>CM060832.1:13592500-14182500 GCA_030762175.1 Metallyticus violacea | reverse complement strand
ACTGTTCTTTATTCAATAATTGTTACTTTTTTCATTCGATAGGTTAGGTTAGTTTAGTTTAAATGTAACAATATGCATATATAAAACAAAAATAACATTACTTTGTAATAACACTTTCTAATTCGTTATTTTTTTAAACTTTATAATTTTTCTACACAATTCTTAATCGAATAAATGTTACTTTTTCATACATTAGGTTTGATTAGTTTAGTTTAAGTTTAATTAAGAAAAAAGATATAACATAAAAAATAACAATGCTCCATAATAACACTTTTGTCTACATTATTCTAAATCGAACAAATGTTACTTTTTCATACGTTAGTTTAGTTTAAGTTTAAAAAAATAAATCAATAAAATTACTTCATAATAATACTTTCTAATTCGTTGCTTTTTTGAATCTTATCATTTTTCTATACAATTCTTAATAGAATAAATGCTACTTTTTCATACGTTAGGTTTGATTTGTTTAAAGTTGAACAAAATAATAATAATAATAATAATAATAATAATAATAACAACACTTTTTTTCTAAACTATTCTTAATCGAATAAATGTTACTTTTTTATACATTAGGTAAAATAAAATAAAAGTAAAACATAGAAAAATAATAACACTGTTTATCGTAACCAGGTAATGATTTGCACATCTCTCCGTATGCTTTAGCTGCCGTTCAGGACTAAGTGATTCGGCTTTCTCAGCTGCCTTTCGACACTCCCGCTGCAAGATTGTTCATTTTGTAAGGGTAAGTATAATATCACCCTCCATAATCTGTCATTAACAACACATTGCCTGTCAGATAACGTGCAAGTAATTTTCGGACATTAACAACACATTGCCTGTCAGATAACGTGCAAGTAATTTTCGGACTTATTGGCTAAGATCTCGATATCTACCGGTCTCCTGCATCATTATTGTGTCTTCAAGGTCGACTCTTTAGAACACTGAATTGTCGCACTTAACATTTCCAGTGTTTGCATACCAGGCAAAGTCTAAATCATTCATAAAATACACCCGTTAACTACTGCTATTTAATGCATACTTTAGAAGCTTCAAGCTATAAGAAAAAAATCATGAGTGCGATACCTTCAATAGTGGAATGCGCAATAAGGAAGTCGGCAATATTTGGGATAGTATAACGCACTTCCTGATTGTGATTCTCTTCCTCCTTCGCCATTTTACGTAAATTGGAACCATATACTACACCAGAATCAATCTTGTTGCCTCGACAAGCCTGGAAATAATAATAATAATAATAATAATAATAATAATAGCAAGAAATGCTCATATGTAGTTATAATCATGGTATGTTGAGCAATATGGTAGGTATTCACAGTGACATTTCCTGCGTATGACGTCAGATGGTGCTGTGCTATACAGTTCTCGTTTGGACGCGTGGCCGGCTCAATGGAGATTTGCTTGGAACCGGGAAGCACGCTGTTTGCCGGTGGAGTCGGATATTCATAGCCGCTTAAATTCAAGCGCATAGCTTTCTCTAGCATAACCAAACACCAATTTTTTGGTCATACAATGGCAAGTCGTACAAGATCGGGTTTTCTGCACTCCAGTTTTGTGTCGCTACATTATCATATAATTAAAACCTTGCTTTGTCGTAAATTAAATTTAAAAAAAAAAAAAAAAAAAGGTCAATAGAGCGAACATTAACATTATCCAACACCAAATTGGAGAAGTTAACTTTACTCACATTATCGCGTAGTCGCAACTACAATTATCTTATAGTTTTAATTTTAAAAGTTTAGTGGCATTCCAAGCCGAGGCTTGCGAAATTCCTGATTCCTGTGCAAGCTTTCTCAGAGATCTCTTTAATTTTTTGTTCTATTTCATCGAGTTTTCCCTCTGTAAGAATAGGACGTTTTACTTTCGGTTTCTTATCAGGAACAGATCCCGTTTCCCTAAATCTACTCACAAGATTGCGAACTGTTTCTGTATGAAGGAATCTACCTATAAATCGCTTCTCACTTCTCTACACGAGTTTGTTGTCACATGAGAATCATACATGAAGATTCTGTGTGATAAAGTGTGCGGACTTGTTGGCATTATGAAAGAACTAACACACTGTAACACAAACACGTGGCTTCACAACGTTTAACTCCTATACAGCACAAGGAGAAGTGGGAAAATGGAGGTTAAAACCGGTTAGAAACAGGGCGGGCAAAGCCCCGTTAAGCCAGCCACGCTTCCAAATGAAGGCTCTCTATCTTTATTCACAGCATTACTAGCTGGCTGTCGTCTAAATAACATTGTTTGTGGTGAGTATTGTTATTATAAGATTCTTTTAAATTCTGAAAGTTATTAAGGAGTTAACGTGCCTTAGAGCTGTATAGTTGCTACCTGTGTTAACTATGGTAGAAAATCAAAGAATCAGGTACGAGGGTAAAGTCATTAAGTAAGTTACAATGGATACAGAACTTCATTTGAAAAATAATTTTATTTCTCCGCATAATCTCTCTATACATTGAGGCACTTGTCCAACCATTTCACAAACCCCTGAAATCCAGCAGCATAAAATTGTTTAGACTGCTGTCAGAACAAGGAGGAACCCTTTCTACAGCTTCATCGTGGGGAAAAAGGTTAACTCGAAAGATAATGTTTTAGGGAGCTAAACAAATGAAAGTCGCTTGAAGCAAGGTCGCGGCTTGGACATCCCATTTGATATTTCGCGGCATCTCAACTGCCTTGTTGGTAGTATGAGGACGCGCGTTGTCATGTAAGAGCAATATGCCGTTGGTGAGAAGTCCTGGTAGCTTCCGTTGAATAGCCTTATGAATTTTTCTGAGGATGTTACAGTAGGAGTTCGCATTTACGATTTGTCTGTGATGCTGTGCGGTGAGTAGTATGCCTTTGTGATTCAAGAAAACTGTGAGCACCACTTTCCCGGCGGACGGTATCACCAGGCGACGCAGAATGTTTTCGCAGCATTTCACCGTTGACTGCTCTTATCTTTCTCGCTTGCAATTGTTTATTACATTTATGCAGCTGAGAAGTTACCATCACAAATTTCTTGGAATTGTTTCGCGCAGATCAACACAAGGTCTTTCGCCAGGACTATTCAAAACTACAGTACTTCCCACATCCTCTCTATTTCCTAGTATTCTTATGCCCGAGCTATGTGTTCCTTTCACTAATGAAAGTTCTGCTATTTAAAGCGCTTAAGTGAATGGGTTGAGGGAAACGTTTTTGAATGTTTGAAGAGAAATAAATGTATAACAAGATTCACAATAGATATTTTTGTGAGGTGAACATGGCATTTATTTTATGATTTTTTTCACTTTAATATATTGAAATTCTTTGTGTTTTAAAATTCGAAAATATTCGCAGAATAAATCCATAACGGTGCAAAAGAGAGAGAAACAGAAAAAAGTTAGAACTTAAAATAGGCAACAGAAGCGCAAAAAAAGGTAACATAAAAACTGTCCTACCGACCCCAAATGTACGGAAATACATTCTATATGACTCTTAAATATATCCACCCAGATAGAAAAGGCATTTTTTCAAACTACCGGGTTCTGATTATGAGGTAGGCCATGCCGTAGGAACAACCGATAGAAGGGACTATAATGTCTATAGTTACTCTTTGTCTGCTTAGATGAAGTCTTCCGTACGTTGTAAATTCGCCTTTGTGGCAATCTCCGTTGGCGGGCTCTTCGACACATGTTCGCCGTTCACATAACTTCTGTATCCAATTGTAAACAGCTTGACGTGACTGGTTCTTCTCCCAGGAGGTTGTGCACTTAAAAATAAAGTGTACTTTCTTTCAGATAATACCAAATAAAAATTATCCTAGAGTACGATTAATAGACACTCTTTTTCTCTTTTTCTCTTCTTTTTATTAAATAAGAGATTTTTCATGTATTGTGTCATCTTCTTAGAACATAATTTATTACTCCTATTTTATTTGCATCTCTATTTCGAAGCCGTTTTGTATTCTTTTAGTTGGAATGTTAACTTGTCAATGCAAGCAACAAGACAACTTTTAATTTCCATACTGCAAAACAGTACTTCCTTAAAGGTAGAGTTTGAGAAGCTTCGCTTTCAGATTTCTTTCGTAATCTTCCTTGACAAATTGCACAGAAGAAATGTGGGAATTTTCAGCATAGTAATGGTCACCCCTTCTACAAAACTGAGTTCATTGTATTTTTTGCTCAGTATCTTTAGGACACCTATAATGACATTACGAGGATGTCATTAAGTAAGAAATAAATTGATATGGAGCACTAAATGTTTGAATGAGGCACCTCAGGTTATTGGCAATAGATGGCAGCATTAATCCGGTGGCAATTGGTGACATTCAACTAGACAATCGATATTTACAAAAGTGAAACAGCAGTTGCAAGATGGCGGTGGCCATACCATGACGGAACCTACCCTGAAAGCTATCGTCAATGAGAAGGTGCAAGGGGCATACCTTTCTCCTGTCCTCCTCCATACTCTTTCCCTGTCATCAGGTGATCTTAGACTGATCATGACAGCTTTCCATTGCTCCTCAGTCCACTCCAGATGTTGACGAGCGTGTTTACCGATGTTGCTGGGTAAGCAAGGGACCTCTGGCTGGTCTGGTGAGATGCTTTTTCAATTCTCCTTCTCACTGTTCTCATGCTGACATGCAAACGATTTTGAGCTTTTATGACTGTTGTGTGACGATCACGAAAAACTTGCAGTCGCGGAAATTGATCATCTCAGGCAGCAGGTGTCACTCTTTTGCGACCATCCTGGTCTTCTGCAGTAGATACCAAGTTCCCTGAACCTTCGGTGTGCTCTTTGCATAATAGAGACATTGACTAATAACACCTGGGCAACGTAATGCATGCTTCGTTCATTTTCCAACAGGTTAATTACTTTAGTTTTCTCGACTTAACGGCGTCTTTACCTCATAAAATTATATGCTAAACTGATTAAAACGCCCCAACAATAGAATAAAACTGAATACAAGAATAACAATACCAATCGATATTTCAATTGGCCCAGGTGTAAAATGTGATTAACTTGCATTCATTTTCATACTCGTACCACCGCCACGGGTGGCCGAGGTCGTTAAGACGCGGACTCGTGAGCGGAAGGTCTGGGGTTCGAATCCCGCCAGGACCGTCCTCCCCGACTGAGGTTTTTTCCAGGTTTTCCTCAGTCCCCATAACTGACAAATGCCGGGGAGGTACCCTAAACTTAGGCCTGGAACGTTCCTTAAAAAAAATCCTTTCCCAACATATAAAGTGAAAACGGGCGTTAAACACCATTAAAAATGCTCATACCATAAAGAAAATTATAGACTGAAAATGTTAAGTGAATACATAAAAGTGTTTGCAAAATGTTTGGAAAAGAATTTAATGTTTAAAAAATGAATGTAATTATATTTCCCCTCTTTGTAAATATTCTTTTACAAAACCAAACGCACAGCTGCGCTCTGAGCGTGTTTGTACCTGTATGAAGAACAGTTTCGGTTTGCCAGCCAGAGAGGGACACTTTTCACCTGTGAAGTTCAACCATAGCTGTTGTACAGGATACATGGTGTCGAACGCATACAAATATCCTGTATCGCCGTGAGTCATAACCACCACAAGCAGGCAGTCACACTCTCCATGATCTTCGGCAGCAGCTGAAAAAGAGATACACAGATTCCGTATTTATATTGTATTTTACAGAATGTATCTGTGACTTTGTTACAAACCTTCGAGGACGGTAGAGGTGATCAATACGAACAATTTTCATGATCAAAAACGCTCCATTCGGGAGTTAGACACTTTGTCTAAGCAATATTGCAGAACAACTTTGATGAAATAAGTTTGTTGTAGGCCATTATGTTGCCATGGTAATGTTTAATATTATGAAAAATACAAGTAAGGAATTAGCATATTTACTATGACACTATTCACTAACGAACCAATGGTGCAGCTGCAACTTAAACTTCTGAATTCGAAGTTGAAGTGCTAGATCACATGAGTGAACAACCGCATGATCGCATATCCGACGTTCTACACACTTCAGTGTAGAATAAAGCACGAACGTGCCCTGTACGTTGTACATGGTCAGAAAGCCCAGGAATTGGATCCAGATGATTAAAGTCCCAAAGTGGATTTCTGTTAGTGCTTTTTGCATAAGTATAACGAAGAATTCTTCTTGACAAGTACCGTGTTGTTTTCTGAAGAATCATCATGAATGACATGCTTAATAGCAGAAATAACAGAAATAGTCCAGTCTGGCTTCTTTCACATCGTCAGTAATATACACTGTGTGGGCTGGAATACTACAATGATCACTTGATACGATCATATCTACTGTCGAATCATTTAAATGAACAAATCTATTGCTACTGTCTTGTTCTCATTGTAATACCCGAGCTTCTAGAGGACATACCGTATGATGTTCACCAGCATTTGGTGCAGCATGATGGTTGTTGTTTGATTGCTTTGTTTTATTTACAAAAGCTCTTTAACTCGCAGGTCATTAGCGTCCCATTCAAATCAGGGCGTGAAACGGCCGACAAATTTTGCTCAGAGGCCTCTTCTTTCAGGCTTGAGGTCCTTTTTTGTGCCGTAAATGTACGACACGGGACCCAAAGTTTTACTTCTCTTCCGAAGGAAGCCATAATTAAGATTTTTACGCACGAAAAAATGCATCAACCCTGCCGGGATTGAACCCGCAATCTTGAGTCTACGAGACAAGTATGGCTAACAGTAGACCATCAGCACCCACAGTAAGATGGTGCACCCGCGCTCTTCTTCCACATCCGGCAAGGTAAACCTACAGAGTAGGTACTGTCCCGTTGACAGATTTACGGCTGAAACGAGAGTAGATCCATAAGTTTCCGGCGTCACCGATAAGAATTATCTGGTGTTATGCCTTGTCTGTTAAGTAAATACTTGCAGCTGTAACTTCCGCTCCGCCGTGTTCAGTTGTTTAGATATAATTGCAATTGTAGAAGATTGTGAAATGTTCAAAATGGAGTTTCGAGTTGTTATTAAGTTCTTCGCAAAAGAAGGACTTACTCCAAATGAAATTCAACAGTGCTTGAACGATGTAATGTGGAAACACCCCCTTCATATTCTACCGTAAACGAACGGGCCTAACTTTTTAGAATGGGTCGAGAAAGCATTGAAGCGTGCAGGTCAGCCCTTGGAGGTGCTCACTCCTGAAAACATCGCTCTTGTAGAAGGAGAAATTATGGAAGACCGGCGTCAAAGTTACAGAAATAGTAACAAGGTTGCACCTTTCTTAAACAACAGTCCTTCGAATTATTCATGAGCATTTAAACATGAATAAGGTTAGTGCCTAGACTTCTTACCTCAGCCCAAAAGCAGTAACGAATCATCTGTTGTCAGGCATTTTTGGAGCTTTGCTGTGGCAACGAAAGAGAAGTTCTGCAAACCATTGTTACAGGAAATGAAACTATGGTCCTCTACTACGATCCCTTGTCCAAAAGAGAATCAACGGAATGACGCAAACCTGGCGAAGCACCGCCTTTAAATACCAAGGTCAATGAAGATCATCTGTTGGGACTGTGAAGGAATACCCTTCATTGACTTCAAGGAGAGAAACAACACAGTAAATGGAGAGTACTATGTTGGCCTACTGCACAGACTACGTACTTCCATCAAAGAGAAAAGGCGAGGAAAGCTGAGTGGTGGTGTGCACCTTCTTCACGACAGCGCGCCTGTGCACACAGCTCTTGTTGCAAAGGAATATGTTAAGAAATGTGCCTTCAAGGAGATCGACCATCCACCCTACAACACAGATCTAGCCCACTGACTATTTCCTCATCTCGAAACTCAAGCAGGACCTTCGAGGAGGGAAATTTAAGTGTGACGAAAAAGTGATGGATGCTGTTTATGCCCATTTTGCAGACAAGCTTCTGACTATTTTTGGGGAAGGGATAGAAATGTTAATTAAAAGACGTGAATAGTGTATTGCAATAAAGGGTAACTATATTGAAAAGTGAAATATAGTCTTTGTATTTGTCATACCTAGAAAATGGTTATGCCGGAAATTTATGGACCTACCCTCGTAATGAGGCATTGAAAAGTCTGCTTTGAGGCTAGAGGAAGAACATTTCAGCAATTTCTGTAATGAACAAATGTGTACTGGATTTTGAACAATGAATAACATTTACAGCGATATAACTAAAGTTTCGTATTCTGCAGCTATTTAGATCAGTTATTATACACACAACAAAGTGGCTATTATATGTTCGCTGTTATTTCGACCCTAAGGTAAATATAACCATGTGGGCAATCTTTTCTCATTGACTCCAGAAAGGCTTATATCCCTGATGTTACGCACAGTAGTTTCTAAAGGAAATTACAGTTTAAACTTTAATAAGGGCCGGTTTTCATCGAGAAACCTATATTAGTGAATAATGTAATCATTTTGATATATTATGAATACCTTGTAATGCATTTTAATTATTAGTAATTTAAACACATATTGCACTCGCTACAGTGCAATCAGTTTCAAAGCAAAGAGGCATCATGGCGAAGGATGTGCTGATCCTGCTAGCATTGTAAAAAACTGTCAAGGAATTTATGGAAAAATGACGACAAATTTGTCGTGCAAGTGTTTCATTGATGAAGTTTGTGAATATTAACCTGAGCTAACAATTAAATACATTGCTTCAGCTGTTTGCAGTGCTACTTAACCAATTGTAGGCATGCATTTGTATTTGTTTACGTCGGAGTAGAAGTAACGGGGAACGCAGTGGAGCTTCCGAATTGAGCGTTTTAGACGTGTTCATACATGAATCCGTTAAATGTACATCCTGTGTGTGTGTGTGTGTGTAATTTTCATTTCAAAACGTCCCAGTCTAAAGAACTATGTATGTAACATATGTTTAATTTATCGAACGGTGTGCCTCAGGAGATAACGCTTGAAAGTCGCATTCCGGAGGTTGCGGGTTCCATTTCCGTCGGGCAGGGCTCCCTAATCTTGGGTTTTTTCGTTTTTCCCCTTCTTGACTTAAGCGAATGCTATAATGCAGGAGTTTCGAAACTTTTTACATCATGGAGCACTTTTCAATGGAAAGGTTCATCATGGAATATTAATTTTCACCTAGCAATTGAATTACCGTGCTATTTAAAATAGAAGATAAACATTCAAAATTTGAAACTTTAGACATTTTAAAAATGCTTTATTAGTTAATTTCATTATAAAATACATTTTCAACTCTAATTTCACTACATACATTGCAAACAAACAAAAATATTTAGGCAACACATTTTAAAATGAATTAAAAACAAATATTGAAAATCCATAATATATTCTCATATATCAGGTACATAAAACCATTTTTAATGTGCAAAACCAAAAATGCTACTTGGGACAATAAAAGAAGTATTCTAATGAGAGAGATGGGACTGAATTAATTTACATAACTTAAGTCATATCTGGTTGAATTTGGGACAGCGGAATAGCAGGCTCCGCATGGACAGGAGATCTGTGTTTTGTTTTATTACCTGCATAAGCAGAAAATCCTGATTCACATAAACAAGTGTTGCAAGTAGTAAAATGATGGGTTTATCTTTATCAGACAAAACTTTAAATTCATCTTTTAACTGCCACCAGAATTCTGACAATGATTTCTTATTTTAAAATTTATCTTTTATCATAAAATCTGATGTCAAAGAAATCAGGTATTCATATTGCCGCGTTGTCAGAGAGACTTATCTTTTCTGACACAGCAGAGAATGGGTTTACAACCTAAAAGTTTTCTTTCGTTTTTTTTTTTTTTCGTGGAGTTCTTCCGGAAAATAACTGTTGAAACTATCAAACAAACTTAGTAGACGAACTTGAAGTTCATTTGAGATATTCCCAGGTATGTCTGAATCTAGTTCTTCAATAAGGTCTTTTTATCATTGGGAAGCTGTCAAGATTGGCATTGCTCATTGATTCTGCCCAAACACTTGAATTTCTTTTGGAACCTTTGCATTTTAACTCTGGCGTCAAACAAGTTGCTTTTCCTTGAGGCGAGAGGCTAAAATTATTAGCGTTTTAAAAAATATCACCTGAATATGTAAATTGTATTAGCCAGTATTCGTCACTTAACCTGTCTCGCAAAGCGAAGTCATTGCCAGTCAGGAAGGTTCTGACTTCAGCCCTCATTTCAAAGGGCCAAGTCCAACTTTTGCCTTGAGAGAGTCACCTTATTTCTATGTGAAGAAGTGAAGATGCATGTAAACTCCCCATGCGATCACAGAACACTTTGAATATCCGTGTATTCTTAGGTCGTGATTTAATAAAATTAATTCATTTCACGCTTTCGCCCAGGACTCCATTGAGGGAAGGTGGCATCTTCACAGCAAGGACTTGACGGTGGAGAACGCAGTGGCTACTGCTGCACTCCTTCGAAACTTGTTTAATTTTTGATATAACACCAGGCATCGTTCCAGTCATGGCCTTTGCAACCGTCTGTGCACACATCGACACAATTATTCTATGGAATGACGGATGACTTCAACTGTTTTTCTTCCATAAGAAAAATAGTTTCTGAAAATTAGGGAAACTCAGACCATTAGAAGTAAGAGCATACCTGAAAACCGAAATTTAAAAAGTGCTTTAGCCTTTAATTTTCCCTCTGTTATTTAAAAATAAAAGGGCAAAACAACTCATCACATAAATTGTATTTATAGCGATGCATATGTTAAATGTTTGACAAAAGCATTGTCCTGAGGATAGCAAATGTGAAACATTAATCTACTATGTGTGTGAGAATTATATTTGTATGTAATAACAGTCAGAAAAAGTTTTCATTACATGATTTTATCAAAATAAAATTTAAATTAAATTTCAAAGTAACTGAAAATCGATGGAACTTTCGATTGTTCATTCTTGATTGTGTATATTTGCTTAGTACATTGCAATTGTTCTTAAATAGTAACATTTTAATTTTATTGAAACATATGAAATCTTAAACACACAATGTAACTTGAAACGTTCTGTATTTTTCTATTTTAGTGAATGTAAAGATGATATCAAGTGCTCAGTTCATAAACATGGTTACATTTAAATGTGTTTAAAAATAACCACACAGTATAGCTTTGTCTCTCAGTGATTATATATTTCATTCTCTTTTGTGATGCTTATAGATTACAAGAATTCTAATTTTACCCCCTAATACGAGTCTCACATAGTAATGCCATAACTAAATTCGTTTGTTAATTAATAAAGCCATAATTTGGATTTTATACATTTTTTTAAAGTTACTCTACTAGATGGGAAATTCGCTTAGTTGACACTGCTCCTACGTGACGGACTTTTTGTTAGTTACCGATCTTTGTGCACATTACTCAATCAAGAAAGGGTAAACATGTGTACTTACTGTCACGTAATGTTTCCAAAACCTGTTCCTGGTTGAAATCTTTGTAGAGTCGAACCTGGAAGCCCAAGTCCTGCAGTATTGTGTGAAGAGGTTTAACATCTTTTTCAGAGCCGATTCTTGTTTCCAAATCCTTAAATACTCTGTGGTGGAATACAACAGCAATGCCACGCCGTGGATTTCGCATGTTGTATTCTTCATCATCCCTTCCAACCACGGCAGGAAGCTCGATCTCCTTATAGCCATCGTCATCATCTGTGTCCTCTGGGTTTTCATTAGATCTGAGTATGTAATATAAACCTTTTTGTTTTATTAGAGTTTACGGTGTATAATCCAACAGCAATTTTCAAAAGTCTGGAACATAAATCATTTCTCTAATTAGAATGGAAATATTTCATACTGAAACATAAAAGCTAAATTTTCCAATACCACTCTGAACTGCTGTTGTTATCATTGCACAGTTTAGAGTACATGCTTAGAAAAATTGTAATTTTGCCACTTTCCTCTTTCCACCAGAGTAGTTCGTTGTAAAGAAAGCTGGCAGGCTACAGTAGGGACGACTGGGGTATTTCACGGGATCGAATTCTGAGTGCGCATGTTGGGAAATTGCCTGTTATTACCTGCATTTTTCAATAGATGACTCTGCATAAATAAAGGGATGACATAGTTGGATACAAACCGAGAATATTTATTACGATTCATTTAATAAATTAAAATGACTATCAGGCGTGTGCATGCCATCAAAACCTTTATCATTTTGCCGAATTTAAGCATACAAAGTATTAAAGGCGCGGAATGCTAAGTATGGCTTCATTCGGAAGGGAAGTAAAGCCGTGGGTCCCGTGTCGTACATTTACGGCACGAAAAAGAACCTCAAGCCTGAAAGAAGAGGCCTCTTGACGAACTCACAGCCTCTACCTCCATCTTACGACCTCATTGACAGAGAGCGGTATTGAAGGGAAGCATGTGATCGTGCTGGCACTCCGCCGGTTACCTATAAAAAGGGATATAGGGGAATAAAAAAGGAAATGCATAGCCACTGCTACTTTACTACAACTGCAGTAAGAGAGAATTGTACTTAATTACATTCAACATTTCACTATGTTTAAAGATTGGGTTCTGTCTCTTTGAATGTCCTTGAACATGGAAAATGATCGCTCTACATTAACGGACTCTGCGCTCCAAATCACTGCACTTTAAATTTTTTTCAAGAGCTGAGATTTTTTATAAGCTTTCTTTAAGTTTGTCTTTTGAAAGCCCCTCAAGCATGCTACCACATCCCACTGCACTTTCTTAAATAAACTCTCCTCCTTTATTAGCACCATGGCCTCTGGGACGAACTGCGGGTAGTTCCATATCCAAATTTGGGTTTCTAGGTAAGTCCTTGGCTCATACTGCAGCTCAGAGTCTAATCATCCAAAGATAGTAGACATTTCTTAATCTTTGTAACTTTTCACACAGAAAAACAGCACAAGAAATCCACGTTCTCCTCTTAGCTATAATGAGAAAGTTAGGTATTGACAATCCTGTGATTTCCTTGTATTGGTGTATTCTACTTGGAGCCTTTTGCTACAACATACTCAACTCTTACTGCTTCACACACCCCAAGCTGCACAAGTTACATGATAGAACACACAGAATACAAGGGCTTAAGCTGTCCAAATGCTGAGGCCATATATGTTGCCTGGTCTGTAACAAATTCCTAACAGCCAGAGTTTATAGCAACAGTCATAAAACTCTACATGATGGTTGTAGAGCTCACTTTATCCAGTTCATACATAGCAAACAGCATTGGGTCAGTGCCTTCACAAGAATATTTAGAATACTCTCGGTTGTTTCATCCAAAATGAAACACACTGGATGGTCTGCAACAATCTCCTTAACCCTTTCAACAATAGATTCATAAATAAATAATTTTTCCTAAGATTACATTTATCAATGACAGAGTTGTGTGTATTTTGCTAAGAAAATTTTCATTGCAAGATGATTTACCTTGCTAAGCTGAATACCACATTGAGCAAAGGTGGTTGTGACAGTGCAAAACGCATCCTGTTCCTAGGTATTTTTGTTGCGCTCTCTGCAAATATTCCTGAATAAATGACTGTTTTGAAGTTTTTCCACGAATTTCTTTATTATTTTGATGTTTTGTGTACTAGAGATGCTGAAGTATTCTGTATTTTATATGCTTTACAGCAAACTTGATATTAATATCACAAATAGAACATCTGATAAAAGTACCGTCTGTTTCAATGAAATCGTTCTTGAAACTGCTTAGTGCACTTTATAGTTTGCTACGCCCACCAGCTCTTTAGCCTATTTTACATTATAGCATCAACCTTTTTATACTTTGTCAGCTAAACATAGAGTAGGCATTTAGGAGAAAAATAAACAATAGTAATCCTTAAAAATGCTTGATCCTTATTCAGAAACTAACAAAACAAAGCAAGACCAAAAACCAAAGTAAGTTAAAAAAAAAAAAAAAAAAAAAAAAAACCAAACATGATCGCGGGTTTCAATCCCGGTCAGGGTCGATGGAATTTTTAGGGCGTGAAAATTCTAAGTATGGCTTCCTTCGGCAGGGAAGTAAAGCCGTGGGTCCCATATCGTAGATTTACGGGATATAAAAGAATCTCAAGCCTGAAAGAAGAGGCCTCTGAGCAAAATTTATGAGCCGTTTCACGCCCTGAATTGAATAGGACGCTAATGATTTGAGATGTTAAAGGACGTCCGCAAATAAACCAAATCAACAAAAGCTACCAACGGAAATAAACTAGATAAAAGTATTATCTATTCAGTTTCAGTTAAAATATGTATCTACTGGTGATTTATTTATTCACACTTGCACCATCTACTGTATTTAGAAGCAGAGAAGAAATTTTTGTTGTGGCGAAAAATGTGTGTGTGTGTGTGTGTGTGTCATAAAAAGTTGAATAAAGGCATTAAATTTTGAGATCACATTTTTTTTGTGTTGCCACACTAAACACTCTTTATATCATAAATGCATGCATATTTTTATCATTTTTCACTCATAGAAATCCATCTCTAATTATGATGCTCCTCATTAAGTTGCATTACGATTTGAGCATCTTAAAAGCATTTTGTCTATAAAATTGTGAAATTACAGCATTTCTTATAAGAAAATTGGCACTGAAATTAAGTTTTTCTGCCCTTCCTAACAAAAGTGTCTAAAACGAAAAAAAAATTAATACAGTAATACTCTTATTCCTAATAATATAGGAAGGAAGCATTTCTACAATGATTTACAAAATTATTAACGGTAATTAATATTGATAGTTTTCGTAAAAATTGTGAGACCAGAAATGAACTTTTCTATGTAACTATAATGAGATTATTAGTTATGGGCCGCCTGGGTTAGATGCTTACTGGGAAAGTGTGGCCGCCGTAACCGGAAAAAAAGAGAGACACAGATGCTCTGTGTAAAGTATTATTTTTATTTTTACTGAAAGTATAAAACGATATTGTATTTAAAACGTTATAATAATAATAATAATAATAATAATAATAACAACAACAATAATAATAATCTGTGTTATAATAGATGTTGAAGATTATGCCTTCAGCTGCAATATATTGTCGGCTTCTGCAGAAGAAATTCTTGAAAATCATCTAAAGGGGGTCGGAACACGTCACTTGTTATGAATGATCCTCTTTCTCGTAACTTTTTAACAAGTTTGCGAACAGTTTCTCTATCTGGAACACTCCTGCCAGAATATGTTCTTGCTAATTACCTATCATTTCTCTGTAAGAATCCGTTTTCAAATATATCGTACACAAATGCCCGATATTGACATATTTTATTCCAAGAAGTAATTCTTTTTTGCTTCCCGGTAAATATATGGTAAAATAGGTTCTGTTGTTTGATGCGGCTGTGGAAAGTCAGCTGCCGAGACACAAAACCCAGTGCGAGTGGTAAGGAGATATTTTGGAGCTAACCAATTAATATGAGAGTACTTGCATCCCAAATTTGAAACTTAAAATCATTAAAAAAGATTTGGGCTTATTGTTGTACGGCGTAATAGAGTTAAGCACGCCCACTTCATAAAACGATCAGAACATAGAATGTATACATGGATTATTGTTACATCTTGGAGCACGCAGGATAAAATCCATCTCTCATGCTGTTGTCAGGACAGGTAGCGTAGGTCAAAGAAGAAAAAGTTATTTCTTATGGTGTCATTAGTCACAGGTTCCCCGTTCTTCCTCCTTTCATGCACGAATTCCAGAACTTTTACTTCAATGTCAGTATGTCTTCCTTTGCGAGGACCAGTGAATTTCTTTCTACTACCTTTAGTTGCAAATAATGTGAATTTCTGTTACCGCCACAAGCGAACGTTGCTTTCAATTACATTGAACTCTCTTCCTGGCTTTCTGTTACCATTTTTTTCAGCATAAAGAATTACTTTACACTTTAAAGAAGCATCATAAGATGCTCTTCTCTGTTTGCCCTCCATTTCGAACTTCCTACTATTCAAACGGTCTACACAATAATAGGCCAACAATAAATGTAACGAAGTCGAGAATTGCAGCAATGCATCATGATGCAATAAACGATAAGGTCGAACGAAGCTACCGGCGAACTACGGAACGGATTTACACTCAAATCTAATGGGTACCACAAAATTTTTAATACATTTGGGGAAAAAAAATGGTGCGCATTAGATTCACATAAATATGGTACTTACCTTCTGTTTAGGGATCCAGCATTCGTTTCTGTAACCTTTTTGACGACATCATTCTTCTTCTGTTTATCATCGCTGAAAAGTTTACATAACATCGATTAACTGTGAGGATCACGAATGGCTGTGAGAGCAATGCTCGCTGTCACAGATATTTCATTGCAGTCGCAAGTTTGGTTCCGAAAGAAGAGAAAGCCGTGAGCAATTTTAAAATAATTGTGAATATGTTTAAGTTTAAGTGTCGGTATTATGACTGCAGTATATTGCTTCTGCATAGCATACTGCAAAAATGAAGAAACGGAAGTTGTCTACATGTTAATTTGGGTTAGTTGTCTATGATGCTTTGGTAGGGACTAATATATCGCTTGTAAATTTGAATGATCCAACATAAAAATGTTTTTCTGTAGAAATACACAAAAAATGTCTCATATCCCTCGACATTGCGAAAGAAATTTGTTCTGGGTTTGTGTTTCAAAGTAGGCCAGTAGGACTATTTAATATTTATTAAAATATCTCCAATTTATACACCCCTTTGAAAATAAATAGAAGAAAGAGGAAATTCTTTGTTAACTCTGAAACAGTTTGGTGCATCAAAACAATTTTACAAAATATTAATATTTTTGTTTACTTGATAGGCAGGTATTAGATAAAATTCGCTTCGAGTTGGCAAATTCAAACATATGCATTTTGTTGGTGAGATTGTTGATTCAATGCGACGCTGTGTTGCGAATCTGATTGCTGACAAATTTAGCGAGGATAGGCGAGGAGACTTTCATTTGTTATTTAGTGAAGTTGTGCTCAAAGTTAATAACTCGGTAGTTGTGAACTTTATATATAAATCATTGCCGGCTTTTCAGGTGCAGCAGGTAAAGCCCGAATGCACCAATCTTTTATCCAGTTAGCGGGGCTCTTGTTCACGAGAATAAAATAAAATTAAATAAATAAAAAATTGTCATTGCCTATCTCTCGTATTTAAAGAAAATGACATAAAAAAGTGGGTCTTATTTAGGTACATCAATATACAGTGGTGGACACTTTAGAGAATCTTGTAAAATATTGCATTAAACTTTAGATTTTATTTTAAATTTATTCTTTTATTAAAGTCAAAATTTCAGGAAAACTAGACAATGTTTCAAAAATGAACTTCTGTTTTACAATTACTTCATATCAAAACATCAGCTTAAAGGTACATTTAGGACACATTCTTGTGGATTATTGGAACTGTTTATGTGTTAATATTGTTTTGGATTGCTTTTGATTTGATTTTCGATTCTTTGTGGCATTGAGTCTATCAAACGGTGGAGATCTTCTGGTATTATCACTCTAAACTAGGATTGAATGATGAACTGTAGCAGTTCCCTCTTGTTGCAAATTGATCTTATCATTAGGAATTCCAAACCATAGAATACAAAGAAAAACAAAGACACTGTATGCTATCTTTTTTGTTTAGTTTTTCTCAGTTGGTATTAGAAAATCGACCAGTAGCGATTGTCATTGTCCACTTTTGTCCATTTCAGTCTCGCGGTTTCTGATAGAATAGATATTTATAAGTATTATTTATTATATATTTATTCACAAGTGTAAATATTCTGTGCGCGAATTTCAAATATATATATATATATATATATATATATCACCTTTATAATTATTTTATTCACGAAATAGTCCTAAACCCGTATTTTGCTCTTCTCTATTGGCATTTCTGACAACCGACATTCTTCTGTCCAAGATTGCTTAAAAAGGCTAAGTACAAATTCATAATTATTACAATTTTGTAAGCTTAGTATAGAGGTATTATATTTAAATTCTTATTTTATTCGTGACATAGCCCTAATAAATATCACTCGAGGGTCTGAGCTCTCCAGATAAATTCGCTCATTACGTTCGTCAATTTTCGGTAATCTCAGACCCTCTCGTGATACTTAAGACGATTTTGAGACTCTGAAATCAGTGTGGATTGATTTCCTTGTGGTATAAACATTTTGCATAATTTAACTATTATTTATTTAATTACTCATTTCAAAATGCAGATTCGATCTCGTGACCATAAACGAATATTTTTTAATCTGAAAGTAGGTATGTTTTTATCTTAGATATTTGAATTTATTTCTTCCAATTTCCAAGTTACAGATATAGTATTTTAAGCATATAAACAGAATCAATTTCATGTAGTTTTCACAAAAAAGTAAACATGTTAAAATCAAAGTAAACAATTTACATTTCCATATGCTCAATGCATGTAAACTTACTACTATTAAAACATATAAATTTCCCACTTAATCACCCTCAATTTATGGAGTTGTATTCCGGTGTACCTTATTACATTAACACCAGAGTGAGTATGTAATGGGGATACATATTCACTCCTAAATAGTGCCATTTTGTTGTTCCCATTTGTCTTACCCACCTTCCATAACCATTTTAGTCTCACCTTGCCTATGTATTTTCCATTGCATTTTCCATTTTTATATATATTTTGTCTGGTTTTAGATTTAAAATTCTTTTATTTCATTTGGTAAATTTTCCCACTTTCGCAAAAGAAACTGTTCCCTTCAAAACTTGGTTTGCTCGAAATACAATTCCAAGTACTATTTAGTTCTTCACACATTAGACATTTCACCTTTATAATACATCCACTTTTTATACTACATAAATATATTACTCCTGTTCCAAACCATGCCAGTCCTTCCCTCCCTGCCTTATTGCAGGTTTCAAAGTATATTTCTCTACCCGAATAATTTGCTATATAATTTCAAAAAAATGTTGACATTAAGACTAGACCATATTTCCTGTTTGTTAATATCCTCAATTCTCGTTTTTATCTCTTTCCACCGCCACGGGTGGCCGAGGTCGTTAAGGCACGGACTCGTGAGCGGGAGGTCCGCGGTTCGAATCCCGCCAGGACCGTCCTCCCTGACTGGGGTTTTTTCCAGGTTTTCCTCAGTCTTCATAACTGGCAAATGCCGGGGAGGTACCTAAACTTAGGCCTGGAACGCTTCCTTCCTTAAAAAAAAAAAATATCCTTTCCCAATTTATCATTTCATCTCATGTATCATCAGTGTCCACCGCCTGTGGTGCCTCAGTAGTGAAAACGGGCGTTAAACACTACTCAAAAAAAAAAAAAAATCTCTTTCCAAAATCCTTTTACCATTCTTTCCCCCTCATACCATATGATCCCATTCCCCACTTCTTGTAGAATATTTTGGATTTCTTAAATATTTAGCAAAACACTTTGGCAGAGATCTTGAGTCACAAATGGTAAGGAGTGATGTAAAAGGCAGTAAAGTTGAACAGGGGATTTCAATGTCAATTCTAACCTTTTAATATATATTGGTGCCGTTAGAGCGATTTTTAAATGTCCAGTTTCAATTTAACCCCCTCTCCTAATAGCCTTATTTCGTGATTTTCAGAAACTATTTTCATTATTTTATTTCATTGGTATATGCCGAGTTTCGCTGAGAAAAAAATAAAACTGGCGGGCGTTAGAGCGATTTTAAAGTTTCGCTTTAGATTAAACCCCGCCCCCAATGGTCCAATTTTGGTGGTTAATGAAACTCGATCAATCGTTTACTAGTTCATTGTTATTTGTCGAGTTTCGATGAGAAAAAACAAAAATTGCGTCCCCTATGTGCATATGCATGTTAACGCTCTTGCGGCCGCAAGTTCGCCTTATATATAAACATTTTTTCGTAATTTTTGGTGCCTAATAGATAGAATTTATGGAGATTTGAATTTTTTTAAAAAAAATCTTTTATTGTATTCAACCGGAATTCGCTGAAACCCATTGACAGCTCAAGTTGCGTAAGATAAAGAATATCGTTCGCAAAGTACACGCACTAGGGACTTTAAAAAGGAATCCCCCCCCTTTTTTGTCAGAATGGAAGTTTGTCTTTGCAAGCATGACACCTTTTATGTCTCTAATAATATGTTTTTTACGATTTTCTTTTTAATTTCAACATTTTCCACTTTTGAAAGTGGAAATAATTGTTTCTGTTCCTAAACTTTCTAACTTTTCCTGACTTTATGAGAATGATCTTTCAGCCGTACAACTCTACATTCATACAAATTTTTTAACTCCGGAAGAATTTGGCGCAAAGCTGTCAGTTTTAGAAATTAAAAACTCTTCTGTATTATGACATTCTACCGCTTCCTATGCCTAAGGAACAGCCAAAATACAGCAGAGCACTATAGCACTATAAAAAAATATGACTGGAGAGGGGGGAAGCACTTACAAAATATTCACCACATCCTATTGGTTGACTCAAGAAAAGTTTTACTCCCATCCCTATGAATTGGTCAAAAGTTTCTTGAAAACTCGGAAAAAGAAATGTAAAGCGATTTATGTAATATCTAAGCTGCAAAACTAAAGGAAGGTGTCTTAGTTAAGGGAGCTAATGCAGGATGAATGAACGCGAAGTGACAGCAAGGCAAGGTATGAAGGTCCTGGGTACAGCGCAACTCTGACAACAAACAAGGAGTGCAGGAATTGCTGGATGCCTATAGACGAGGATGATAAAACCAGTCAGCTAGGAGGGCGTGCTCAGCGACAGCTGATTTGTCTGTGTGACCTTGGCGGCAATATCTCTTTTGTTCTTTCGACCGGCCGAGGCAAGTGGTTTATGTGTTTTGTCGGTTTAAAAACTGTTTCTATATTATGTCGTCTAAGCAGCGTTTTTTTTTTTTTTTTTTTTAAGTAGTGTTTAACGCCCGTTTTTATTGCTGAGGCATCACCGGCGATGAACACTGATGATGCATGGCATGAAATGTTAAACTGGAAAAGGATTTTTTTTAAGGAAGGAAACGTTCCAGGCCTATATTTAGGGTACTTCTCCGGCATTTGCCATTTATGAGGACTGAGGAAAACCTGGAAAAAACCTCAGTCAGGGAGGATAGCCATGGCGGGATTCGAACCCCAGATCTCCCGCACACGAATCCGCGTCTTAACGACCTCGGCCATCGGTGGCAGTAGCTAATGGCGTGGAGATGCGGTCTGTGACGGGAATTAAGTTGTGCCCTTCTACTTAGACAACGTGTCCATCTGTTTTTTTTTATTACTTTTTTTAACGGTTTTAAACCTGCAAAACAGAATCAGTTTATCTTCCGTTTCTGAAAAAGTCACAAACCGCATCTGCAAGCTAATTAGACAACATAACATAGTAGAGTTTTAAACCGACAAAGTAGAAGAGCTTATCTTAGGCTTATCTTAGGTTGTCGCATGTCGCTAAAACTTCATTTCTCGCACTCGCATTTACACATTTTCCCAATCATCTTATCAGTGATGGGATGGTTGACGGAAAAACGTTCCCAAAAACTTCTGGCAATAGTCCATGATGGCAGATTTGGATGTAACATCGTGATAGTTCAGATAAAGTGCATAAAGAAAATTGTATACTAACTTAAAATTTTATTCAGATGTGATGTTTTAAACACCCTTAATATTGTAAGTGCTGTAATTAATTATATTTGGGGTTGAAACTTAAAGCAGTACGACTATTTTGATAAAGTTAACGCATAAGCTATAATTAATAAGCTATTTTTGAAAGTAGAAAAGTGAGCATATTTCTAAAATTAGATGAGCAGAATTTCATTTCCGGCGCTATTCAATTTTGTTCTTCAAATTATTAAAAGTGACGTCATTTCACAATTTCCATCTTTCAGAATTACCAAAATAGATGAACTCAACGGAACTTTGACAAGAATGACTTCTTAAACTCCTAAACAAGCTTGGCAAAGTATTACAGCACATAAACACATGCCTCACTCACCTATGAACAACGTGACCGTCCTGCATGATGGAAGCTGGCTGTATTACTGAACTCACACTAGTATATCTTATCTCCCTGATAACTTCTCATATCAGAAGGTAAAATTTGCCAAACTTATAATCTTCAATCCAGGATGAAGTATTTCTTAAAAAAAAGTGCGGTAAACGCCCATTGTCGCACAATAATATTAAAAAATGAACAGAAGGTTGCAAAACTTACATACAGTGATAGTGGAAGACATCACGAGAAGATGTGAGCTCGTCGGAAGTTATTAACCCACCTGCCCAACCTAAAAACGCTATTTAATTTATAACAGGTTTCGGCAGCAGGAAGGAAAAGTTCGTTACACAGAAACTGCGTAAACTAAGCGAATTCCTCAGCAAGTTGAATTTGTGAGTGAAATTACAGAGAACTAGAGCAGAAAAATCGTTGAGCAAAAACAAATATTGGTACCGCTAGAGCAATTTTTAAATTTTGGGTTTCAAATAACCTCCACCCCTAGCAGTCAGATTTCACTAATTTTCTTTCTTATTGAATTTAAATGACATATTACCAATTTCGTTGAAAAAAAAAAAAATGCGGCCACTGAGGCTTCTTCTTCTTCTTCTTCTTCTTTTTACGTTGATGCCCATCCCCAAAGATCCCATTTTTCTGGTTAAAGAACTCCATGAATCGTTTGTTAATTGACATTATATGTCGAATTTCGTTGAGGAAAAAGCAAAATTTGCGACCGCCGGAGCGTTATCAGACACGTACACACATTTTTTATCATCATTTTTGGTACATAGTAAATAGAATCGATGGAAATTGGGGAAAAAAAATATTCAAAAAAAATGTTTACAACAGAAATTCCTTCAGAATTCGCTAAAAGGCGTTTGAGTAGTGACGGTGGTGACGTCACTGTAGTAACCAAAAGTAACAAATGATTATAGCGCAATTGAAATAGTACGAAAAGACTGGTTTTGTGGGATGCTTTACAATTATAGGTTTAAGACCGTTAGCAAACATCTAACCTAGTTTAAGTAAGCAGGTACTCGCTATTACAGGGATTCTCGTAAAACTTAAACATAGTCTTAAAATGTCTAGGTTAGGTTTAAGTTAAAGAGTTTCAATCGCACGCCTCGTTTGAATAGGTTGTCGGGAATGAATGCCCTTGTTCCTCCTTATACATGGTAATATAATATAACAGTTGACTACTCTAAAAATGGTGCATGAATGTATGAAAGTATGTACAGAGCACCCTGGCGACCACCTCCTTGGTCTAGTGGTTAGCATTGCTGGTCGGGAGGCCCAGGTTCGATTCCAGGTAGCTGCTTAGGAATTTTCTAAGTTAGGGATGTATGGAACGGGTCCACCCAATTGGGAAGCTGCATAATGGAGAGGTGGCGGACGCATGATAATCGACCGGCGGGATGCCGGCATGCTGATCACGTGTCCTCCTGCAATACTGCCCTCTATCAATGAAGTCGTAAGACGGAAATAGAGGAAGCAGAGATTGCTGCGGCAGGCTAAGTCACCCCAGACTGTGGCGCCAACGAGAAGAAGAAGAGCTGTCCTGGTGGAGAATAATGGAATACATAGACACGATGGAAAACGAAGTAACTTAGGTCTGCAATTCTTTCTTCTTTAAAAAAATTCTTTCCCAATTTATAATATCATCTTATATATCATCAGTATCCATCACCTGTGGTGTCCCAGGGCGTTAAATAGATGAAATGCGGTCAAACTCAGGTCTCTTAAGCGAGAGCGGCTGTACGGGAAAAACATACATCGGAAGCGGCCTCTGTAACAAGGCTACTCGAGAATTGTCGCAGAAGTACACGAGCGACCAAAGCATAATAGTGTTGCACTGTGCATAATACCGTACATAAACGGGATCCCTCCCCACTGCCCCCAGCTGTTCCGGGGAGTCGATGGGGTTTTCCATAAGGACGGTACCTAAACTTTTACCCGACCCGCCGTTCGGCTGGAGGCGTTGCATCGCCCAGGCGCACTGTTCCTGGAAGGAAACTTAAATACAGTGACGAAAGACTATGAACACGAAAACATCGTTTCTAGATCAACATACACACTCTTTTTATTCGTGGCTGCACTTAGATGCTAATGAGAATGAGTAATTCTCGAATCAAACGTATTCTCATCGTAGTGTGTCTTTATTGTTATCAAATTCTACATACACATTACAAATATATTTTATGCATCGTACATGCTTAAGCACGATACACAATTAGAAAGAGGAATAAATTATAAAAATATAAAGCAATAATAGTAAACAAATAAAGGTTTTTAAAATGGGAAGAACGGCTATTTACAGATATAGGAATAATAAAATATTACATATTATTTATAAATACACTAGTTATTGCGTTCTAACCAGAAAAAACATTGCTTCTAGCTTCGCGCATTTTGACTAGGAAAATGCTCATATTCAACCAATTAGTGTGATTCGCAAACAGATCCCAACATGCCAATCGACCTCTAATTTCCTTAAAAAGTTTTCTGGAAAAACATTTTTCTCGGCGTTCCCACTGAGTAAATTGGGCCAGCAAATGTACCCATTCCTCATCCCCTCCACAAGATGGGAAGATTCTCTTACTAGAAATATAAGTGTTTTTTTTCCCCTTCCTACTTTCCATTCTAAATAGGCCATCCCTGATCTCGCCTTTCTCCCTAGAATGAACATATGTACCTCTTTACCCCAGCTTATTTCATTTCATTCTATAGTCTCAAGGAGATTTTCGTGTTACATTCTGCCTCGATTTCCTGCCTGCTGATATACTCAAGCTTTGTTCTAACCTTCTTTCATACATGCTTATTATTTTCATTGCCTTGTTGCCACATTGAGCCCAGGCCAATTCCCGTGAGTCCTCTTTCTACATCTGCAGCTCCAAACTTTGGTGTTATATTTTGTATGTGGTGTCTATAGCATTTAGACCTCCCTGCATTAGTCTAAGCCTAGTATTTCACCTAACCGTATCTTCATAGCAACCCACCTCCGTCATTTATCCCACAGCTTGACGTCCTTTAGAGGACCCTAGAATACTTTACTAAAACTCTTGCTTTAATTTTATTTACCTGTTCAGTTCTCCCCAATCCCCATATTTCACTTTCATGTATCAGAATAGACTTAATCACAGCATTGTATGTTCTCTCTAGTGTATATACTCATTTAGTTGACCTCAGGCTTTAATATGAGAGGGAAATGTAATAAACACCTATCTGTGCTCTCGTAAGCTACCGTTGGCGAACTTTCGCTCCCTGCTACTTCATGCCAATCCTCCTTGCAGCAGCGATACAAGCGAGACTGAAAGCTTATTTTAAATTAAGTAAATGTTCTAAAGAAATACGATTATTATTTTGGGAAACAACTTGCTATATGGGAACCAGAAATCATATAATCTTTCTATTTTAATTCTATATCTCCCTTTTTCGCACATTCACATTTTCTGCTCAAAAATTTCCGTAAAATGATAATTTTTCTATGAATTGGCAACACTGTCAGTATTAAATTAATTTAATATGTAATTTAACAACTTATTTTGTAGTAAATAAGAGAAAGGAAAAATCAAACTAGAAAAATTCGAATCACGGCCGGGAATTCGGGATGAGGGTTTTCCTTAAACAGTTGCACATTATTATTTACCTGATCATTTACTTAACACTGCGCTACCCGAAACGCTTTCCTCGTTCCACCTCTCCGGTTGTCGGTCCTGGTGGTTTAGTGGTAACCATACTTGTCTTCTAAACCCAAAGTCGCGGGTTCAAACCCGGTCAGGATCGATGGATTTTTTCAGGCGTAAAAATCCTAAGTATGGCTTCCTTCGGAAGGGAAGTAAAGCCGTGGGTCCCGTGTCGTACATTTACGGCACGATTAAGAACCTCAAGCCTGAAAAAAGAGGCCTCTGAGCAAAATTTGTCGGTCGTTTCACACCCTGAATTGAATGGGACGCTGATGACCTGAGCTGTTAAAGAGCGTCCTTAAATAAAATGAATAAAAAATAAATAAATAAACTGCGGTTCACTACAGTAGCAATATCTCGAGGAACTAGAACTCCAGTTTTAAGTCACAATAGGCATTTATTTACACTAACATTATTTTCGGTATTTTTACGCATAAATTAAACATGTAGTACAGAGCTATCAATGCACAAATAGAACCTATAAGCTTGTGCAGTTCACAGGACATGTCTATCCAGCCACTCCTCGCACTTGCTGCGGGACTGCTCCATCATCTTCCAGGGAATAGGGTCCGTTTTGTTCCAGTCGCTATCTCTGTCTCCAGGTTGAGACAACGTCAATGTGTCATATGCAGACAGCATCCTCCACATGCCAGAACTTGTGTCGTAGAGATCCTCTTCGCCTGCCGCTGCAGCTAAAGCTGCCGAAATAGCTTTCTTCAGACTCGGCTTTCGTTTCTGCGCAACCAATACCTTAATTAATGTCCATTAACTAATTACATGGAAACTGTCTAAGGAACAACACTGGTATACTCAAATCACAAACAACATGTACTGTTGCCTCACGTGATGGGTGACAGTTCGGTATCTTTGTACAGGGCTTCCAGAATATGTTCTTACTCCTCGCAGGGGGGTTTTCCTCTCGGCAGCTGAACTTCGCTTCTAAAAACTGTGCATAAACTCATTCCTTATAGCAAATGCTGGCAATGACCTCCCTCAGCTAAACACATTCCGATAGACACGATTTAGTTCGACCACTGTAATGTTTCTCATTTCATTTCGTATGTTTTCCTCGAATTCTTCCAATGTGTGAGGGTTTGTTTTGTACACTTTATCCTTCATGTTACCCCACAAATAAAAATCACGGACAGTTAGATCTGGGGAACGAGAGGGCCATACATCTTCAAACACTTCCCTAATTTTACCCTTGGACCCCTCTGCTGTATGAACAGTGGCAGAATCTTGCTGAAGCCACCTATATAACTTCTTTTCTTTCGCCAGCTCATTAAAAACTGGGGTCAGAATGTCATTTCGGCGCCTCTCTCCATTTACCGTCTGTTCGTAAAAAATCGCACCGATCGCGAGTCTTGCGCTAATCGCAAGCTAAACTTCAATTTTCCTATTATAAAGAGGGGTTTCTTATGTACAAATTGCATTTCCAGAACACCAATAGTCAGTGTTCATACGACTGTCGTGGTGGAACGTCTGAAAAGAGCACAGGCTGGGGATCGATAATCCTTCAGTCACTGATGAAAGAAACCACTCACAGTAACGCACATGTGCTAGGGATCACCTTGTACACAATGGATACGTATAAACTTGTAAGCTTTGAATTTTAATAATTTTTGGTTATCTATACAGAAAACACTGAAACCCCAACTTGTGCTAATTTCGGTAGTAATTTTGCTGGCGAACGTTCAAGATTAGCGCCAATTTCTGTTAAGTGTCTTCGCATGCGTTTCTTGTTTTACACTGAACCAAATTTATTCACAAGATCATGAATTGGAAAGAGGCAATTACCCAGGGAACTTCCGCATAAAGTCCTCACGAATGCGACGAACTGATTTTATAATACAGTTAACACAAAAATACGTTCTTCGCGAACGAATGTACGCTGGCGACTGTTCGGAAGTTCAGGGATAGGAAGGCATACAGCCGTGTGTGGAGAAGGAAGCCAGCCTTGGCCGAGATGCGAAACCCCGTGCGAGCGGTATGGACAACTTCTGGAAGCCTGGTATATCAAAAGGGATACCGCGCAAATTATCATTGTGGCAAAATGCATTGTTGTCAATGAAAAATGAGGGAATGCATAAATAACTAGCATTAAAGTGCTTTTAGAGTGTAAAATGTGCAGCATTTTAATAATAATAATCATAATAATAAAAACATTAATTATTATTGTTGTTAATATAAATGTTAACAAAGAATAAAATACGAAAACATCTGACTGACAAATTAATAAATTTATTATTATTTAATACGCCTGTTATTCAGAACCTCCTAAAAGACAATGGCTTTTTTCTTGAGTCAACGCCTCCACAGCCTACTCTCAGGTGGGTCATCCTTAAGGCTCTCTCTCTCTCTGCCCAAACGAAAATAATCTTGACCATTCTTTCACAGTGGAGTATGAGCGGAAGCTTCCATACACACACCGTCAAGGCGCTGTGCTAACATTACGCTGTTATGCAGCCCGTCTGACTTAAACGAGCTTTTCCATGCAAATGAATGGTATGGCCGAAAAATAAAATGAAGTGTTTACACTCCTGAAATTTGAATATCGCAACAATGAATCATGCCCTTGCATTTTAGACCAGGAACTTACGGTTCGCAACTCGTATATTGAACATAAGACCAACTTTTTGAAACTAATTTAAGCAGCGCGAGAAAGTATAAATTTGATAACTTTATTGTCTGAACAAATGGAATGCTTTCTCAGTCAGGGCAGAATTTGTAAGGTTAAAGTTGCACAGTATATAAATTAGTGTCAGGGTATTTTAAGAAACGTCTGAAAACTGTAATACCTTTGGACTGATCGCCACAGGAAGAGGTTCCTCCTCGTCAGTAGAGCGGTACTCTTCGATGCCACGAGCCAATGATACCACAGTCTCTGCCATGGAGCCAGTTGGTGCCTTCCTGAAACTGCTTCTTTTCAGATCAGCCAGTCTCTTACTCTCTGCAAGTATCTCACTCGGTGTGATGGAACATAGCTCGTCTGTGCTAGAGGCTGCAACATCGATAAGGCAATTCTCGTGCAAATGCGTTATATTCCCTAGAGATTGCAATGACAAAGTCATGCATACTATGTGTTATGATGATCCAGGTGTTCAAGGCAGCAAATATAACAATATTAATACAAACTACAAAAATTTAATGCGACAATGATCAAAGTGCACATTCTTTCTATGTGCACGAAAAATTTACTATTGAGAAAAATATTTAGCTGATTGCGAAAAGAAAGAGCTTTAATTTTCATACGAGGGAAAGACGAAAATTAAGTGCACTTTCGTCATAACTTATCTTTAGATTTATGACACTATTTTATGCTCGTGCATGCTTATAGGTGGTATACTGTGGTCGCGCGATCGAAGTTTGACCTGATGGCGTCATTTTCCTTGCTGCTGTAACAGTGTAAACATGGCCGCTTCTCTAGCAGTGTACACTAAGGAGGAGGAAAGAACAATGATCCTTTTTCTCTGGTCAGAGGCTGAAATTCACCGGCGGCTTTCAACACAATACGGGAAGTAGTGCTATGTCGCATAGAAGTGTACATAAGTAGATAGAGGTTTAAAAGAGGCCGAAAAAAGTGACGCGCAAAGGGGGAGCAGGACACCCGTCAACCTTCGCCTCTGACGAGAAGATACCGGATGGTAGAGTTGTCATCGGACGTAGCTGTTATTTACAGTTTAGTCACTGTTCTTCCTATCAAACCATCCACGACGAGCTCGGCTTCTAAAAAGTTTTGCGAGCGGGTTGTCAAGAGAGCTTAGCGCAAAGCATTAGTGCAAACGTGTTGAGATCTGCTAACCTTACTCGACCGCTATAATAATGAAGACATTTTTAGCAGAATAGTCATAGGGGATGAAACGCGGGTTCATCACTGTAATCCAGAATCCAAACGCCAGGATAGGAGAGGAGGGATCATCAACGAAGAAGAGCTTTAAGACTCAAGCTTCCGTGGGAAAGGTGATGCTAACTTTTCTTTTGTTGAGCCAAAACAGCCTTTAATACAATGCATCTGTGGTAATGCTTTTTTTCCTATGGTCGAGTCCCCACTCGTTTGCCCCACAGTGGAGGAATAACAAGCCTACTTACTTGTTGACTTTGTAGACTGTCGCAGTCGTAACGCAGCTGATCCCGGGTGTGTGCTGTGTTGTTCGTTTCTTAATTGCACAGTATATATAAAGTGTATTATGCCACATGTGTTTACAACGGTACAGCGTGTCTTTATGTAAGATTCATATCTAACTCAGTGGTGAAAGATTCATAGGACCAATGTTTTTGAGCATATAGTTGAATCTGTCACTTCTATGAATGCCACACTAACTCCTTTTTTCAGATAATTAACCGACAGGGAACGTGATCATGCATTTTTTCAACAGGACTCTGTCACTGCTCACACTGCCAATAATTCCACGAGAGAAATTCACAATGTGTTTCCGCAAGACAAAGTTATTAGTAGGGTTTTGTGACTCCCTCCTTTATCTGATTTAACAGCCTCTGATTATTATCACTGGGATAAATTGAAAAATGTCGTTTACAAGACAAACCTGCCATCAGTACAAGAATTCAAAGATAATATCGTCAGAAAATTGTCATAACTTATTTCTCAAAATTAACTATAGCCAGTGATCAGTAATTTCCTAAAGAAATGCCAAAAATGTGCTGAGAATGAAGGCGGACAGTTTTCACACTTCATTTGATAATTGGTAGGTAATGGCTTCTTAAATTGGTTGGTGTATTGTTGTATGGTTGGTTAGTTTTGTTGTTTAAACCTTTCGCTAATCACCGAGAGCCGGCTGGCCTGCTAATCGGCTAATGATCGGCGCGCTCGCCCATAGGCAAAATACTCCGGGGGCACAAAACGCCGAAACCACTTATCGAAGAAAGTTTTGTTTTTGCATGGTAACACAATGCCACACACGGTCGGATAGACCGTTAAAACCATTAACTATTTGGGTTTCGAGGTGTTGGAACATCCTGCTTACAGCCCAGATGTCGTCCCTTCAGACTATCATCTAATGGATCACTCAGAAATGCTTTACGAGGTGATCGATTTTCTACGGTCGAAGAAGTGAGAGAAGCGGCACATAAATGGGTGCGCTACCAACCGAAAACCTTATTGGAGGGAATAACGCAAGCTTGCGGACCGCTGGCAAGTGCATCGAAAAGGGAGGAGATTGTGAAGAAAAATTACATACTTGTTCATCCATACTTTTGTATAAATATAGGTAACTTGTATAAACAAGAGTGCAAATGCTTTTACATTCCTCGTATTTCTGTTTAGTTACTGGGGTTAAGTTTGTGCTTGAATTACAAGAGCATTCAAAAAGTTTTGCCAAGCTAAGGATTGAATTCGAAAAACTTATCCACACAATCCTTCAAAGTACTCTCAATCTCTCTCCACATACGTTGTAGACGGTACAACTACTTGTCAAAACCTTGCGGTACTCGGACTGAGATATTGTCAACAGAGTTGAATTTATAACTTGAGCAAGGTTTCAACACTCGTTTAAATGGATTCCCAGCAATGCAAGATTTCGCTCGTCGCACGATGCAAGGTCAGGGATGTAGGGTGGATGATCAAACAACTAGACTTTGGCGATTTACAGTTTCTTCAAATTTGCAGCTCTTCAGTGAGGAGACGCTTTGTCGTGCAAAAGCAACATCCTTGAAGTTTCTGTCTTTGGACGCCACCTTCTCAGTCTTCAAATAAAGGCTCCAAATTATAAATGCTATAGTATTCTCCATTTATTGTCATTCCTTCTGGCATACAGTCAACCATTAATGGTCCTTCATAGTTGAAGAAAACAGTGAACATTCGCTTCCGAGAACGAAAATCTTGTCGAAGAACAACTGGCCTTGAGTCATTTTCATTTACCCACACGCAGTTTTTTTTTTTTTTTTGATTTGTTTATTTAAGGACGCTCTTTAACATCACAGGTCATCAGCGTCCCATTCAATTCAGCGCGTAAAACGGCCGACAAATTTGGCTCAGAGGCCTCTTCTTTCAGGCTTGAGGTTCTTTACCGTGCTGTAAATGTACGACACGGGACCCACGGCTTTACTTCCCTTCCGAAGGAAGCCATACTTAGGATTTTTACGCCCGAAAAAATCCATCGATCCTTGCCGGGTTTGAACCCGCGATCTTGGGTTTAGAAGGCAAGTATGGTTACCACTACTCCACCAGGACGACTACACGGAGTTCTGAACTTTATTTGGGGCGCTATAGTAATAAAATTAATTTTCATAATTAGTGCATATATGTGTCAAACGTTTAAGGCCATTTGATGTAAACATGAGTACTTCTCTTCATTGGTTAGGAAATGTAGAACTCGTTTTTCACAGATTTTTCGCAGTTTTAAATGTGCATGGAGTACCCTGTCAATGCTGCCAACGCTGATACCCACTTTCATACTTAGCATTTCAACAACAATATAATTTTCTTCCACCACGTTCCTCACTCTTGAAGTTTTCTCGTTCACAGCTTCCTGAGGCAGTCCAGAGCGAGGGTTGTCTTTCAAAGTCTCTCGCTCTTCTTCAAATGATCGAAACCATCTTGCAATGGTAGCAAATGAACACACTTGAGCAGCATGAACAGCTAGCAGGTCTTCGTGGATTTTTTGCGCTCTTTCACCTGCTTATAGCGTGTGAAAATGTAGAATGTAAAGTTTTCTTTGGAAATAGTCATGATTTTTCACCAGCTGTTACACAGTACTTAACTAAACAGAATGTAGAAAGTGACTATGCAAGTTTAAATTTGCACTCAGTATATTTTGATAGCTTAAAGTCCATTATTGCCAGTTGTATTAGTTACATTTTCATAGACATTAATGTCCAACAATGGATATGCTGGTTGCAAATGTCCTTCATTGTTACAACGGGGTACATACAACATCTATATTCTGAACACGACATTGTGAAACTCAGCTCCAGCCTTCATTGCTGCAATACTAGTGTAACACAGATGCCGTTCACTATATGGTGGTAGGGGGTAAACAACGAAAAGAGGAATGCCATGAATACTAGTTGCGGATCCACCCTAGGCACTGTAGTAAACATTCGGGTAGCGGAAACATGGCTAATATACATGACCTTCGTTGGTTGGTTACAGTGCAGCGTGGAATGGGCCAGCCACGATATTTAGCGAGAAAGGAAAACACCTACGTGTGATAGAGGAGGAACAAATTTCGTTTGCACCGAACTCTAAGTGGAGAAATTCTACGGTGATGATGCAAAGCATATCTGAAGATTGATGTAACAATCGTGAAAAGAACACTTCTCACAACCATGAAGTTGACGATGTGCGCTCCATGCTAAGGCAGAACGTAAGCAACTCTTTGAAATTGAACAATTATGCGAACGATCAACTAAAATTCTTCATTCCGAGATTTCTGCTGCAGACTTGGGTAGCTAAATAACAAAAGATGCTTGTATGAAACTTTGTCCTCAAGTACCAAAGGACTATCGGGAGAGCAGGCGAATATACCTCAGTACCTGAACAACGTATCAACTACATTTAATGAATGTTGGTCATTTGTTAACGATGTCCAGAATAATATTGTAGGGCTAACCACAGCGAAAACATTTGTCGTTTTTAATTCAATGTGATATATGTGCGGAACTTTTACAAGCTGCCCTTCCCTGTTTTAGCAACTTTTCTTGGTTCATGGTTTTAAGAATTATACTACGTGGCGTTACTTAATTTTTATTGACACACTTGATACGTACATAACAGACCTTCAGCATCTAATTAATCATTTACCAGTCAGTTTTACTCCCAGCGCTGCTTATGTTGACTTTAAGTGGCTATTCATTCTGCTGTGCTCGCCATCCAACTACGTCTCTGAAAGGATGCCGTTCCAACCTTGGCCAGACCTGATTTAGCAAAATACAATCTTTGAGTCTTGTAAAAAAAATACTAGCCATGATAACATTTCTGACTTCTTAAAGATATTCTTTGGGTTTCCTTTTCTCACCTGGAGATTATTTCATGAACGATATTGTGGGCACTCAACCAGACAATGAAGCTGCACGTCCGTTTTCAGATTATGTGTCAGAACATACATCGAGGCTGAATGTAAATTTCCACCCTTACTATGGACAGAATTCTCCTCTTCTCTGACATGAACGACGATACTTGCGAAAGTTTTCATTCCAAGCTGAACGCTAAGTTCTATCATTCACACTCGAACATATTTCAATTATTGGAAGTCATCAACGAGGCACACACCACCTGTTCCGTAAAAATAAACAGTGTGAATTTGAGAAACATCAAACGAAACAAGAAAACGATGGACAGGGAGGAATTCTGCAACACAAAATGATAAAATTTAGACAAGGGAAATAACCGGGTTACAGTACATCGAAGTCGCAGCAGTAAATATTAAAATATTCAGCCACAAACTTTTACTCTGCACATGGTTGAGTGGGAAGGAAAATGTGCATCGCAACTCGGATGTCTCAATATTCAATGGGGGCACGCAATTCCGATGTCTGGTAAATAGTGCGGGTACGCAACTAGGACATCTTTTCGTGTTCAATCCGCAATTAGTATGCACAGTCACGAACGCATAATTTTTGGGCACCGCTGTTTTAACAGCTGTGGTATATAAGAGGCATCTCGTACTATAATATTTTAACTAAGCATTTGGAGATGAAAAAATTAACTACATTACAGTAGTTCGCATCCACTCAAAAACGGCGTTTGTAAGCATGTAAACTTTGTTCTGGGAGGACAAACAGAAAAACCTTTACAGACTCATGAATGACTATGGATGAGTGATGGGCACTTCAATGTAATCCTCAAACCTAACTCAAAGAAGGAATGAAAGCATAAAACTAAGAACTTAAAGATGGCAGTCAAAAGTAGACAAGACTATTTAGTTTGGGGCGGGGGTGTATTTTTATGCAAATTTTATTTCAAAATTTCGAGATACAATAAACCAGAAACGTCGCGAAAATTGAGGAGAAGTGTATTATTTTGCAGAAAAATGTTTCAAGCTACAATTCTTGTGTTGCAATGGCTTGATAAAGAAAGGTTGGAACATATCACTTAGTTCGCATCGACTTCACGCTGTTCTCATAGTAGAAACAAATGTTCGTCAGTTTATGAACCAGTGATTTGCAGATGTCAACAACCCTCCTTCTTGAGAGTTTTCCAACAAACACAAACAGCATTATAATTGGCATATTTCCATTATATTATAATTAACGAAATATTATTACCAAGTTCTTATTATATTGCCAACCTACACTATATTTATTTAACATCAATTATATTACAAAATAGCTAACGTAACCTGCATCTTACATCATCAAAAGTTACCTACCTATTCTGTATCCAGTCCCAATACATCATAACTCCAGATTGTTTGTGTATTAGAGGCTGAACCATAATCAATTTCATTACTTCCATTCTTATTCTAATAATAAAATTTTTATTAATTCCCCATTTCTAAATTCTCTTCTCCTGCGGTACTTCTAATTTCCTTCATCATTTATCCCCAACTATGCCCAAGTGTTCTCCCATCGTTTTTGTATTTTTATCTCCTTTGATTCCTAGTATCTTCCTTATTAAAATTTCTCCCCTAATTTCCCTCCCCCCAATTTTCTACACCTGTAGTCTTCATCACTTCGTTTGTTTACAATATAATACGCGTTAGTACTTGTTATCAGGTTCACCACACATTCCCATAACTTTTTCTCAGTCTTCTTAAATTCCTTACTCCAGATCTGACCCAAGGGAACCCTTTCCTCACTAATTTACGAAGGTAGGTGCATAAGTTTCCGGCACAACCATTTTCTGGGATGATAAAGACAAAGACTATATTTCGCTTTTCAATATATTACCCTTTATTGCAATACATTTCTCACATCTTTGAATTAACATTTCAAACCCCCCCCCCCCATAAAATAGTCAGAAGCCTTGTCTGCAAAATGGGCATAAACAGCATCCATCACTTCGTCACACTTAAATTTCCTTCCTCGAAGGTCCTTCTTGAGTTTTGGGAAGAGGAAATAGTCACAGGGAGCTAGATCTGGGCTGTAGGGTGGATAGTCGACCTCCTTGAAGCCACATTTCTTCACAGCTTCCTTTGTAAGAAGAGCTGTGTGCTCAGGCGCGTTGTCGTGAAGAAGGCGCACACTACCACTCAGCTTTCCTCGTCTTTTCTCTTTGATGGAAGCACGTAGTCTGTACAGTTGACCAGCATAGTACTCCCCATTTACTGTGGTGTTTCTCTCCTTGAAGTCAATAAAGAGTATTCCTTCACAGTCCCAAACGATTGTGGCCATGACCTTCTTGGTTGACTGAGTGACCTTGGCCTTTAGAGGCGGTGCTTCGCCAGGTTTACGCCAATCCATTGATTCTCTTTTGGACAAGGGATCATAGTAGAGGATCGTAGTTTCATCTCCTGTAAAAATGATTTGCAGAACTTCTCTCTCGTTGCCACGGCAGAGCTCCAAAAATGCCTGACAACAGATGGCTCGTTGCTACTTTTGAACTGAGGAATCTTGCACTAACCTTATTCATGTTTAAGTGTTCATGAATAATTCGAAGGACTGTTGTTTAAGAAAGGTGCATCCTAGTTGCTATTTCTGTAACTTTGAGCCGCCGGTCTTCCATAATTTCTCCTGCCACAAGAGCGATGTTTTCAGGAGTGAGCATCTCCAAGAGCCGACCTGCACGCTCTTCGTCTTCAATGCTTTCTCGACCCATTCGAAAAAATTTGGCCCATTCTTTTACGGTAGAATATGAGGGGGATGCTTCCCCATATACATCGCCCAATCGCTATTTAATTTCATTTGGAGTAAGTCCTTTTTTGTGAGAAATTAATTACAGCTCGATATTCCATTTTGAACATGACACATTCTTCTACACACAGTCTTCTTTATGCAACTATATCTGAACAAATGAACACAGAGGATCGGAAGTTACAACTGCAATTATTTACTTAACAGATAAGGTATGACACCGGATAAGGGTTTTGTGAAGGCGATAAACCTTATCGGCGAGGCCGGAAATTTATGGACTTACCCTCGTATCACAAATTACTGGGTACTTCTCCCTTCCCCAAACTCTTTTTATCTCTCGGTACATTCTCAATAAACTCTTCTCCTTAAAGCTCGCAAAGATTTCTTGTTTTTCAATATCTTCAGTTCTATCCCTTACTTCTTTCCAAAATCCCCTAAGTCTATATTACTTATTTTCCCAACATTCCCCCATACCCATAGCAATTTTTTCCAACAATATCCTGAGTTTCAAGCACCCATGACCTTTTCTATTTACACTTCTGTGCACCAAGACATTCTTTGACAATTTCCCCATCATTGAACATATTTATTGTATATAGGCATTTCACAATTCTTCCAATTATTCTCCCTTTACAATCCAGAGAGTTACACAAATGTTAAAAACTGGGAGAAGGACAGCAGTCTTGAAAAGTTAAGCAAAAATAAATAAATAAATAAATAAATAAAATGTTAGGTGGGCTAGAAATAGTCAAGATGAATTATTAGCACCACTTACTAATTAATTCGGATGTTTATCGTACTACTATTCAAACGAGGGCAAAAAAAAAAAAAAAAAAAAAAAAAAAAAAGAAGGAAGCTTTTAATAAGCGAATCAAAAGGAATGATTTGCATACAGCTATACCGCATAAGAGATATGATATCATACGTGAAAAGTTGTATGTACAGATAAGCGTTGCAGGTCAAACCTCACACGTTGCAGACACTCAGGAATATCCTGGTCAATAAGTGCTGGTGCCGTTCAATAGGACAGTTTAAAGTAAACTAACGCTAGATATTCGTCAAATTAGACGCAATAGACCGCAGGAGGAAACCGCACAGTAATGGGGCAGAACGAAGGTAAGTCGCGCCTGTGAAACGGTAAAATATAAATGCAGTAAGAGTGCATGTCTTGTTGAAGGTTATTTATTGCTGTAGAATACAAGGGTGGCAGCTTGGTGCAATGATGGAATGGTGGCAGTAATTTTGAAATTTCTTTATAACCAAAAGGGAATTTAGGATAAGTTTTAGAGAGACAAGGATTATTCGATTGTAGATACGCGCAATGCGTGTGGTATGATAAATAATGCTAACACATTCGTACACTTGAATGCATTTCTCCACAGGAATTCGTGAAAATAAGACGTGAAGAGTGCATCAGAAGTTCCACACTGCCTCCTAATCTTACACTTAGCGCTCATCCACATGCTTTCTACATTTTGGGTGTGAATTTCATCGTAGTCCGGGTCTCTTTTGCTCTTCAACAATTACATTATGCTAATGAATCTCCCTATCGATGGCCGAAATGTTAGCGTATGTGAAACAGTATGAAAATGCCTGAGAAAAAATAAAAAGGAAAAATGTATCTCGCATCCTCTACTACACAGATCGTGAGGCAGGATAATGACACCACAAATAAATCCTTTCGCGGGATTTCAGAACATTTTCCGCTTGTTTTCAATTCCCTGTTACACGAATATGTACTCTGCTCTCTGCTCCAGCAGTTTCATTCCCACAAACCGACATGCAACCCTTGTGCATCGTGGAGAAACATAAAGCAAATGAGTTGGGTGCACTATATTCAAAGGTTATTCAAGGGCGGTTCCTCTAGAAGGTCTTTGGTTTGCGGTACCCCCAAATGTTTCAAAATTAATTTCCTATTATTATTGTTAATGCGTTTTATTGCGTAAAAGTAAAAACAATAGCCGTATCTGTAGGGGACTTCAATCTTGCGCCTGATGATGTTTGTATTTTGCAGTTGTTTCAATACCAAACAACATTACATTGGAAGTAACTATGCTTTCATACAGACACTCGCCTGAAAGAAGAGACTCTGGGACGCTAATGAACAGAGACGTTAAAAAACGTTCATAAATAAGTGCAGACTCTCCAACAGCGATAATCGTTCGTTTCGTTTAGTAGTCAGCTGTTATTGAAAGGCTGGCTAGCGAAGTTTCACGTGAAGTCGTTATTTCCTTTTGTATTTATTGAATGTAAAGTAAATTAACGCAACACAAAACTTACATTCTAACCTTTTTCTTTGCGACCATTGGGGTGGTAGATATTCTTGATTTGGTTCATTTACGAACGCTCTTTAACATTTGAAGTCATCAGCGTCCCATTCGATTCAGAGCGTGAAATGGCCCACACATTTTACTCTGAGGCCTCTTCTTTCAGGCTAGAGTTTTTTTTTTTTTTTCTTTTTTCTTTCGTAAATCTACGACACGGGACCGATGTCTTTATCTCCCTTCCGAAAAAATCCATCGATCCAGGCCGGATTGAACCCGCGATCTTGGTTTACGAGACAAATATGGTTACCCTGCACCTCCAGAACCGACCTTAGACCAACTGCAAATATTAATTTGAGGCAAATTGTGATTTCAAAACATAGGAAGTATACAATGCTCCCTGTAGAGACAGACTACATTCTGCAGATTCCAGAAGGGACATTCACAACATGAAAATAATGAGAATTATTGTTTATTAGAAAGGCGCAATATTTTGTTTATTAATCTCTCTCTCTCTGTTGAGTATGTTCAGCCAATCGTTATTAAGATTCTAGAAGCATGAAATGTATATTCAATTGTAGCAATAATAAAATTGTGCACCCAGGGTTTATACTGCTGCGAGCCGCGTAAGGTTATGGTGACTAGGTGCAGTTTTACACAGTGTTCTGCAAGCATTTCCATACCTTAGTAATCTACTAAAATAGAAAACATTTGCAGTCATTTTCAAGTTTCTGCCAGGAAGCAAGCTATCTAATTCAGCAAATTAGAACATTATAACTTTACGTAAAGATTCGCTTTGATAACTAATAGAGTTGTTGCATTCTATACACATCAGCAAAAACCATCGTTACTTCTATGCTTATTGAGATGGAAGTACATTAGACAACTAAAAATGTATGTTACTTTACCTAAGAGTTGAAGAAGGAAGATGAATACTATCGATACACGAGTTTCGCCGTTAAGAAGCATGTTAATTTATGATGTTGTACACTTGTACTACAGGTTACATCAACCGTGAAAGCATCCTAATCGTAGTGTCAAACAAATACTTACGCGACAGTTCCTTCATCAGAGACTTAAAGTCATCGGTGAAAGTCATCACATCATCTCTGGTTAAAAGTTTTTTTCTTCTCTCCGCTATCAGCACACTTGGATCAAGCTGAAGGTCTGAGAAGGGTAGAGATATTTCGGAAGATAGGTCGCTGCTGGTGGACACCATTTCAAATAAACTTTCCCCTGGCGACAGGAAGGTGAACAGGTCTGGCGCACAAATATCTCCAGGTGTAGGAAGACTGCCACTATCAGACACCGTTAGCTGATTGCTTGAAGTCATATCTTGCCGATTAGCTTCGGACACTTCGGATTAGAAAAATGGAGTACATTAACCTTTCCAAAATCAAAACAGAAGTCTCGAATTACTAAGTACTGGTATACTAGCATTAATTTAAAATAAATACACTGCTGAGTTGCTGCCCCATGGGTGGTTGAGAATAAAATGCACAAATACCTATAACATGTCCATCATAACTATTATAATAAAATATTACTCAACTTTTCCCACTTTGTTCCTCTCCTTTTGTTACTATTAGTTCTAGAAATTACCGCCACTCAAATGCCTGTAAATTCGACCCTTATTTGTAAGATTGATTTCGTATTCTTTCATAAAAACATTACATCATAAACATTAGTTCTTGACAGAAATGCAAACCAAAATAAGTACATAATAAAACGATTCCTCGTGCTATAAGCAACAAAAAGAAATAGAACGACCTACAAACAATAGCCAAGTATATTCATTTAATAGACGGTACTACTTCACGTGCTAACTTGGGACTAAAGAGGCTGGTCAGCCAATCAAATTATTTCTGCCACGTGCTTTTATTGACTCCCACTTTAAACTTATCATGGACATCTGTGCAATGGGCAGACCATAAGCAAAATCTGGACAATGTTTCGATGTCTTTGTAAATACTATAGTTTGAACCCAGATTTAAATAACTGCACAACTGCATTTTGAGATATTAATAATGCAATAAACCATTTGAGGCGTTATCAATATGGCAAAGACTCTTTTGTGTAATTCAGTGTGAAAAAGATGAGCACACATAATTGGGCAGCTAATGAAAAGCGAAAATTTTATGTTTATAACGATAGTATTTTACTTCTAGGTGTATTTGACAGCAAATAAGCAAGCTCGTTGAGCAATAATGGAGATAAATAAATGAAATTTGGCATATCATTTATTTACCTGTAATAAATACCTCCTTGAAATATCGTGACGTAACCCTAACAAGTACGAACGCAAAGTGATCAGCTTAGATCATTTCCATTTTTATCGACAACCGTACATTATTGGAATACAAGATTAACTTTCTTCGCTGTGCAGGTAAGACAAACCACGATTTACTGTAACGTTTAGATGATTTACGATTCTGTAGTTTACTCCGTTTAATAAACACAAACTGGTAGTCTGTGAACACAGCTCACATCTGTAACCAAGCAACACCAAAACAACGGAGATCAAACAAGTATAGGTCGATGTTAAGCAGGCAAAAGAACAACGATAATCGCAACATCTTTGGTTAATAAAGTTTACTATAACCACAGCTTATAACAGATATACTATATAATAGGCTACATTTAATATATTTTAATAAAGCCATCAATAGGATGTAAACAGTTCGCAGCTCTCACCAAAATTGACAAATATAAAATATACGGGTACTACTGTGAGCGCCGCAACTATGGTAAACATGTAACTGAGGTCCCAGCTGCATGTTTTTTTGATAATAAGGTCCAAAGATCACGTATGGGTTTTTCCCAGAAACCACCAAAATAATAAGAGGGAAAAACAAGAAAACTGTAAACACATGTAAATTTTTTCCTGAAAGGCCCCCGACTGTAAGGCCACAGGACATTTTTGTTTAATGAAAAATCTGGAAATCTCGTAGCCCCGCAAATGCATTAGGTACGCCGGTTATGAACTAGAGTTGTACTCTCAATTTCTACTAGTTTCGTAGTTTTGATAGAATACAGAAATTGGGTAATAATAATAATAAGGGAAACATACAGTATTAGTAAGAAAAGAAACTTTAAATGAGTCTGCAGGATAGGAAAGGGGAACCAAATATTTTTTGCACTTCAGTTAAGAAACCAATCCTTTGTTTGGTATTGTATTCCAACAGTGTGTAACTAAACTCTGTTTATTTTTAAAATAGACCCTATTGTAAACAAAATAAATTGTATCCATTTGCCAAAAACAAGTTCCATACTCACCAGATCAATTAAGTAATGAACTAATGGTGTAGGTACTATTTAACACATTACTATATGGTGCGAGTTACACTAAATGAGCAACAAAAAATTATTTTTCTTCTGCTACACATCATGCACAATGCACTTTTTATTGCAAATGTGAAATACTTTTCAACAAATTTGTTAAACCATTTATGTCACATTATCATTATGTGCTGTTTGTTTTATGAACTAAACAATTGCTTTTATTTTGATATGAATAATAGCTGTTAGTCGTGTAACAAATGTAGTTAGAGTTTGTTTTCCATTTTTTGTGCATATGTAGATGGTGTAATACTTTTATGTGAGTGCTGTTAATGCCACATGCTTAATTGGTCTCTATTAAAACCCATTCTAAGAATGAATCGAGTAGTTTTGTGTGGTTAAAAATATTTTTTGAACAACTTCTGTTTCTACTCGATCCAATGTGAAAGAGCATAGATGTTAGCAATGTTCATACTGTTTGTATATAATAATGTTGTCAACATGAGTTTAATTGATCAAAATAAGCCCCAGTTGATTTTTGCAATATGAAACTTTAGTTTGTTGGTTGAAATCCAACTGCAATTGGCTTCATTCTTGACATATAAAGTTTTAAAACACCTAAATAAGGAACTAAAAGATATAGCTGATATCCAAAATATAAAAGATGAACAATGGGAGGAAAAAAAAAATTCAGAATTTTAAACTTCAGAAATAAGACTAATTGAAATGTGGGAATTGGGAGCTTTAAAAAAAAAGCAAAAACAGAAAAAGTGCCAGAATTGAAAATATAAACACATTAAAAGGAACACTGGAGAGATGTCTAATACATAAATAAATACCAGATGCTAGATTACATGCCATAGTTGTAAAGAGACTTTAATAGTTTCTTTTCTTTTAAAAAGGAAACAGAGCAAACTAAAATTATAAATGGATAAGTGTGTTAAATGCAGAACACAAACCTTATGCAAAATTTTTTAGAAAAAAATAAGGGATTATTTTATTAGAAGAATAGTCAAGCTTTAGAAAAGGAAGATCCTGCACAGATGTGTTTATTTTAAAACAATTAATTGAATCCATAGGAAGTAGAGAACTACAAATATGACTTATTATGTAAAGGCATTCAACAATATAAACCAAGACATTTTATGGAATATTATGCACAAAAGAGGCATACTTGTGCATCTAATAGAGGCCATTAAAGAATTGTGTGAAGGAACCAGAATAAATATAATAAAGGAATCTGTGGCAATGTAAATGTAGGAGTATGACAAGGGAGTAGTCTCACCATCCATTTCTAATAATTTATATTTAGATGATGCTGTTAACACTGTGGATAAAAAGCTGACAGATTTTAATATTAAAGATAATATTAAATGGAAGGAATTTGTAAATACAGTTACATTTGAAGATTTGAACATTTCTATTCTCTGACAATGAAAATAGTTTACAAAAAGCTCTGCACGAGTTAACTAATGTTATTAAAAACCATAACCTTAGTATATCTATAGAAAAGTCCAAAGTTATGGCAAAGTTTAAAGGGAAATGGCTGATAAGATCAAAATTGACAGTTGAAAATAAATTCATTGAACAAGTTAAACACTTACATATTTTAGGCTACCATCACATTTTGGGGAAATAGATGCTGAACATAAACTGCAAACTGGAAAACTGGACTTTAACTAAGAAGAATAAAAGTAGAATTCAACTCTAAGAGATGAGAGAAAGAAGTAACATGAGAAAATAAAATAAGAAAGGAAACTAAAATAAAAGGTTTAAAAAAAAAAAAAAAAAATACAAATGCGCAGACAAAGATGGCTACAGTATATCAAATGTATCCTCAAGAGAATTCTACATTTTATTTTAAATTTTTAGCTAGTGGAAAAAATGATCCAGAAAGCAGTGGAAAGACCATTTTTCTAAGAAAGTGTATGCTTATGTCCTAAAGCATGAATGGCACATTATTCACTTGGGTGTAAGGTTGCTTGCATCTGTAGATTTTCTACACATGCTGCCAGGATAATGTTAAATGAGCAACAGAGTCAGCCTGAAACCAGTACATTCAATACAACAAATGAAGAAAATTTTAACTCCATTATTTAGATGTAAACATACCAATATAGTTATTCTAACTCAAACAGGAATCCATGGTAATGAAATGACAGATACCCTGGCAAGAAAAAGAATTCTAAAAGAAACTCTCCTCCTAGATGTTCAAGAAATCAAGAAACTTCTTAGGAAAAGGGCTCTCAAAAATTATGAATACATCACCTTAAGGACAAATCAAGGACAAATCATGGGATAAAACTGAAGAAGAATGGACATTCAATAAACATGGAAAAATGAGGTACAAACTTTCCGATTAAAAACAGCCCATCACTGTCTTGCAGTACATTTGAAATAGGTATTCACACCTTTGAATGCACACCACGTCAGCAGCCACACATGAATGCTGATCATCCTCTCAACTGTAGGATACTTAACTCCAATCAACTGCAGACAGTTGACTTGGCCAAAATGTACTGGACAGCAAAATTCTAAATTAACTCGGAGATTTCAGGAAAAAGAAAAAGAAAGAAATTACGATGAAGTTTTTTTTATTTACTATCCAATTCTTTATCTGAGATTGTTCTTCTTGTACACTCAATGGAGCTTCATAATTTTTGATCTCATCTCTTGGATTACAGCAGTGATACTTGAGTTGTTAAATTGAGCTATTTACTTTGCACTTGCCAGTTTAAATTTATTATGGTGTAGTAATAATGAAATTTACTACTTCATATCCCAGCACAGCTATTCATTCATCTAAAACTAAACCGATGCATTTGATGTTTAATCTTATCTGTGACAATAGCATGAACAGATATTCTTTTTTGAGCAAAGTTTCACCGATAATATTGTACTTAATGAATTGAATTAAATTAAATTGTCATAATGAATTAAATTAAAAGCCTTCTGCCAATATTTTGACTCTAGCATGGATAAAAAAGCACCAGAAGTATAAATAATTCTACTAAAAATCTTGTCTACTTCTCTAACAGAAATTTTGCTTGTAAAAGTGTCTGGGCATGAGGATACTGGCAGCTTGATGTTAGAAAGGCCAACTCATCAAAATACATTGAGGATGGAGTAGAAATTGATGTTGATATTATTACTATTTGTTTCAGAAGTGTACTCAAGAATTTTTCCTGATCTCTGCTGAGGCTCTGGAGTAATGTGTTTGATAGACTCGGCAGTTTATGCACTAATGATCTTGCAAACAAGCATTTGATATATGGATCGATGGTATACTTGCATGCAAATTCAATCTTGCCATTGATAGTCCTTGTATAGCACAATTCCCACACATGTGAACAATGGCGTATGCCAAAAAATTTTAAACTGATGTTCCACAATTTAAGTGGCCCTTTATATTGCCCCACACCTACAATATTATGCAATTTTGGTTTCTCATGTACAGTTGGTTTATGTCCACAAAGTGATCAATAGATGGGATTGCCTGATGTATATGCAACAGGTTAAAAATACCATTAATAGAGTTGCACCTTTCTGTGGAGGCCTCTGAGAAAAATTTGTCAGCTGTTTCACTCCCTAATTAGAATGGGACGCTGATGACCTGAGATGTTAAAGAGCTCCCCACCCCTCCCCCCCCAAAAACCCAACAACTTTCTGTGCCAATTTTAGTATGAAAAATGTTGTATTCAATACATAAAAGGTCACTACAACTCTATGCAGAACACAAATTAAAGTTTTAACTGCTGTTTATCTGTATTTAATTTCTACAAAGGCTTGGTTACATAGGAGAGCAGCTGTTAATTACGATCATAGGGACTAACGAATGTTTTGCTGTAATAGTAATGTGTTAAGTGAGCTAGTTTTAGTTTTTTCTATTCTCTTTCAACCTTGATTTTTGCAGCTCCGAGTACACTATCCACTGATTTATTATAAGCCAAATGTGATTTTTCATCCATTTTTACATTCTGAAAACTGTCCAGTTTTAAATTCCCTTATTAGCACTTTCTGGTCTGCTGTTTTGTACATCATTTCTCACTCCTAGACTGAGCTTTTAAAAATTTTGTAGTTATATATTCATGCTCCTTTTAATGTTGCTGTTTTAAATATAAAAAGCTGAAATTAGTATCAAATCTACATTTATAAAGATATACATAAATATTATGATAGTGTTAAGCAAAAAATAAATGCATGTAAAGACATATTCTACATTTGGTCAGACACACCAGCAATCTCTTGCAAGTTATATATAACTTTAAACTTTTAAGCTTGCTGTCCCATCAAGATATTTATGTAATAATATTTATGCTTTTCATTTTAGTGATCCTGCATATGTTTTAAAATCAGTTAATGTCTATCATGAATTTAATATCCTAAAGTATATTTCTGTAGTTATTTTTATAGAAGGAAAATGTAAATATGTATTTGCAGTTATCATGGCTGGATACAAATATGATACAAAGTAAATATATTATTTGTTTATTTATTTACCCTGGCAAGAATTTAGGCCATGGGGCCTTCTCTTAAAGCAAAAATCCAGAGTACAATATACATTAGTTATATACAATATAGGCTGGTGACCTGAGATGTTAAAGAGCATCCATAAATAAACCAAAAAAAAACTATATAAATACAGAAAAAAAGTCAAATTAAAGAATGCAAATATAACATATGTTTAATATAGTTAGAAAATGGATAAAGATAGTGTTAGAATTCCATTTGCTTTTCAATCATTTTTCTCAGGGGGAGGAAGGAGTAATAAAAGAAAAGGAGAAAGAAGTGAGAGACTAACTGTTGTGATTCCTAAGAGTTGAGATGACAATTTAATGTGCGTTTAAATTGCTTTATTGTCTGAGAATCTCCGACTTCAGAAGGAAGGGAGTTCCAGATTCTGGGAACTGACATGCTGAATGAGGTTGACAAGATGTTCAGTGACAAGGGATAGACAGTTAAGTCATATTCTGGGTCCAAGGTAGGGTCAGGTATATGAAACAAGAGGCAATACACTGGAGGATGTAGGTATGGAGAATGTTGAACAGGAGAGTAAGGGAATGGAAAGTCCTACATTCTTTTAAAGCTAGCCACTTTGGACAGAAAATGTGAATGTGCAAAAAAAATGGAGAAACAGAATTAAAATAGAAAGATTATATGATTTCCAGTTTCCATATAGCTAATTGTTCCCAAAATAATAATCGTATTTCTTAAGAACAGTACTTAATTTAAAGCCACCATCAGACAGTTGTTTGCTCATGTGTGTCATATGATCAAATTTACAAATGTTGAAGATTAAACGAACACAGGCATTACAAATGAGTTGTAATCTGTCGATCTGCCCAGTTCAGAATAGATTACAAGACATCACAATAATCAAAGCCAGGCAAAACAATAGTAATACATTATAATTATCTTCAGTGATATCAATTTCAAAATATTTTTTCTCCCAATACCAATTCTATCAATTTGGACTTGTAGGATGCTCTCCAAGCCTGGCAAGAGTGTTGCCAACTTCTGAGGTTGGATGTCTGACTGCCAGCAGTCGACCAGGAACTGATGGTAGGAGCGATGGCTCCCGAAACTAGTCTTCCATTTTATTGAAGTTTAGTGATGTGTATGTTACAATTTCGACTCAATTTTTTAAAAATGTTAATATTTGACACCACTGTTACAAAAGTTCACTATATTTTATATATTATATAACAGTTGAGCTACACACTTTTATATAATACATGTCCATTATTACTTGAGATGCGGTATGGATATTTTGTTTTCTTTATAATTTTATTTCATTTGTCACCCAGAGGTGCATTGGAGTCTTTCATAAGTTTAATGAAAGCTCATTGGTATTACAATATTTGTTTTTTTTTTCTTTCTTTCTGTCTGGATCCTCCACACTGACATTTTTGGAGGTTAAGATTTAAAATTTGGCACAGGTCATTAACATTTTAGATTGAACATGTAAAGGAGACTTAATTGCACAATTTTACAGTTTAATGGGAATAAACAATCCATAACCACAATTTAATCTTTTTTTAGCACTTTCCAATTCACTTTATGCAGCCAAATGTGAAACTCAACCTCTAAAAAACCTCACTAGAGAGAGATGAATGGAATGTTCTACATCCTGAGAGAAGAAAATTATCAGGCTGTGTAATGCCTGTGAAGTAGCAACCTGTAGTTATATGGCCTTTTTGTCAGCAAGTACTTTCATGGTATGGTAACTTAGTTATGTCAGAACAAAAATATTCTTGGTCATTGTGTTTCAGGTAGACAAACTGTTCACTTAAATATTAGTCAAAATTAAACGTTGACATGAACTTCACTTAGATGATTTTTAAATTAGGACATGTTTTGGAAACCTTAATTCTCATATTCAGTTGTTGACTGCCTGATGTGGTTATGGTTGGAACTGAGTTGATCTCTTTTAACATCTGTTGGCTAGAATAGGAATTTATTGAAATTTCCAGAGATGGAACGTCATAGTTTATCAATTTGTTTAAATTTTTTCCCATGTGGATAGTTCTTTTAACAAAATTACCTCTTGGTTAATTTCATGGTTGTGTTACCAGAAATGAGCCACTACTGCTGATTTTTACATTGCTTTAGCTGGATATTTTTAAATTGTTCTTTCTTGGTTTCCAAATTTCTCTTAGTTCTTCCTATGTATTTTAAATTTCAATTTGAGCTTTTCATAAAAAGGGGCCAGGGGCATTTGCAATTTTATTTAAAAAAAAAAAAAAAAAAAATCAGGCATATATACAGATTGCAATTTAAAATACAGAGAAAAAAATATGAGAAATATGTTGGAAACTAAGAAGAAAGAACATTTTGGAAATATCAGACACAACAAATGAAAAAAATTGTCTGTTGCAACTAATTTTTTTGGAACACAACCATGAAATTAAGCAAGAATCCATTTTGTTAGAAACTTATTCCGAGTGAACTATTCCACATGGAAACATTTTTTAATTTTAAAAAAATTGAGATAAATCAATGAATTTCAACTTCGCATCTCTGGATGAATAAAACTCCTATTCCAGCCAAAAGACATCGACAGAGAAGCAACTCAGATCCAGCCATGGCCACATCAAACAGCCCTAAAGTTACCAAGTCTGTCAACAGCTGAAGATGGAAACTGTTTACAAAACAAGTCCTATTTTATAAACCCTGTATGTGATGTTTGTGTCACACTTAAAAGCATTCCAATTTGGAATATTTCACTACCTTATTGTCAATAGCTTCTAATATATGTAAATATTAAAAATACTTGTTTAGGTGAGAGTTTGGAGTTGTGGCAGCAAAAGTCACGATTAGGCATCCATAACTCATATAACTTCACTTTATAAAGGTAATGGTGGCAAGGGTAACACATTCAAAAAGTTTCCTATATTATTTGACATAAAATGATATATTTTTAGTCTATGAAGAATTTTTAAGTCTGGATCCAATATTCTTACAAGCCTGAGCTTTAGGACATGTAAATGACATGTTTTAAAATATCAGTCTCAATTATTTTTAATTTTGTAACGCTCTATATTTATGGAAAAAAGATATGAAAGGTAAAATCAAAACAGAACATATAATAGCACTTTAAGCTTTTAATTTCATATTCAATCAAATACAACCATGAAGTACAAGTTAAGCAACTTGAGCCAATTCCAGTTGTACCTTCTTCCAGCACTCCAGTGGACCATGTTCTGGACGATATTTCACATTGCAGCCATCTCCTGCCAGACGACCTTCCTCCTTCAGTTTCTCATAAACCTCACGCTCATATTTTGTAAAGCCCCATTTCTTTGATACATAGATCTGGGAGAGGCGGAAAAAAAATCCTTTAACAAGTAGTATTGATAGTTATCTACATGCTACTTCAAGTTTTAAATAAAACAATAGCTGTTATTTTTGGTGCCCCCTTATATATAAGGGGGGGGGGGATCATTTGCTTTGAAGCCTTATGTATTTGCTCCTAAAACTTAATTTCTAACTGAAACACCCTTCTCACATTCCTTTTGATTTGAAATTTGTTATAGAAATGTGAGGTTTTCCTGCACTTAACACTTCAATTCATTGCAGCATCATTTATGTTAATATTCTATGTATACACTCAGTGCTAAAATTAATGGTATGTACTAAAGGTGGTCAACTACTGAGTTATTCTCTCTCGTTCTCATAAGCAAGAGTGGTTGGTTGTTCAGGAGTGCTGCTATGAGAATCTATTTCTTGGTAGCCACCTCTTCGTAACAAGGCGATTCTTGCAGCCAGAATACTAGTAACCAAAACGTTATAGTCTTGTACTGTGCATAATACTGTACAGGAAGTGAACTTACATGCAGCGCGAAAGCATATGAACACGAAAACATAGTTTGTCCATGAACATAGGCACTCTTAAATTAGAAATGCTAATTAGAACTTGTATAGTGACTCTAATCATATAATTAAGATCATTGTATGATTGAGTCCAAATACACACTCTTATTGGCTCCACTTACTTTTTTCATCTGATGTACATGTTTCATGAACCATTGTTTACATTCTCAGCTACCCGTAGACTGAGCAGTTGATGGGTAGCTGAGGTTGTGAACATGGTTCATGGAACAGGTACTCATATAACAAGTGGAGCCAATAAGAGTGCATATTCTGACTCAATCATACAATGATCTTAATTATGGCACTCTTTATTTGTCGCCAGACTTTGCCACTTATGATAATGAATAGTGACAAATAAGTTCTCGTAAGCTACCTTGGCAAACCTCTCTGCAGCAGCAAGAATGAGCAAGTCAGGCTGCCCAGTGTGTTAACAATTTTGCTCCAAAAACCTATTATGACTCGCAGCATCCTATGACTTCATGTTCTTAAACTTATATCTTCAAAGAAAGCAGCACTTCATATCATGAATCTGCAATACATAATTTTTTTAAAATGGAAGCAAATTTGTCCATAGCTTATGGTTTTATTCTCCATTTATATATCTTATAACATGTCACTTTTGATTAACTCTAATTTGAACTTTTTTTGGGAGATGCAAGAAATTATTTTCAAAAATTTTCAGCTCAAGTTTCTGACTTTTATAACCTTTTTACACATTCATATAATTCAGAATTACATCTATATAATGTCAGCATCAACAGATATCTACAAAACAAGCATGCACTTGAAATGCAAAATATCATAGGAAAAAACTATATTTTCTCTTATAAATCACAGAGTATACAATTTTGTATAAAACTGATATCTAATTTGTTTTCATTTACACATTGGATAAGGGGCAAGATAATCTGCTAGCAGAAAGTCAATTGTCAGCTCAACCGCTTTTCTAAAACAAAAGTATTTTCTGATGCACCATAAAAATTGGGGGTTCATATCCAGAGGAAATACACATATAAAACAAAGCACTCTCTGTATGTTTACAACATTACAGCAATTGAAATTAAAATCAGAATTGCTGGTTTTAACTGCAAGAATCCGAAATCAAAACTGTAAAATGTCAGGCCATGCAGTGGAAGAGTAGGAATCGGACCTTCCTTAACTGCAGCTCTGCTGCCCGGTGTTCCACCATCCCTGTTAAGTGTCTTGCAGGGATGATAGCAAACCAAAGTGACTGATGTTGATGCAGTGATTAAGACAAGTTCTTTCGGCATCATGCACAACAAATAATCGCATCATTTTCACATTCTTCTTCACATATTCTCACACTTGTTTATACAGAATTTTACAGGTACAATGAACTTGGGGGGTCGCACTGTTGTGTATTTGGCTGCAAATAATGAATATTTAATCATATCTCGGAACCATGAGAATGAAATTTGGTCATGAATAAATGACTGCATTTTCAAAATGCTGTCATACTGAAAAATCTCAAAACCGAATGTTCTCATTAGCTGTCAAAATTTCATTCAGAGACAATGAAGAGATTTGAACTGCTAGAAGAAAAACTTACATAAAGGTTGAAGTTTCTCTGTAGTTCTGGGAGGAATATCTTGAAGACATGTAATGTCATTATAACTCGTCCACAAATCAACACGTAGAGCAAGATTATTTTCAGAGCAGAGAAAAAAGGCCTCATTAAACCAAGATCTCAACTCTTTTTACCCCATTTTTCCCGATTTCGTTGCTTTCACAATTAAATTTTCCACCTCAAACATCTGCCTGAAACTTTAGGCCCAAAACTGCCTGTATTCTCCAGCAGTACAAATAATTTGGGAAAAATATATCCATCCATACTAATAGTGGGCATAATAGTGTATGAATGGGTCAGTGCAATGATAGATTTTGCAACAGTTTGAATAGGTTTCTCCCCAACAAAAGATAAAGTTCTTTTTGCTCTCATTTCATGCTTGAAACCACTGTGATCAGTGTTATAAATACAGGAAGGGGAATAATTTAACAGTTGTTCTCTTGCTGTTTCTAAAAAGCTTTCTTCCACTTTATCTTTTTCTTCTTCTTTCTTTATGAATGCCCATGAAGAGGATTCGTTATAATCTATTATTCTTCCAAATAAACTTTTTTTTTTTAAATTTCCACAGCCCAGAGCTTCAAATCTTCGTCAGTTATGTTTTTCTTTGCTCTTCCTGCTTCTATAAAACGAGCAAATAATCATACAGTGTTATAAATGCAGGAAGGGGAAATTGGTAAACTATAAGATGTTAAACAAAACATTAAATGAAGTAAAAACACTACCACTGCTGAAAACAGAATATCACACATAGTAATCCAGTACTACCTAGACTTTATGCATTACCTAAAATACATAAAAATGATAACAGCATGAGACCAATAATCAACAATATCAATTCACCCACATACAAGGTAGCAAAAAAAAATTGATCAGTTTTAAATTATTTAAGAGATTCCAAAGTTTGAGCATTAAAAATTCCCAAGCATACCTACTGAGAAATTTATGCTTATGCTAAAGAAATGATTAACATCAATAAATTTAAAAACTTACTAATATTTGCATTAAACAAAATTACTTCAGCTTCAAAAAATAATATTACCAACAAGTTTCTGGTCTAACTATGGGAAACCCTTTGTTAGCTTTTCTAGCAGAGTTATTTATGAGTTTATTTGAAATACATACCACAAAATCCTTCCCTTTAATTTTCAATTTATGATATAGGTATGTGGATGACATTTTTGCAATAATACCATTGAAATACTCAATAGATGCCCTGAAACCTCTTAATTTGCAACATGAATCTATATAGTTTACCATAGAAGAGAGATGGGTGGCTACCATTTCTAGATTTAAAAATTATAAGAAATGGAGATTGATTGAATTTTGGAATTTACAGAAAATAAGCACATACAGAAAACTACACAAAAATGAGAGTTATAACCCCATTCCACATAAATATGCAGTGTTTCACAGTTTGGCGCACAGACTGATGAATATTCCACTCACAGAAGCAGAGTACAAAATAGAATACTGACAGATAATAAAGACAGATATAATCAATGGTTCCAACAAAGACACAATGATAAAAATTATTGATAAATCTAAAAGAAAAAAAGGGATAAGGGAAGTTTCCACACTGAAAAACATAAAAGAAGAATACAAATTCAAAAGTTTCATCTACCATCCAATTTACCATTAGTTCAAGAAAATTTTCAAAGAACATGGGATAATTTTAACCCCAAAGAACAAACACAACATCAATAATTTATTAGGTTGCACATTAAAAAACTCCATACCAACAGAAAAGAAATCAGGAATTTACAAAATAAAATGCACAGATTCTGAGCAGAGTTACATAGGCAAAACAAAGAGAAATTTGGAAATTTGGAGGAAAGAACATTTTAGGAATGTTTGGTTTAAGCAGATGGATGCATCAGCAGTAGCAGCTCACTTTTAGACCAAAAATCATAAAATAAAACCGGAAATTAAATTGATGAAACATCTTCACAACCCATTGGTGTTATCCACTAGGGAAAAAAATTTCATATTAAAAAAATAGAGAAAACCTAATGAATTAAATTTTTTAAAAATTGTAAATCTTAAAAAAAAAATTTTCATATGGAACTAACACAGTGAAGCTCATGTGAATTGAATCTGTCGTCTTAACACTTTTCATGCTTCACTAACCTTAAAAATATATGGAACCGGTTTCAAAGCGATGTTATCTCCATCTTCGGCTGTGGATGACATGATTTTGACATTCCGAAAGAAGAAAATATAAATTTTAAGTTCATAGAAGTTTCACCAGAGTGGAACATTGCTTCTGATACTACGTAACAACCTTTCACACCAGTCGTCCATGGCCGAAGATGGAGATAACATATCTTTGAAACCAGTTCCATATATTTTTAAGGTTAGTGAAGCATGAGGAGTGTTAAGACGACAGATTCAAAACCTAATGAACTTTGAGTTTCCTCCTATGAATGCACTCAGCACAAAACCTAAATAACTTTGAGTTTCCTCCTATGAATGCACTCAGCAATTTCCTACTTCAAACAACAGAGGCCACCACAGGAACATCTGGGTGTCTAGCCATCATTTTGAATAATGGCAGTTCAATGAGCAACTGAAGATGCAAGAGATTCTTTCGAAATCCTTCTTATTTTTATGTAAGCAAGTGGAGTTTAATGTAAAAAATGAATACCCAAGTTTAGGATTGTTGAGGTATGTTTAGATATGAGCGAATGGACATATTCCTCCAGAGTGTAATGGCCAAATAATATGCCATTGTATAAATGAAATTCTATTTAGTTAAATCTTGTAATAAAATACTGTTACAAATGCATTTACCTATTTGCTTTGCACAATAAGCATATTTACCTTCTGGCGACCAGGAAACTTGAACTTAGCCCTCCTCAAAGCTTCAATCACTGCAGCTCTGTGTCGGTCACTTGTGCGCACACTCATAATAGGCTGTCCAATTCGAACACGGGCAACAGTTCCCTGAGGTTTTCCAAATGCACCACGCATGCCAGTCTGAAGCCTATTCAATCAATCAACCACAATTTCATTATAATTGATGTACAAGTTTCAGCCAAATGTTAGTAAATGCAAACCACTAATAATTACTTAAAATAACAGGAGGCATTTTTATAAAGTCCATTTGGAGTCTACAGTACCTGCATTGACTCTTAAAATAGATGGTAAGTTATTAGTATAGTGCAATTTCACATGTTCATGTGTCATCCATTCTTTCCCACCAGGGCATTTCTATATACATCACTTTCTGCAGTTCCTAGTCTATTTTTAAGAGTACCAACAGTTATATAAATTTCATTACTACCACCAAATAGTATGGGAAAATGTATTGCATATCTCTCTTCGTATTTGTAATATTGACTGACAAAAGATTCATTTAAAGCTTAGGTGTCCATTGTTGCTCATTTGTTAGTTGTGTATTATCTCCATTGTTGAACTTACAAATGCATTTTTACTAACAGTGGGAAAATGTATTGCATAATCTCCCTTCGTATTTGTAATATTGACTGACAAAAGATTCATTTAAAGCTTAGGTATCCATTGTTGCTTGTGTATTATCTCCATTGTTGAACCTACAAATGCATTTTTACTAACAATGACTACACAGTGTTATTTTCTCAGTTTACACTGCAGATATACAATAAACCCATTTCTAATTCAGACATTCTGGTGATATGAGTCGTGGAATTAATGAAGAGGAAGAAAAGTGCTACTCTTGCTTATTCCTCTGTTGGTTTCTAGAGCAGGTTTTCATCAGCCTATCATTTCAGGAGCACTAAAGAAATACCAGGAGAAGGAAAATGTTGACCAGGCAAGAGCAAGAGGCAGGAAAATAACATTACTCCAAACCAGAACAGAATACTAAAAAGAATTTGCCTCAGTGATCATTAACTAACATCCTCAGAAATGAAGTAACAGTTGAAAGAAATGTGTGATTGGGCAGGACTCTCAGAAGTAGACTCTTTCAAGCAGTAATTCATGTCTGAAAACCTAAATCATGACAGAAGCAACTACAATGGGCAAAAGAGCTTGCAGCATGGACAATATAGAGATATGGAATAAGGCAATTTTTTCAGATTATCTAAATTTGATCTATATTCCTCGGCGAAAAATTACATGTGGCACATAAGTAGAGAAAAGCTGTCTTTTTGCATCCACAAAGTTAGATAATCTCTGGGTGTATTTCCAGTCATGGCATACGAACTTTGTGACACTGTTAACTCAGAAGTCTACTTCGGCATCCTTGAAAACAAATTGATATTGCATCACTTTGCAATCCTTCAAACTGCATTTTTCTAGATGACTCTGGACCCCGTCACAGGGCTTTGAAGGTAATTATTTTGATTATTATTTCTATTACATTTGATTATGGGTAGTGCTGATGCAAATATCAGTTATTCAAGCATTCTGGTAACAGAATTCCTTAGGGGGGGGGGAAGTGCTATACTGGCCTGGACCTGAATTTATTGAGAACTGCTTGAAGGTTATGGGGAATGCTATTGCAAGAAACAAGCCAAGCAATAATAAAACTCCAAGAGACAATTGTGTGCATGAGGTTTCATGAATTGACTCAAGAATACATTAAGAATTTGATTTTCTCACTGTCCAAATGATACCAAGTAGTGTTTAAAGCATGTGATAGACCAATATTAATGAAAACAATGCAGTCAATTTTCCAAACATTGAAGTTTATAATTAGTAATATTCTATGTTTTACTAATGAGTGTTTTAACCGCATTATACTCAGTATTTTAAAATAAGTAAATTTGTTCACAATCTAACTGTACTTCTTTCTGCAAGTATTTACTATAAACCAGGTACTAAATAAAAAATATGATGCATAACAATAATGTATCAACACATTTGTGGAAGAATATGAAGGTTACCAAAAAACTCAAAGATTCTAATGAAAATATTAACCCTGTGCTTGGCTTAATAGTAACCTGTAGCATACAGGTATTTAATAGAGATGGCCAATGGCCTTGTATTGATCTGTGCTAGACACTTCTTGGAAATTTGTAGTGGGGGTAACATCTCAGCTTCATGAATGAAACATACAAGTTACTGAATCATTGTATGATAGAGACGAACCAACACTCTTTTGACTTTGACCTGACGATGCAGACAAAGGGTTTGTGAAACAGGTTCTACATATTATAAACAAGTGGAGTAAAAGAGTGTTAGTTCAACTCAGTCATACAATGAATCTATTTGATTAGCTTCACTGTGCAATGTTCCAATTAACATTTTTAGTAAACAAGTTACTGTTGATATGCAAGTGAAAAAGATAAAGAGTGGTACAATGCAATCAACTGTGTACTAGCTGTGATAAATCAACACTTGCAAGGAAGCTGTGCCAATCTAAGTTCATCACTTTCTGAACTTGTTTCAGTTTTCATCACAGTGATTGTCTTCACCTAAATGAATCACTAATTCCAGAATTTATGATGAGACCTTTTTCAAAATATTGTTTTTCTGTCCTCTTCACATTTTCACAGCAGCGTTTCCAATCATCTTTCATAATTGAAGCAATTTTTTCATCTAGTAATTTTATAACACTTCCATGTGAAACATGACATTATAGTCTGCAATCCAGTTTTTCGCTATGCCCCCATATTAGTTCTATGGGGTTTAGCTCCGGGTGATAGGCGTATGATTGCATGATTTTTTTTCAAAATTTCATCAAATATGTATATTGCATCTTGGGAATTAATCTCTTTTTATCAATTTGTATAGCTCTGATTTTATTAAACTATTTAAGTTGTCAATTTCTTGATGCTGTTGTTTGGACATATTGTAAGGCAGGATATCATTTCAGGTTTATGGGTATTGGAATTTGTAGAAGGATTAAAATTACATTATGGTATGGTGCAATGTTGATTGCAAGGACATTGTGAGGAGGAAGTTAGGAATAAGCCATTCTCTTATCCATTTCTCATAATTTGTACAATTCATATCATTATGATTTTTCTACTTTTCTGATGAGCCTTGCAGCACAATATTCATTTTCAATGAAACTACCCCCACTTCCTGCAAGTAGCACAATCAGCAGTTGCCCTTTTGACACCAAGGCTGAGAGTCCTTCCATAGAATCATCACTCCAAGCTGATGGGATTGTATGTGAACTATGAACATAGGTTTCATCCATGAAAATGATGGGACAATCTTCTTCTCTATATTTCTTCATGGTTCTCAAATAAGCAATCGTTTTCTCCCGAATATTTCTCTGCTCTACTAATATCTGCTTATTATTTTTGGTTTTTCTCCAGTGGAAACCCAGAGTCAAATTATTATGCACAGTGCTGAAATACTGCCATCGAAATCAATGAATCTTTGATTTAGCTTTGTGCGGAGTATGTTTAGCATTAGCATATATTTTCCATTGATGTAAAAATCATTTTAGTCCTGCGAACCACGGATTCATTAAATTCGTCCAAGGTAGCTTTGGGTGACATTCTAGTTGTGTGGAGTAGAAAAAGCTTCAGACATTCCGGCTTCTATTTCCTTCAGCTATTTAACTATGTAGTTTATGCTTAATGAGGAGACACCAGTTGCCCGTGCCACCCTATTTTGAACTGCTGTTATATTTATAACACTTCCTAATTCAGCTTCCTTTTCATGAATTGATAACCATTGTTTACCACTTCACGAGTTTGAGAATGCAAAACTTTATCGCTCAGCTTACTCAACAGAGGCAATGCAAAAATTATCCCGGCATTGTACTTAATGACACATCTCTACGTGTTCAGTATGGAAGTAAGAGAGATATTAACCTGATTCCCCTATAAACATATAAACAGAAAATGAACTCCACCAGAAACCACTGTGCATCTCTTGCTCATTTGCTACCACTAAAAATACATCTATACATTTAAATGGGCCCTGCCCTGCATATCATAGTAAAATGTAGTCAAGCTGTACAGTCATAATTATGAAAATTTACAATAAATAATATGGGGTCAATGATCCTTTTCGCGTCGGTCCTGGTGGTGTAGGATTGTCTTCTAAACCCAAGATCACGGGTTCGAACCCGGCCAGGACCGATGGATTTTTTTCGGGCATAAAAATCTTAAGAATGGCTTCTTTCAGAAGGGAAGTAAAGCCATGGGTCCCGTGTCATACATTTATGGCACGAAAAAAAACCTCAAGCCTGAAAGAGAGGCCTCTGAGCAAAATTTGTCAGCATTTCACGCCGAGTTGAATGGGATGCTGATGACCTGAGATGTTAAAGAGCGTCATAAATCAATCAACAATCCTTTATGCAATCAGTTTTGCAGCAAGCAAGGCTGGCTGTTGCATCGGTGGTGCTGGTGAAATCATTAGGTTATAAACCCAGATTTTCTGACGCCTATGTACTCTAATTTTGGTAATAGTATTTTCATAGCAAATCGGTAAATATTGTTTATATAACATTATTTCCAGATATTATCTAAACTGGGATTATCCAATGTTCAGAAAGGAACTTTAGCACTACCCATCATTTCACACAAGTCTTTAGAGAACTAATTATTTGAAGTCTAAGAAAAATTATTTTTATATTGGTGTTTAACATCTTTCTTGTGCGATTTAAAGTTGCAATGTCTTTCTACATCATTATGAAACAGTTACCCACCAATGTACACTATAAATGAAGCAGGAAAACTAATGTACAATCCATATCAGAAATAGTTTTGTAACAGATTCCGAGGCATCTTGAATTAAAGAGGAATGAGACTGCTGATGCTTTAGCAAAAAGAACCACCACCATAAAATTAAAAGTAACTTTTGAACTAGAACTGCCTTCTAAATTTCAACTCATAAAGATTTATAACTGAAGAACAACAAAATATCCACAAAAATTTAAAGATTTAAAATTTCTAACATCTGTTATTGAAACCAAGAAAAATTGTAGTTGCCCAATTCCACTCAGGCATGCGTTTTGCCAGAACATCTCTTCAGAATGAAATTAATCAAGGACAGCTACTGTCCACTGTTTAAGGATGTGAAACTACCTTAAACAAAGAACATTTACTTAATGGAAAAAACTTGATAACAACAAAGGAAAAATAATTTGGTAATAAAGGGAAAAAATGATAAATTTAATTCTGGCCAAGGTTGATGATTTTTTCAGGCTTATAAAATCCTAAATATGGCTTCCTTCCGAAGGGAAATAAAGCTGTGGATTCCACGCTGTACATTTACAGTACATAAAATAACCTTAAGCCTGAAAGAAGTCCTCTGAGCAAAATTTCTTGGTAGCTTCATGCCCTGAATTCAATGGACACCAATTACTCGAGTAGTTAGAGCATCCATAAAATAAAACACAACTAGCAACCAACCAAGACTGCTACACACCAAGGAAGAAAGTTCAGTCCATGTAATGGACACATCTGTCCCTGGTTTATGAATTTTGTACTGCTGCAGGCAAGCAAATGATCAGTCTTTTAAGACAATTCAGACATACTTCTAATGGACTGGCTTCAAGGAACAATTGGCAAAGAATTGTACTACCAGACCCTTATACGGTCTAAATGCAGAATTCAACAACAGCAAAAGGGGAAATAGTGCATTGAAGTATGTTGTATAATAAATAAGGTACGAAAGCTACTAGTGTAAATAACAGAAGACTCCTTCTATTGTGAAGTGTGCATTTATTTTTAAAACCATAATGTTCTTACATTTTTGTCTCTTTCCAGTCTTACGCATCATGTTAATTATCATCTATAAATTTAATGTTATACTCAATGCTTTGAATTAAAGAGTGAAGTTCACATTATGAACCCATAGCATTCTATGAAACTCGATTAGTCACGGAATGAATGAACCAGTCAAATATCAAATTCAGACATGCCAACCTGGCAAGTGGATTATCAGCAAACCCAAAGTGTGCAAACTAACCCCGACTTCCTTATCTGGCATTCATAAATAACCATTAACAATGAATGATGTAGTTTTGTTTTCTGATTTAATTTGATCATACACTTTATGCTTCTTAGAATCAATGCATCTTTTACACTTAATATTGACAATCATGAGCTACAGAAAAATCACACTAGCACACATTGCAGAGTATTTTTTTTTACCAAAACATAAAGGAACTAAGTACAACCATTTCTTTGTGTAATCTTGATATTTTTGTATCACTGCAAATTTCTTGCTAGTGGATGTAATCAGAACTGGTATGCTACATTTTTGAAAATCATTCCCTTAAAGTTCAAATACTCTAATTACAGCCACTTATACACCTAACAGATAATGTACACAAACCGTAATGCTACCATCTATGCTCTGCTACAATGTCTGTAATCACAATAACCCTGCTAAACAGAAATGACAATTTTATCCCATGCATAGTTAGTTGGTGCACATAAAAGGAAGCAGTGCACATTTATTCCCTCTTTCTTTTTTTGGAAAAAATGTTGCTTTTGGAAGATAATTTTTCCTTCGTCTGTAATGTTATACTGTTTAATGTTATAATGTTAGTGGAATGTGCATTTATGGCATACTTTATGGTATATGAATGGAAAGGCTGCATATGTGCTAACACAATTACCTATGAAATTGCACTCAAGAGTTTGCATGAACACTTTTATTTAGATTTTCTTTGTACTTATTTTCCAACGAATATGCATGTTAACCAAACAAGTAAAAACAGCAGTGAAATATAATAAGTGCCACAGACACAGTACATACCTATCAGCTCCTGCACATGATAACATCTTATTGATCCTAATCACATGGAAGGGATGTAGGCGCATTCGAATGTGAAATTGGTCCTTGCCACAGTTCTTCACCATGTACTGGAAAAACAAATTTCATTTTCCTTGAGGCTATTTAAAAAAAAGTGTTTAATTTTTCCGTAAAACCTATAAATCACTTTAATGTGTCAAATGCACAATATATAGTAGGTCCATATAAGGCATCAACTAACAATTTTAATTTAAATAACTGCTCTGGTTTTAAAAAAATGAAAACTACGGCTATGGTCTTACTTCAAAATCAATATTATTCTGGAGGCAAGATGTGAGTGAGCATACTAAAAGAGCTAGGTATGACTTCTACTGAACAACACATTTAATTCACTGACTATGCATTGCAAAATTCAACTGAGATGAAGATAAAGGTGCGGCTCAGTTACCTTATTGGCGCAAATTCGGCCTGCTTCAAGTGCCTCAGATGACAACTGCTCATATTCATCGGAGACCAGATGCACGCATAATGGAAAGTCTTCTACACGTGCTTTTTTTCTTCCTAGATCAAAGATACGGATCTTTGGATCAGGCACACCACGGCAGAAGCGGGACTTTGGGTATGGTTTATTTTTACAATACCGATAACTGAAAGCACAACACATACTTATTAAAATAAGGCAAGGCCCATCTGGTATACTGGTGCACCCAAATACTAATATTTTAATGTAATTATAAACTGTATCATTTCATTTTCAACACAAACATTGTGCACTTAAAAATCTGTAACTGCTATTGCACAAGATCATGTCATGCTCCACACTTACCATCTAGCAGGTCTTCTACCCATTTTGAACCTGCAAATGGAAAAATTATTATAAAACAGATATTCTGCTGTTTCAGAAAGTTTTTACAATATATTTTAGCATAATTAGTTTTGAAGATGAATGCCGATAATTGTTTCCTTACCACACTTATGTCCCTGATTTACCAAACTTAACAACAGGTCAAGGCGGAAGCGATGTTCTTCAACGTCATACCCGGTAACGGATGCCAACTTAACAATAGCTATGACAGGAAAATAATTTTATAACAGACTGCTTCATTCTTCAAATATTATGTTGGTCATTTAACAGTTACATTACCTTGAATGCCTTTTGCAATTTCATTCTAAGCTCAGTAATTTATAAAAGTGCTAAGTAAATGCATATTCTCTAAACTTTTTCCGCATGTAATTCTTTGCTGCATATAAACCAGTGAAATGCTATGCCTAACTCTACGGACTTCACCTTATTCTCAAAGTGTCAATTCTTTTCCGTGTTAAGATAAATGTGTATATACAAAAGAATATGGAATAAAAAAGAATTAACGGAAATGAACGAATTAAATAGCTAAGGTAACTTTATATATATATTAACAGGTTGACAATGTTTAAAAGTATGGCTTAAATTGCCAACATTTGAACTACCAGACCTTTTGACAGCTCCTGTATTGCAGCAGACGAATCAGTGCACTGGCAGTAGCAGCCAGGATAGCAGGTAGTTGGCAAGTAAAGTTGCAGGGGAATAGGGGCCGCTGCGACATTATAAATAATTTCATGAAAGTGAATGTACATTTTTCCAATATTATATAAGGGCAAAGCTTAACAAAGTGACAATGTAATCTTTAAGGTACGTGTCTGCTTTAAACTTGCTGTCAAAGTTGATTTAAATGCTCTCATATATCTGCACTAGATTTCAAATATATGTATGACTTTCATATATATATATACACACACATTCCAAAATAGTGACCAACTTTACAAGATTTATTTATTAAAATACTTTGTGTGTGTATACACATACATACACACAAATTTTTAAGTAAAAATATATAAAATGCTCTGTTGCTCTGCAAATTTATCTGTTGCAGTTACAACGATGATGTCAGCACTGGTGCCTGGGGTTCTTCCTGATACTACTAGATCTGAAGAAAGGCAGCATTTGCTATCTGAACTTCTGGATGCAGTGAAGCAATGTCAGATACGGTTTGGAGGACGTGCAGAACTAGCAACTGAAAGTGACCATCGGGTGGCAGTTCTTTGTAGCAAACTAGAGGCAGTCTTAAGCCATGGACTTCGACTTAAGCCACTGCTGCCAAAAAATAGCTCAGCATTAAGGTTTATAAATTTATTTCAGCAATTATTTAAGTCATCAATCACATATCATGTTATTCAAAGCTGGAAAATACTGTAAAAACTATCAAATATTTATTATAGTATCATAGCTGCTTTGGCATTAAAAGTTACATTTCAAAATAAATTAGGAGTTATAAGCTGGAATTGCTTATGCCATTTTCTTCAAGCTATTTCAATAGGAATAACAATTTTAACTACTAATTCACCTAAATTAGCAGCATTAATGCCTTATGCATTATGTGTGCAGAAATATTTGAAATCCTATCTTATCCATTTTTTTTTAAATGTGCATTATGCTCTGATTCAATTCTAAGGACTTTTCTCATGTATGAAATCCATTTTAACTTCATTTCACCTTACCCAAGCCTGTTATGTGCAAAACCCTATATATTAATGATTTTGTTCCAGTTTCACCTTAACCAGCAAATTAGACTAAATATAGAATCAATAACATAAATATCAACACATGTTGCTGAGATTGGTGAGTCAGAGGTCTGGGGTTCATTACTTGCAAGACCATCCTCCATGGTTTTCCTCAGTGATTATAAATGGAAATGCTGTGGAGGTACTCTGAACGTGGTCTGGAATACTTCCTATTTTTAAAAAATATCCTTTTCCAATTTACATTCTATTTCTTGTATCCCCAGTGTCTGCCATAATGCCAAGCACTAAAAATGGGCATTATAACCATTAAAAATAAATAAAAAGCACAATTATTAAAATAAACATACACTCTAATTATCAACCAATCATTATAGTTAGTTAGGTAGTTCTCGGAGCATTCAGTGAGCTCATATACATTGATATGTTGTGCAGTATAATATTGTCACTCATATATTCCTTTACAGAATAATAGGCCTTTTTACATAGGTATTTTCTAACAGCAGATTTAAAGGATTTGTCATTGTCTATTAAGGCTTTTAGGCTAGAGGGAAGAGCATTGTATACTAAAATGCACTCATAATAAATGCCTTTTTGATGGTATGAAAGTGCTGAAATTGGGCGATATAGATTTGCTTTTTGTCTAGTATTCTTGTCATGTATATTTTGATTTTGAACAAATTTTTGTTTATTTCTTATATAAAAGTTCATGAGGGATAAAATACAGTCACAAGGAAGAGTTAAAATTTCAAATTTCCTAAAGAAGTTTCTGCATGAATGTCTGCAATGGGTACCAGCGATTATTCGTATGACTTTTTTCTGTAACAGGAAGACACATTCACTTTTAACTGAATTTCCCCAAAATATTAGAAAATATTAGATCACATAATGTACATAAAAGACATCAAAAGAATTGTAATATACATTCTTATGGTTTGAGAAATAATGACAACTACTTCAGAACAACACTAGGGGGGATGTTGAATAATCATTCAATAGAAAATGTAGGAAGGGAATTATTCATTAAACTACCAAATGAAATAAAGAACAAACCAAACAATAGAAATGATGGAAACTATAAAAAATACTGCACTCAAAATGCATTTTATAGTATAGAAGAATTTAAACATGGAAAAGCTATGTAAAACCTTGTATATAATGTAAATAGGTTATACTGACATGTCCTTTAAATGTACATAAAAGGATGAAAATAAATTGAATTGAACTGAAATAGGAAATGATTACTGCTCTTGTCAATAATGTTACTGAAATGTATAAGGGGAATTTTGGAACTGAATTGCTTATCATCCAATTTATAACAAAAATTTGCAGTATTTATACTATCTGCATTATGTGTATAGAAATAATAATTATTATTATTTTTAGATACAGGTACTATGACTTCATTTAGCTGAAGTTGCTGTAGTTATGTTAAACAGGGTACATCAGACATTCCCCCCCCCCCCCCCCCCAAAACACAATAATGCTTAAAATAATGAAGCTACTCAAGTTTAAATAATTAATATATTTACTTTATATTTAAAACATTAAATTTGAAATTGATAATAGTGCAATAGCATATTTCTTCTATCTTTAAAGTCACATTTTTTATATTTTGCATAAGCTAATATAAATCAGACATTGAGAATCACTTTTTTGATATTATTGAAAAACTCTGTAGTGAGAGAATGTTCCACGGTTATAGGATAATTTCATATTTTAAGTGAAACAAAGCATTTTTCTCATTGAATTTCAAATGAAGAGGGAAGTAAAAAGCTTGCTTTAAAGTCAGGAACCACAGAAGTTGAAAATGTCTAAGTTTTATATCTTTCATAGTATGGCATCAATTTCCATGTTCATAATCAAAAGTCTTTTTAGAACAGGCTGAAGAATTTACTCCCTGTCACTAAATATCTAAACATACTCATTTCAAAGATCCACAGTGGCTAAAGCTTGATATTCCAGGTCAAAATTGTTGCAGTAGTGGTAGCTGTAGTGGTAAAAACTCAAAGTCTATCATTAGAAAAACAAATAGCAACCTCTCAGATGTCAGGAACTCTCAGGGGCGCTCGCAAACCATAGTTTGAGAAATAAAGCTATAAAGAACCCGCTATTGAGTAAAATTTTATCTTTTGGTTGTCTCTGTGTAGAAATTTACTTGAGTGTTTCATGAAGCAAAGTCAAACTAAATACAATTCTGTCAGGCTATTGGCATTTAAAAACATTTAGAAAAAGAGCCTGGAACATTTTTAATCATGGTTAAAAGTAGATTATGTCATAACATAACAAAATCTGTTACCAATTTGATAGTTAATTTTATATATATTTATTTTTTTTTTTCCTCATTTGGTGTGTTATACGTGGTTTTTTTAATTAAGAGTATGAATTTTAATGTTATCTGCTGGTTCTTGTGACTCTGCTGAATGCTTTTTAAAAAGGATATTCTTTGTGGTTAAGGTACCTAAAAATAATCATTGGAAACTATGTATGTTATGTTTTTCATTTTCTCTTTCTATATTGCTGATATTAAATTTGGTCTGGATGAATGACATGAAGCAATGCAGTGGAAGTGATATACTACACACCCCGTTCTGTTGTAGATAAGATATTGGCTTACATATCATGTTCTCTTTGCAGGCAAGTGACTGAAATAGTATCTAGTAGTTTGCATCTGGGTCGTGGGCCAACAAATGAACATCAGGGTGAGTGCCTTAATCTCAGAAATAAATGAAAAGAAAGCAGCACCATGTGGACAGTGATGTATAGCTTACATTCTTTATTTTGCTCTTTTAAGTTATTTTAAATTTTTGTTGCTGGTAGAAAGTTTTCATATAATCTTCATGTATGTTATTTAACATATAGCTAGAAACTTTAATTTGCAAAGTGGAGTTAGGTTTTTACTTCTAGCTTTATTTTTGTTTACTAATAATGTAACAATTTCAGTATTGTGGCATTATGCACGGGAGCATCTTACACGCCATGAATATGAGCGCTATCTGGTCCTGAAACAAGTATGGACAGATATTGGACGAGGTCGGGCCTGGCTTCGTTCATCTCTCAATGAACATTCCCTTGAGCGATACTTGCACTGCATGGTTGGAAGCGCTGAACATTTGTCCATTTTTTATGAAGACTGGGCATTCCTTTTGGATCAAGAAAGAAGTAGTATGCTTCCTACTATGGCTGCAGGTATGTGTGGTCAATTCCAGAAAGATTTTTGTTAATTAGGTTTTTATTAAAGAGAAAGTTAATGAAAATATAAGGAATAATGAGTAAATATTTCTATTGTTGTATAATTTTTTTTTTACATAAACAGTATTAATTTATGTGAGCTGAGTCTTCTGGGCTATAGGCCCATGGTCCAACTGGATTCTTTCTTCTCAGACATTTCGTCCATGACTGCCGTGAACTTCTTCAATAGTGTACTTATTATGATCTTCTTGGAGATGAGGCAATGACTGACTTGTTGCTGGAATGGTTAGTATTATATACAGTGGGGGTGCCTATGGAACTGAGCTCTGATTGGTTAGCTTCGATAAGAGGGTTGAATCTAGCCTGAAGCTCCTGGACATTTCTAGCATGGTGTTGGTCACTGATTGATTTGTGTGGTTTATTTATGTGTATTTTGTAAGGCTGGATACCATGCTGAGTGCAGTTTCAGAGCTGCTTCTTTCCTGTTAAAATTGTTCCTATGTTTGTAAATTTCAATTGCCTCCCAGTATAGACAAGAATGATAATGAGAAGTTGAAGTTAATATGTCAGTATCTTGAAAAACTATTTTATGCTCTCCGTCAGCTAGAAGGACATGCTCAGTGATGACTGATATGTCTGTTTGATATAGGCAGCAATGTCTCTTATGTTCTGTAAGTCGTGTATAAATGCTGAACTGTGTGGTGCCAATGTTGACCACACCACATGAGCTTGATATTCTGTAGGCACTAGCTGAGGCAAGTGATTTCCTTGTGTCTTTTGCGGAGCAGAATGTACTACTTATTTCTTTTATCAGTTTAAAAACTGTCTCTATGTTATGTTGTCTAAGTGACTAGGAGATGCAGTCTGTAACATTTTTTAGAAACTGAAGATAACTGGTGTCTTTATTCTCAGACAGTTTACCTCTCCCTCCCTCACTGTATATAATGCCAACCATTCCAGCAAAGAGTCAGTCACTGTTTCATCTCCAAGATCATGACGAGTACTACTGAAGATGTCATGGATGAAATGTCTGGGAAGATGAAAGAGGGAACAATCCCATTGGAGCATGGTCTTATAGTCTGGAAAACTCAGTTTACATAATTGACACCGGCTGTGAAAGCTTATGTTCTAAAGTGTTAATTTAGCTGTTTTTCTACTGATCCTTGTCCCTTCTCAAGGAAACTTTGCTTAATAATGAAAAATGTGGCAACAATTTTTTAATCATATAATCATGTCAAATATGAGCATTGTGGTTACATACAAACTAGACTCTGCAGTTAGGAGTACTGACACCTTTGTGTAACAGAATAGGGTTCTTTTGGATTTAGAATTTGTTTGTAAAACACAGATGAACTTTGTTGGTCTTTGAGTTATCTACTGATACAGACACAATTATGAATGGCTCACATATTGTTACTTTGCAATTTGAATTACACTGCATGTATTAAATGTTAGATTACATATGATTTTCTGAACTTCTTGTGAACAGTTACAGCTTTTATATACTTTTCTACATGTATCAATATTCTTTTATCTTTCATAGAACTGATATGTTCAGATTTTTCTACAAGCTATTAAAATGATGACAAATAGCAGTATCTTATAATAGTCCTTTTAGACTTCTTAGGCTAGTAAATTCGTAATCACATTAATAAGTGTTCTAAATAAATAAATTTCAGTTTCACATTTGTAGAGGCAAGATTAAAGTACTAATTACATAGTGAATGTATGAGATGAAGAAAAAGGGTTAATTAACTGAATCAAAATAGCTTGGATAATTATTAATCTGTACATTTGTCATAGAAACCAAAGTGAAAAACCAAAACACATTATTTATAACAATACTCTCTTGTTATTTTCAGTACACATACATTTTAACAAGAGTTACATAAAAGTTAATATTGGAATTGGTTTATTGATGTTTATACTTCTTGGTTTTAAATGGACATGTTTCAGGACCATTCATTTCCACCAAAAGTAAGACCAACTGGAGAAGTGTTTTCTGCAAAACTTATTGTTAATATTCAATGTAGATGTCTCAAAATTAATGATATGGTTTTTATTTTTAATTATGAATATTTTCTCCCATGTTAATTCCAAAAAGTTCTTGATGCATTTGATAATTTTGTTTCAATATTAATTTTGTTATTTTTAGACAAAAAATGGGTTGACTCTGCTGATTTCTTATCATTTTATAATGAATGTTTATGAAATGTTCTTTAGCAAGGATTTCTAAATTCCTTTATGTTTTAAATACAAGAGTAGGTCCATAAGTTTCCAGCCTTGCCGATAATGCTTATCACCTATACAAAACCCTTATCTGGTATCATACCTTATCTGTTAAGTAAATAATTACAGCTGTAATTTTCGCTCTGTGTGTTTTGTTGTTCAGATATAATTGCATAAAGAAGGCTATGTGTCGAAGATAGTGACAAGTTCAAAATGGAGCATAGAGCTGTTATTAAGTTCTTCTTACTCCAAATGCAATTGGAAGGTGTAAATGAAACACCCCTCTTATATTCTACTGTAAAAGAATGGGCCAACCTTTTTCAAATGGGTCGGAAAGCATTCAAGGCAAAGAGCGATCAGGGTGGCCCTTGGAGTTGCTCACTCCTGAAAACATGTTTGAAGGAGAAATTATGGAAGATTGGCAGCTCAAAGTTGCAGAAATAGCAGCAGGGTTGGGCCATTCTAAAACAACAGTCCTTCAAATTATTCATGAAAATTTAAACATGAATAAGATCAGTGCCTTGATTTCTTTCCTCAGTCCAAAAGCAGCAACAAGTCATCTGTAGTCAGGCATTTTTGGAGCTCTGCTGTGGCAACAAGAGAGAAGTTCTGCAAACCATTGTTACAGGAGATGAAACTATGGTCCTCAACTATGATCCCTTGTCCAAAAGAGAATCAGTGGAGTGGTATAAACCTGGTGAAGCACCACCTCTAAAGTCTAAGGTCACTCAGTCAACCAAGAAGGTCATGGCCACAATCTTTTGGGACTGTGAAGGAATACTCTTCATTGACTTCAAGGAGAGGAACACCAAAGTATATAGGGGAGTACTATGCTGGCCTACTGCACGGACTATGTGCTTCCATCAAAGAGAAAAGGCGTGGAAAGCTGATTGATGGTGTGTGCCTTCTTCACAACAATGTGTCTGACCACATAGCTCTTGATGCAAAGGAAGCTGTGAACAAATATGGTTTCAGGAGATTGATCATCCACCTTACTGCCTAGATCTAACTCACAGGACTATTTCCTCTTCTCAGAACTCAAGGACCTTCCAGGAAGGAAATTTAATTATGACGAAGAAGCGATGGATGCGGTTTATGACCATTTTGCAGACAAGACTTCTGACTATTTGGGGGGGGGGGGAATTAAAATGTTAATTCAAAGATGTGAGAAGTGTATTGCAATAAAGGGTAACTAATTTGAAAAGTGAAATATAGCTTTGTCTTTATCATACCTAGAAAATGGTTAGGCCAGAAACTTATGGACCTACCCTCGTATATTTGTTCACAATCTGTGCAATTAATTTTATACATATCTGACTTCTTGTCAGAAGGTATAGAATCTTTACAGAAGGATTCCATGATCATTTTGAGAAATAAAAACCATCCCTATGTTTTCCACAAGTTTAAAACAATTTCTGAAAACAGCATAATTTCTCCCCAAGTCCTAACATTTGGGAAGCCAAAGCTGTACTTCTGTTCATCTGTCAAATGTATTCAGCAATAGTGTCAGAAAATTCTTCCAGAGAAGGAATACAATGCCCACACATGGGTTTTTCCACTATTAGGAATAAGTCTAATTAGCTTATATCTGGACTATAGGACAGATGAAGTAACGTTCCCATTCATATTTGTGCAGCTTATTGATCACAATTTCCGGTGCATGGACAACTGTTGTCTTCGAGGATGAGTGGCCAGCTTTGAGCAAACGAGTAATTTTTGTGCATTTTTTGCAAGAAGTTACGATAATACACTGCTGTGATATTTGTTCCACACAGGACCCTATGTGTCATAATGATTCCTTACTGATCAAAAGTAAACCATTTGCTTGTGCTTGTCAAAATTTTTTGGTCATGGGGAAGATGAACTTCTCCACTCTTGGGACTATGTTTTCAACTTCAGCTCAGCTAAAAGTATCTAATCCATTTTTCATCAAAACCACCAGTTTGACACAAGAATGCTCGACTTTGTTTCAACAAGTTTGCATGTTCCTGTGTTTCTGCTTTAATCGAGAGGTGAGGGACTCATTGCACACAAATTTGTCTCTTCTGTAAATAATTTGTCAAAATATGGAATACAATGTTCCATAACTTCCGAAAATTCCTCTTGTCACACAATGATCTTCTTGAAGAATATGTGCCACAAATTCATTTGTTGCTATTTATTGCCTTACTGATCTTGGTTTATCTTTTATGCTCACTGATCAATATGAAAACTATTAGCCCACAAGAAACTGTACTATGATCTACCATGAACTCATCACAGATATCATTTGAAACACTGTGGATTTCTGTGTGGTTACTATATAAAGCTTTGTCTTAATGTATGATCTTTCATCTTTAACAGTCACAGTACCTGACTTATCTGCAGGTCCATTTCTAGCTCTTGTTATCCATTCACAGAGTACGCTGTGGACAAAATGAATTCATATGCTTCTTTCTCAAGCCTTCAGCTGCAACTGATATAATTTTCTCTAGCATTGCATCATTCAATTCACAGTCCTGCTAATTGTGCATTATTTATGAAAAGGCCCTTGTATATTCTATTTGGTGTGTTAATAGAAAAGTGTAATCATGACCATTTCCCTGCATGACCTGAAAAGTGGCAGGAATCATCACATGCTTAATGGGAGGAAGGAGGTATATAAATATGGTGCCATACAGCTATAGTTACAATAGTAAACATTATCACCTGCAGCTATGGATGGAAACTAAATCAAACATCTTTCATTTTGTTATGATAATTAGGTAGACTTGTCAACACTGTTGATACTGGCCACAATGAAAACATAACTGTATCCAACTTTGTTTATTCAATAATTACTCATTGGTGTTAAAGTACCTTAAAATGTGTATATGTATTGGTTCCTGTTTGGACATCACAGTGGGTGTTGTGGCATCTTAGTTTATGGTAGGAGAATATTAACCTTTTTTTTTTTTTTTTGAGAAAGTTAGACTTAGTATGTAAAACAAGTTAAAATAACATTAGTATAACTCAATTAAAACATTTTTTAAAAAAGAAACTTATTTTAAAAAATATATGGGACTAACACAGTGAAGCCAAGTCATATGAATAAAATTATGTGATATATGTCGTACTAAACATTCATATTGCTTTATTTACTTGTGTGATATTTGAAACTGGTTTCAAAGACCATTGTCTTCATCCTCGGCCAAGAGTACGACTGGTTGGAGAATCCAACAGCTCTATCAAGATGAAGTGCCACCCTGGTAGTGCTTTTATGTATTTAAAATTGGTGTTTTCTACCTTTGGAAAACACCAATACCATTTTAAATACATAAAAACACCACCAGGGTGGCACTTCATCTTGACAGAGCTGTTGGATTCTCCAATCAGTTGTATCTTTGGCCGAGGATGAAGACGAAGGTCTTCGAAACCGGTTCCAAATATCACACAAGTAAGTGAAGCAATACAAGTGTTTAGTACGACATATATCACATGATTTTATTCATATTAGTATAACTGTTAACAAGGTATATGCACACTTTGTTTTTGTGACATTTTTTGGCATTTTTACTGACTTTATATCTTGCAAATTGTAAAATATGACTTTCATAATTTTACACAAAAGAAAAAGGCATAATTGGTAAATACCATGAGATATATATATATAATCATCAGTTTGTAAATCAGCTACTTACAACACTACCTTTCCCACCACTGCCAACATTTGGCACTGCAAACTCACAGGACCACAACACTTCACCTTTTTAGAGTACTACAAATAAAATAAATGAATTCTTTACAATGTTGATGTAGAGTTTATTTGATGACACTCATACTTCGTTTACTTATTTTAAATTGGACATGATTGGGAACATTCACTCCTATCTACAGCAGAAGACCAACTGCTAGAAGTATATTCTTTATGTGGTTAGAGAATTTTACTGAACATAGCCGTCAGTGTCTCAAAATTCATGATGCAGTTTTTATTTTCCCCATATTTTTAGTTCTGAGGGAGAATTTCTAGACACTGATGTTGAATATATTAAATGAACTTCTCCAACCACCTATAGAGTATGTTAATACCAATTGTTTTTCTGCTGATGATGGAAGTTAATGTTCCCAAAACATGTCCAATTAAAACCAAGTAAGCAAAGTATAAGCATCACCTAGCCAATTATGTATCAACATTGTATTTTATTAGTTAATAGCTTCAAGAGTAGAAGTTCAAAGAATTCTTTATCACCTTTCTTACAGCAGATGCTGAAAGTGTTGCCTATTATGTAAAATACACAATCTGCATCTTCTTAAGAAACTATCAATTATGCTGTCAGTTCTTTACATTAATGGACCTAATTTCTGAGCAACACTTCCAGCATCTTCTGCAAGAATGTTGAACAGAATTCATTTGTTTGTAGTGCCTAAGTTTTAAAAGGTGAAGTGTTATAGCACCATGAAGGTGCCTGGCAGAGGATTTTATTTTATTATTTGGTTTATTTGCACATGCTCTTTAACATCTCAGGTCATCAGCATCCCATTCAATTCAGAGGATGAAATGGCTGTTAAAGTTTTCTCAGGGGCCTCTTCTTTGAAGCTTGAGGTTTTGCAAATCTATGACATGGAACTCATGGCTTTACTTCCCTTTGGAAGGAAGCCATACTTAGGTTTTTTACACCCCCCAAAAAATCCATCAACTCTGGCCAGGATTGAACCCATGATCTGGCAGTGGATGGGAGGGTCACAGCAATATGCAAATGGATTAAAAATGCCTCACTGTATTTACCAAAAAGCTGCTGTACATATTTAACAGAATCCTACATTGATGTTATAACTGTTCAGATGGTTTACAAATATTTCACTTGTTATAGGTCTGGGCTCTATTCTCTTTGCCATAAGTATAGACAATACTGATTTGAACCAGTCAAGTAGCTTAAATTATGATTCAGAACCATTGGTGCCCTCTCTTACACGCTCAGAACCAGTGATTTCAGCTTCAGCTTCAGGTTGGTATGATTAGTATGATGTAGCAATAAGCACCTCATAAATATTCCATAAATGTCTTTTTCACACTTGAAATTGTGCAGACCCAATAGTTTATTGTATGTTCTTATTATTGCATTCTTGAAGGCATTCACAATTGAAATAGGATTATAACTAGTATTTAGCAGTCATGTTCACAAATATGTGATATATTCATCTGCCCAAAAGAGCTGGTACTGGGTTTCCAAAATATATCCTCTCTGCTTGCAGGGAGTTTTACATCTCAGCTAAAGTTGGTTCCCCTTCCCATTCATGGCTGCCTGCCTTAACTTGAATTTCCGAGCAATCACCAGTCTGTATTCATTAGCAAAGATGGCAAGATGAATGACTTTAGAGCAACATTTTTTTGTATGTAAATGTTATAAATACAAATCAGCTCATCATATTCAAGGGGAGTTTATTTAACATTTCCCTGGGCCATTTTCTTCTTCCAGAACAGCAATTCATAATCTTGTGAATAAATTTGATACCTCTGGTTCAGTGCAAAACAAGAAACACACAAAGACATACAGTTTTTACAGAAAACAAATCAGAGGAAATTTATGCAAATCTTGAACATTTACCAACAAAATTATTAAAATTCAGATCTTACAAGTTTGCCCGCATCCATTGTCCATGGCAAATTCATCCTGTAGCATGTGTGCATTATTGTTATTTTCATCAGTGACTGAAGGGTTGTATTCTTTTCAGACGAAGCATGACTCCACCAAAATGGTCATGTAAACACTCAAGACACTTGCTATTGGTGTTCTGAAAATACAAACGTATGCAATAAACCCCTCTTAAGACAGGAACATTACAATTTGGTGTGCAGTTAGAACAAAATGCATAATCAGTTCAATTTTTTTACAAGCAGACAGTAAATGGAGAGAGGTACTGAAAGGATATTCTCATCCAGATCAGCTAGAAGAAGAGAAATCAAATTGAGTGGTTTCAAGATTCCATCAATGGAGAGGATATTTTTTTAAATTCATTTTATTTAAGGTCACTCTTTAAACATCTCAGGTCATCAGCATCCCATTCAATTCTGGACGTGAAATGGTCGACAAATTTTGCTCAGAGACCTCTTCTTTCAGGCAATGGAGAGGAGTATAGCAGAGGAGTCCATGGGTAATTTAGGGAAGTGTTTGAAGATAGAGTGATTAGTGTTGGTGCTCTTGCTCCCCAGATCTAATAGTCTGCGATTTTTATGAACGACAAATTATACCAAACATCCTCACATATCGGAAGAACTCAAGGAAAACATACAAAATTAAGTCAGAAAGATAATGGTTCAGCTAAATCATGTCAATTGGAATGTGTTACCCAGTACAATGCAAATTTAGCTGAGGGAGCAGAACATTTCCAGCTTTTGCTAAAAGGTAAGATTTTATTCACAGTTTTAAGAAGGAAAATCAGAGGACAGATGCAGCCAGCTTGGCATGTCCAATTGACAAGATGTTAAACCATGAATTAGCAGTTCTGGGAGCCCTGTAGTTGGTTTAAGGGAAATTCAAAGAAAAATTAGAAATGTTAACTAATTTTATTTTGATTTAAAGTAAAACACTAAAAATCATGTCATCACATTAAAACTCTCTTTAAGTTTCACAAACACACAAGTGACATGATTTTTAGTGTTTTACTTTAAATCAAAATAAGATTAACAAAAGTTTCACTGTGTGGATTCCGACATTCTGTAAACATGTTACTAATGTAATTACTTCTAAGGCACAGTTGTCTGGGTCTCTTGCTTAAGGGTTTTCAAGCAAAGAATGAATTTTGTACAGTGTTAATTTTGATTTGTCAAACTCTTATCTCAAAGTACACAATATGGTATTGAATTTATTTTAGTTATTTATTTTTAAAATGATTTATTATGAAACTTTAAAAAAAGAAAACATAAGGTTTTATTTTTATAACACTATCCTTTTGATTTTACTCAGAATATTATAGCACCAAATATGAAATTTGACTTAATTTAATGAATGTTTATTTTAAAATACTATATGTTCAATAATATTTGTATTAAACAGGAGAGAATGCAGACAAAGTTAGGAAAAACATTTTTCCTTTTTGTAAAAATAATGTATTTGTTTACTTTAAAACTTAAAACATTTAGTTTAGTAGAGATTAAAGCAAAACACAATGAATCAATGCTTATATTTGTGTGTACAGTAAAACCATGATTATCCATCCTAATGAACGGGAAAGTATGAACAGACAATCCGAAAAATGGTTTATCTAAACTCAATTCCAGCAGATTTTAATATTGTAGCAACTATTCAACAATCATAATTACGAATGATCCAACAGTAGTTTAACAGCTGCGGATGTGGATAATTGTTCCACGAAACATGTCCTTAGTAAATCTTATATAAGTGAAACCATAATGAATGTTCTAAATATTTCAACTTAGAAGAGATTAATATTTGACTGGTTTGTGTATATTTTTGATAAACTATAAATTTTAGAAAAAGCTGTTCCTTGTATGTCAAAAGTAATGAATGGATGTTTTGTAGGAATATGGGAAGTAGATCTTGCTATATAAATTATACCGTAGAGGCAGCAATATTAAATTCAAAGAAACTGATTCTTTTAAACATGCAACTTTAATTCTGAAAGAACTAGATCTTAATTGCAGCCCTCTTATCATAAGAAGATGTCTATGTACGAAACAGTGGCACCCATCACTGGAAGGCATTTATGAAGAGAATGGTCATTGCAGCATTTGTTTTGCCCTATGTAGTTAAATGTTTCAGAGGGATTCAATTTAAATTTCTGTATATACATTTATAATAAAATTGGTATTTTTCTGTTATTGCAATATGAAAATAACATGTCCTATGTATCAGTTGTAATAATGTTATCTATGGATAATAAAGAAGACTGTAATAAAATATATAAATAACAGTTTGACTATTTTAGCTTAGTATTCTTATTAATTCTCTAAAATGAAAGTGTATGATTTAAAACCACTACAAATAAAATATAAATAAAAAATGCAATACAAATCATATTTAAATGTTTTTAAAGAATTAATCTCAGAGGGAAAGTTCTATGCCTTACAATATTTCCTAAAGTTCACCAAAAATCGTATAATATAATGAATGACAGTGCACCTATCAGCAAACAAACAAATTATACAATGGTCACAAATGTAATGAAAAATATGAGACTGCTAAGATCACAGGTGTGATATAGTTTATTACAACATAAAAGAAATGGAGATATGTGTCTAGAATAAATGTACAATATGTACTAAATAATATTGATAAACAGACAATGGTATTAAACCAGCTAAGAATGGATACTAACTGTAAAATACCTTTGAAAATGTTAATTATCAACCTATTGGTTGAAGAAACCTAGGATGACTGTGAAAAATGGTGGAAGAGCAACTGTAATATTTCTGGAGGAGGAACAGGCCATTTTGACCTAATCCTGAACGTATATGATTATGATGTCATTGTATATAATACAATAATTATAATCAGAAATATTTTAATGTTCTACCTACAGATACATATGTCTGATGTCTGCATAAGATTACCGCCACAGGTGGCCGAGGTTGTTAAGGTGGTACTCGTGAGCGGGAGATCTGGGTTCGAATACTACCAGGACCGTCCTCCCTGACAGGTTTTTCCCAGGTTTTCCTTAGTCCTCATAAATGGCAAATGCCGGGAAGGTACCCTAAACTTACGCCTGGAACGATTCCTTCTTTAAAAATAAATCCTTTCCAATATATCATTTCATCTCATGTGTTATCACTGTCCATCGCTTTTGGTGCCTCTGTAGCAAAAACGGGCATTAAACACTATTCATTTTTTTTTTTTTTTTTTTTGCATAATATTAATGTGTTTGCTTTGGCAAAGTTCAAAATGTAAGAGAAAGTAGTGGCATATACTACAAATACAATTATGTACTTATTAGTAATGTTGTATAATTTAAAATGGGTCACAAATTTCAGATGGATAATCCATAAAATAGTTAATAGATAATAATTGAAGTTCTAATGTACATATTTCTTTACAAACTAATTTGCTTCAATAGTATGTATCATGTTTAATAAAAGGGATGAAATTTTGTATTTTAGATACAAAGAAAAGGCCAGAACATCGTCGAAAAAAACGTGTGCCAGCACAGATAATATCATTTGATGACGATGATCTGCCCACTCAACATACAAGTAGCATAGTTGTGTCAACCAGTGCACCACCAACTTGTCTTAACTCACCTGCAGGAAGTCAAGGCAATGTTTTTGCAGATGTTGCCTCAGCAATCAGCATACCATCGCATAATGTGAGTGCATCACATTAACTCCCATCCAATACCAGTGCATCTCACAGCCTCTAAAATAAGTGGGGCACATGAGATTTTATAATAAATTCTGTTGCACTATCAACTCATAAATCTCAAATTATAAACTTATGAAATAATGGAATCATCAGTTTATTTTAGCTAATCTTTCAACTCACAATCACAAAGCCAATTCCTGAAATCAGTACAGATTTTCCACTATAGGAGAGGTTGTAATTTTTCCACAAGAAACCTGTATTCCTGTTAACTTAAAATGCTATTTTCTTAAAACCATATCCATGTGGGTTATAGGATTCATGAATTTTGCCACAGAATGGAACTGGATATAAAAAATTACCTATAAATTCCTGTAGAGAAGCTCAAACTTACCATCTTTTTCATTGAGCAAATTCCACAGCATTTATTTGCATTTTTTGTTATTGTTTCAGGTGAAAATTTAAAAAAGTATGGCTCACTGTATTAATCCACATGGTTATTACACAGAGACTTAGAATAAAATTTCAGTTCATGAGAAAAGTTATTACAATTAACCATATTTTCCACACCAGCCACTTCAAAAAATTCACAATCATGGAAGTGTACTGTCAACAGCAAATTGATAATGCCCTCTGCTTAATGATCTTTATTACCCCTTTCTAAACCCTGAGCTGGTTTCAGCTGAGTGTGGGTTTAAGTTATATTGTTCTAAATGTAGCAGCTAATAGTAAAGTGGAGCCTTTTGATTTCAAACGTGAATATCTGTTGGATATATGTGGTCACAAATTCATTGCGACTATTGAGCTCATAAAGATGTACCTAGCCCATATTCCCCATTTAGGTCCTGAAGGCAAATGCAGAACATGTAGGTGTCTGCAAAAATTTGTGACCATCCTAATGTTGCCAGTTCTCGTCAGACATTCCAATAATGCTACACATGATGTTTAAAGAAAAGGGAGGGCTTTTCAAAAGAGAGTAAAGTAAATATTAATTTTAGTTATTTTTTTATTTGCAATTGGGAGGGCATATGAACATGTGACCTTGGTAGAAATGCTTCTGCCCAACTCACAAGTGTTTTATATACTCATGCATTATCAGCATGTTATTTGGATGATGATGAAAATTTTGTACTATATTTCGTTTTTATTTTTATGGTATAGAAGAGTTTTTTATTTATTTATGCAAATAACATTTAAGTAAGAAGGAGCAAACTAAAAATAATTATTTATATTTCTGTGCCCAAATTGCATAACTTTTAAATTAGTAGATTGTAGGTCTAGAGGAACTGGCATGGGTAGCCAAGTTCGTTAAGTAATGGACTTGGTGAACGGAGGTTTGGGATTTGATTCCCACTTTTCTCCCTGACAGATTTTTCCAGGTTTTCCTCAGTCCTCATAAATGGCAAATGCTAGGGAGGTACCCTACACTTAGGCCTGGAATGCTCCCTTCCTTAAAAAAAAATTCTTTTCTCAATTTCTCATTTCATCTCGTATATCATCAGTGTCCACTCCCTGTGGTGCCTCAGTAAATAAAAGAGGGAAGGGGTCCAGATTTCAATTTTGGTAGGGTTTTCCTTGCCCTCTAAAGATAAATACCAGCTAAATTCGATACAAATAATATGAGGGCTAGTCAATAAACTAAACATTGAGAATAGTTTTTTCACTTATAAAGTGCACTAGGCAGGGTCAAGGTTGATATGGTCTTTTTGAAGCAGTTCCCATTGAGTTATATGCACTTAGCCCAAAGTGTCTACCAGTCCTGGAAGATTGCTGGAGACCATTTTTTGACATAATATTCGATACTGCATCTGCCTTCTTCATGACAGTTGTTAATGAACAAAAAACTGCCCTTTGGCTCTCTTTTGAGATGAGAAAACAGAAAAAAGTTGTAAAGAGCAACATTATAGCAAAAATGAGAGCATGCATCATCATGATAAGGTGCCAACCAGATGGATGCAGCTCAGGGCATTTACAATGGGTTGTTTGGTTAGGATGCTCAAAGTCTTGTAATTCTCCGCATTAACTGTTGTTTGTGGGGGACTTCATGTTGATAAACCATTCATGACAGTCAAAGAACAAAATCGCCATAACCTTTCCTGCTCACCAAACAACCTTTTGTTGGTGTCGGAGAACCAGGTTATTTACAAAATGAGCTTGCTTGTTTGCTTTCAAGACATAATGGTGCAGCCAAGTCTCATCACCTGTAATGATGAAATTCAGGTGTGCCTTGTCATTGTATAAAATATAGTGAACTTTTGTAACAGTGATGTCAAATATTAACATTTTAAAAAAATGAGTCGAGATTGTAACATACACCCCACTAAAATTAAAAAAAAATCAGGAACTGACGATAGGAGTGATGGCTCCCGAAACTAGTCTTCCATTTTATTGAATTTTAGTGATGTGTATGTTACAATCTGGACTCAATGCTTTGTCATGCTCCACTACTAGGCACTGAAGATCCTGACACACTTCCACATACACTATCTTTGTTCAGGCTTCAGCAATCTTAACACTCGTCTGACACTGAAGCATTTCATGTATAAGCGATCATGCAGAATGGTGGAAAGCTGTAACATGTCTGCCAGTCTATCCACTCTTATTAGTTGATCTTCCTAAACAATGAAGTAGCTGTTTTTCATGGTCTTGTTAATTGCAGTGGTTGGAGCATCTGGACTGCCCTGCTTTATTATTGAAACTCTGCCCTCCTTAAACTATTTGAACCATCAAAATGTGGTTAATTTTGGCAGAACATCATTGCCATATGCTAGCTGTAATTGCATATGCTGCCATACCAGATTTCTGCAGACAGAAGGAATATTTTAGAGCTGCATACTGATCATTATGAAGCGACTTCATTTACAGTTGATTGGTAAACTTTGGCTCTTTGCTGGCATCCTATATTTTTTTTCACCAATTACGTGAGATCTGTTTTTTTTCATGAAAAATTGTTACAGCACTGTATCTGCATTGTGTGAGTCATTCTCAGTCTTAATTGACTAGCCCTCATACTTAACAGCTAATTTTCATAAAATTATTTGATTCTCATGTTTCTACACCCCTGTGGACTTTAACATTCACTAGTATTAAGAAAGTATTCTCAATAGCTGACCTCAGCAATGGACAGATGTGCTCTACTCTGAGGTACATACACACAACCCAGAGAAATAGCTTTGTTAAAATATAGTAACTGGAAATTATGTGCAATTAGTTAATGTACTAATGTATGCAGTCAGGAGAGAAGAATACACCTGTGGATGAGTGTACTTCACCACAATCAGCACAAACATCGGATTCTGAGCGGCCTAAGGAACTCTGCCTGAATCATTCTTTGCAACATCCACCATTCAGTGAAACAGCACCTGCTGACAGGATTATAGACAGTCAGTAAGTTGAGTTTACTTTTTTATCAAGAATAATATGTTGAAATGAATAAGTTAAAAAATGTACTACTAAGCATTTTTAAATGTGCACATATTGTGAATTAATATTGTCTATTTTGCATATAATGCTAGTGGTTCTACTTTGTTCTTGCACCACCACGGGTAGCCAAGGTCATTAAGGTATGGACTCATGAGCAGGAGGTCTGGGGTTCAAATTCTGCCAGGATCGTCCTCCCTGACTGAGGTTTTTTTTCCAGGTTTTCCCCAGTCCACATAAATGGCAAATGCTGGGGAGATACCTTAAAAATACTCCTTTCCCAATGTATAATTTCATCTCATGTATCATCAGTGTCCATCGCCTGTGGTGCCTCTGTAAGAAAAATGGGCATTAAACATATTCATTCTCTTGTTTTTGCACATTTCTATGTGATGATGTTAGTATGGTTTATTGCATAGTTTTTGCATGGATCATGGAACTTTTATATTCTTCTATAGCTTCAAGTGGAAACTATTACCAACATCCTAGTGACCACATGATGCAACTCCTAATTTGCTAGAGATGCTAATTGGAACTTCTACAATGAAGCTAATCATATAATAAAGGTTATGTGTGAGTCAAATTACCCTCTCTTTTTGGTTCCACGTGTTTATATGTAATACATGTTTCATGAGTCCTTACTTGCATCCTCAGCAACCTGTTTACTGCTGGATAATTCGTTATGCTATGGGGATGTGTGATGAACTTAGAGTTTATGTTTTCATCGCTGGAAGTGTTGAAGTTCATTAATTTGTCTCTGTATTTGTTAGATTTTCTCCCATGTTGCTAATTCTGTAGGCCCTTGTACTGATTTTAATAATTTTGCTTTATTATTTTTTTGTAGTTTTGTTGTTTTGTAGTTAGAAATGAGATGCCACCAGTGATTTCTCCATTTACTTGTATTTTATGTTCCTGAATTGTTCTTTTAACCCTGTGCCTATGTTTCATTTTGTTTTTGCAATGTAGTTTTTTTCATATTCTGTACAACTTATTTGGTAAATACCTGCTTTTTTCTCCTGTGGAATATTGTCATTAACATTATCTTTCAGGACATTTTTAACATTAAATCTGTTTACAGGTGCCAACCTGATATTAAAATCTTTTAGAGTATTTTGAAATTTTTCCATAGCCCATGGATGGTATGTGAATTTTTTAAAAATTATCTTTTCTTTTCCTGCTAAAAGTATTGTGGTTTCATTAGTAAGTTTCTGCCTCTTGAATTTGTGTACTTTTTTAAAACCATTTTTAATTGCTGTTCTTTCTATTTGCTTGCATTCTTTAAAATATTTTTCCTTGCCTATTTTAGGTTAACTAGCCTGTGTGTTAAGCTATTGATCACTAAGTGTTTGTGTTTTGGGGTTAAAACCATCAGCTTTGATGTGATTGTCTACATGCATATTCTTTCTGTATATTCCAAATTCCAGGTTTCCTTGATGCTTCATTATTTTAATGTCCAGGAATGGTAACATGTTATCTGTTTCGTGTGTGAACAATGTTGTTGTTTTTTTTTTTAGTATCCTCCTTACAAAAGTAGGTGTTAGGTGTTCCCTTATGCATGTATTTATGAAATGTATATCTACGGCCCTTAACTTTTTCTTAATTCTCTATTTTGTGAACTGTTTAATTTGTGATTTAAATTTTCCAAGGATGCTCTTAGTATGACAATTATCATAAGGCGACAGGATGTTCTCCATGTTATTCTTGTTACCACGTGGTTCTGGCTAGAATCTTTATTTTTCCCAATTACATCGATGCTTTAATATAAATTTGAATAGTTTGGGATTTTCACAGTGAAATATTGTATCATGTAACAAATTATTTATGAGGAAGTCATTCAAATTTCACTAGTTTTATTCCACTTACTTGGACATGTTTCAAAGGCAAATTTCCTTCATCATTAGCACAGTTCTGAAATTTGAGTAACTTCCTCATAAATAATTTGCTTTATGATACGATATTTCACTGTGAAAATCCCAAATTATTCAAGTTTATAATATGCTTTTATCTTGTACATTCAGAGGTTTTATGGCATCAACAAGTTTTTTGTTAGCTATGGCAAATATATCATCAACATATCTGTACCATATTTTATATATGTACAGGAATGAGGTGATGTGTGTTTCAAATCTGCTCATGAAGATGTTAGCTAGAAATGGAAATAAGATGCTGCCCATAGTAAGTCCTGATTGGTGTTAATAGAATTTGGCCTTGAATAAAAAGTAGGAATGGTTTATGCAAATATCAGTGAGTTTTATGCATTCTTTTATGTGTGCATCATTAATTCCACTTGTTCTAAGCCAATGTGCAGATAAATTAGTAGTGTATCTTTAGGTATGCTTGGAAACAGCAATTGTACATTGAAAGATATTAATGTGTCAGAACATTGTAATTTTATCTTGGATTTTTTCTATTAGCTGAAATGAATTGTTTATGTTCCTGCTTTGAAATTTTGGTAGTGATCTGAATCTATTACCGAACCATTTTGCTAAATAGTACAAAGGTGTATCAATATTGTTAATGATGGTCGCATACTGTTACCAGTCTTGTGAATTTTTGATAAACCATAAATTTTTGCTTGGTATTTTATTTCTTTTGGGATAACTTTGCATGTTTTTAGAGCTTATTCACTACTAAATTAATATATCCTTTCAATGGGTTTGAATGGACATGTACATATTCTTTCTTATTTAGTAATTCTTGCATCCTTGTTTAATCTTCTTTATCTAATATTACTATTCTGTTCCCTTTGTCGACTTTTGTATAAATTACACCTTTATCATTTAAGAAATATATTGTGTTTGTATATGTCGTGTTTACTAGTGGTTTCTTTTTAGTTATCTCTTCAAAACCTTTTCTGATATAATTCTATTTCTTTTTCTTTATGGTTTCTTTCAATTGCTACTTCTAAATCTACCATCAGGTAATCTTCTATTTTATTGGAGTATTGGACACAAGTTTTAGGCCTTTATTTAGAATTGATAATTTTTCTTTCTTGAAATTTTCTTTGGATACATTTTTCATATAATTCAGTTTAGGTTCTGGATGTGCTACATATAAACAAGTAAATGGAGCCAATAAGAGTGTGTATTTCAACTCAATCATAAATGATCTTAATGATTCTGATTTGCCTCTTGCCACCTGGTTGTCATTGCTTCAGTTATATAGAAGTCCTCCCAGGTTGATTGCTATTTTTCTTTCTGTCATCTCAGCACCTCTTTGACTGCTGATATCTGCTGTAACTTGTTTCTAAGAATTAGATCTACTATAATCTATACCAGTAAAAATAATTTTGATGATCCCAGATCCTCTGCAGAAATTAGTCTTTCAGATCCTCTTTGCTTTCAAGTTAATCCCAAACAATTTCTAAAACATAGGTTAGTGCTGGCACTATTTTTGCCTCAAATAATCTCTTAGCTTTCTTTATGTCAATTACGACATCTCTTATCAGCCTTTCCCAAATATGTAATGAGAATGAGCTTCCAGTTCTGTATTATTATTCCCAAATATTTATATGAGTTCTGTTTTTTAAATAGTTATGTAGTATACTTTATCACCCTTGGTTGGTCTGTCTCCTTTCCTGAACACTGTTAACTCTGTTTACTTCTGATTTATGTATATTTAATATCTGTCTGTTCAATTCATAAGAGAGTTTAAGGTTTTCTGTAATTCCTCTCTTTCTGTAGAAATCAATGCCCATGTTGTGAGCAAAATATATATGAATATCCCTCTTGAATTTTGTTTATTATTTCTACAGATCATGCATCAATATTATGAATAGGTTGCGACTGAGTGAGTCTCAATGCAGCATCTGTTATGTTGGTCCATTCAATATGATTTTTTTTACATTATTAAGCATTTAAAGCATTTAACATTTATCATTTATCATGAATATTACATTGCTCTTTATATTACATTGCTCTTTATATTTTAAGGATATTTTTAGAAGTGATAAATTTCAAGAAGGAAAAAGATTTCAGAACACAAGTTACAATGTACAAATAAATTGAGGCTGTGGAAAACACAGTTGAAGAAATTTCTTTAGTAAGGATTATTAAATAAGAAGCTAAATGCCATATTCCTGTTGAATTTCAAGCTAATTATATTGTTGCTCATAAAATAACTTCTCGTAACTCAAACTATGTTTGCCAAAATCCTATTTAACTGGAAGAAGCAGTAAAATTTTACTTTTTTACTTTTTATCACCGAAAAAAAATATCTAATTGCTATCTGAAATTTTTTTATCCAAAATTAGTCTCTCTCTCTCTCTCTCTCTACACACACACACACACTTAATTTTTATTAAAAGATTTTGAGATCAGGAAGTTTAACATTTCCCCTTAGACAAAAAAATGAGCAACAGGAAGAAAGTCTGATTCGGAAAATATCAGAAACATTCATTGATGTTGGAATTCAGTTAATATTCAAGTTCTATCATAAACAGGAAATATGGCTTAGTGGGCAAAAGCTCATATCTAGTAATTATAAACACTGTATAGGTTCAAATCCTTATATATATATCAATGTCGTTCCTAGTGGTATAGTGGTTACCATACTTGCCTCCTACACCCAAGATTGCGGGTTCAAACCCGGCCAGGACCGATGGATTTTTTCGGGCGTAAAAATCCTAAGTATGGCTTCCTTCAGAAGGGAAGTAAAGCCGTGGGTCCTGTGTCGTACATTTACGGCACGAAAAAGAACCTCAAGCCTGAAAGAGAGGCCTCTGAGCAAAATTTGTTGGCCGTTTCACGCCCTGAGTTGAATGGGACGCTGATGACCTGAGATGTTAAAGAGCAGCCATAAATAAATCAATCAAAAAAAAAATCAATATATATATATATATATCAATGAACAACATATATTTGAATTTTAAGGTATGTATGCTCAAACACAAAAATGTAAATTAATCATTTTTGTTTTCAAAGTAAATGCATATTAAAAATATTCTAAAGTGAAAAACTAAATAGAAAATTTAAGTTTTCTTTATTTTATTTAAAAATAATTATTAATTTCTATTATTTTGCAAACATAGGTTACTTTATATTTTAAAAAATTTTAACAACTTCTTTGTAAAAATATATGGAACTAACGCAACTAACACATATAATTAAAATCATAATTTTTTAAAGGTAACTTTACTGCTTTTGAGCATAAACGCCTTAAAATTCAAATAAATCTTTGCAGTTTGAAGCTATATAATTATATGTATACTAAACATAACTTTTACTTGCAAAACCTAACAAAAGAATTTATACCTAAGTAGAATTTGAACTTTGGTAGCTCTCATTGATGGATAGCTGCTTTTAACCACTCAACTGTCAGAGTATATCTGCCATGAAGAATTTGATGTGACTCCAAGATTGCAGGTTCAATTGAAGCCAGGGCTGCTGTACCTTTTTGGTTGTAAAAATCCTAAGTATGGCTTCCTTCAGAAGGGAAGTAAAGCAATGGATTCCATGTCAATAGATTTGCAGTGTGTAAAAGAACCTTAAGCCTGAAAGAAGAGGCCTCTGAGCAAAACTGATTGGTTATTTCACACCCTGAATGGAATGATGCCTCAGATGCTAAAGAGTGTCGGTAATAAACCACAGCAACAATCGATGTGACTTGTGATGACAGAATGAGAACAAAGGCTATAAAATCTGTTGCAGAGAAATGGTGTGAATTAAGCTTTGAGCAAATAGAGTTTAGATGAGTTTGCTCATTTTTTGTGTTATGGTGTACAAGAAGTTTAGCATTTTAATGTGTGTACATGTGCTGTCTGGCATACCAATAAAGCTTAGCTAGATTTTCATCTTGTTGATGTTGGTTTAGACTCATACATCAAAGCAGTGATCTTCCATCATGATTGAATTCATATTTGCTAGATAGTGTGGTGACTGGACTGATAGATGCCCATTTGCGCTTGGTAATCATGATCGGTTTTTTGACTAAAACTTAAAGTTACCACTGCTTCCTTTCCTATCTTTTTCTTGTTGCAATTCCAAACTTTTGTATGTTTTCTCATTTTTAGCTTTGACTACACATTAACAATTTTTTTATTTTTCCTTTCTCTGTACGTTGATATGGCTTCCATGAGGGATTCTACTTGGATAGGCTTATCTTGTGAGTTGAACATGTTCATGTGAAATATAGGGGCATTCAGTGTTTACTAGTAAAGGTGGACAATTGTTAGTACAGGTTACTGATAAAGGAATGTTGAAAATGAGTAAAATTAAATTTGAACCACTTGCTGTTTATAGGAGCATCAAGTAAGGAAAGAAAAGGTGTACCACCTATACATACACATAAAACATAGCTATGATTATTGTTCAAACCATGTATTTTCATCTTTCAATGAGGCATGCTAGTATATGCCATAGTTCACTAGGGAATATTGATAATGGTATAAATATTAAACTTTTATTGCTCATTTAGCAAACATTGACCATCCTAAAAATAGGCGACAGTTGCCAATTTTCACTGTAAGCAATATATTTACAAGTCATTTGAAAATTTCTCGGAATAAAGCACAAAATAATGGTATAGCATTTTGAAATTATTCTTAGTTTTCAAGTCTTCCTTCAACTAATGCACTTTGTCCAGTGATTCTCTGAAACCTTTATCCCATCATGAAAGTCAGATTCCTTGCAAAATACATCTCAACTGATGATAAATCAGTTTTTCATCAAACAAAAATGTCTTTCCACCAAGGAATATTCTCAGTTTAAGAAAGATGGAAGTCCCATGAAGACAAGTCAGGGGAATAAGCGGATGTTCCAGTAAATCTTATCCCAATTCATTTATTTTTGCCATTGCAATGACACATGTATGAGGGCGAGCATTCAAGAAGACATCTTTCTTAAATAGACCCAGTCTTTTCTTGCATATTTTTGTTCTTAATAGGTCCAAAAGATTAGCATAATATGCTTCAGTGATGGATGTTCCAATGGCAAAATAATCAATTAGCAGTATACTCTTGGCATCCCAGAAAATGATGCAATGGTTTTTCCAGCCAGATTTATATATGGCCTTCTTTGGCAATGGAGAATTGTTATACTTCCATTGTTTTAGACTGCTGATTTTTTTCAGGTCACAAATTGATGCATAAAGTTGGTGGGATCTCTCTGAAAATGGGCCGAAAGCATCTTTTTGTAAGTCCAAAAGGTTAGCATAATATGCTCCAGTATGAGATGTTCCAATGGGAAGATAATCAATTAGCAGTATACCTTTGGCATCCCAGAAAATGACGCCATGATTTTCCAAGCAAGTTTTACATACTTGGCCTTCTTTGGCAATGAAGAATTGTGATACTTCCATTGTTTAGACTTCTATTTTGTTTCTGGTGTGTATCAATGCACCCATGTTTCTTCATTGGTCACAAATTGATGCATAAAGTTGGGGGATCTGAAAATGGGCCAAACTTGCTGAGAGATTTGTACTCTGATTCACTTTTGATCCTGTTCCTGTTCCTTCAGCAGTTGCAGCATTCATCTTGTCAATAATTTTTTCAAGCACAATCTTCTCTTAGAATGTGAAATACATATCTCCTGAAATGTACAGAGCTTTAGGAATTTTGGACACCTTTAATTGATGATCTTCCAGATCCACATCGTGCACCTTCTCATTAGTTTCTGATGATGTGATGAATTTTGGTTGTCCACTGCATGGGTCTATCTTCCAAGCTTTCAAATCCCATGTCCATTTGTAAACGGTTGAAAATGTTGGTGCAGAGTCCTCTAGAGTGTATGTTATATCTGTATGAATTTTTTTTGCATTCATATTCTTCTTTACCAAATATTTAATAACTGCATGATGTTTGATAATGTTTGATATTTGCCATTATTCCTGTATACACATGTCTGCACTGCAACAAATAGCTATGGCTATTACAATTCTTGACTTATTCATGTGTTATTGCAAAAATGTTTGAAAGATGATAGGTTTTGATAACAAATTGCTTTGGAACTGCTGATGCAATCTGTGTGGGTCATTCCGAGAACTTTTCAAATGACCCTCATGTAATGTAATGAAAAATATTTCTTGTATTTCTATGGTCAGTAACCTAAGTATGTTTTTGTTTGCAGAACTCCAACTGTCAGTAACATTGTTAACATTAGACAGCCAGTACAAACACTAACACCTGTCAACAATGTGAGTGTTGGAGAACTCATTCCAGTCTCTTTGACTGATGAAGCTCAGTCTGAGGAAGATTCACTATCCGTCCCTAGTTATTCTGAGGTAAACACTATGTAGCATAAGAGTTCCTGAACTGCAAATGAAGAAATAACGTAATGAACTTTTTTAGATTTGCTGATATTCTAATACTGCATGTTATGTTTTACCTTGGCAGATTTGAATCTCTGACATTCAAAAAAACAGATGCACATTCATAGCTGCAACAATCTTAGTTGTTTTGCCCCCTTCTCCCCATACACTCTTTTCTCTCCTTTTCTCCCTACAGGCACATGAACCATTAAGGACAACCTAAAATAGCAAAAATGTAATGTTTTGTAGTTGCTAATGCCTTGCTAATCAAGGCATTATAGTGTCACACTCGAATGGCAGAGGACAGTGGTATATTCCAGCACTGAAAATTATTAGACTACAACTTAATAAATAAGGGTGCTGATTTTTGGAGAGTTGAGGATAATTAAGCAATGATAGAAAACTGGCAGCTGTGATGAACCCTGATATCTTCATTGGAAGACAAGAAATGTAATAATTTGGCCATGCCATCACCAGCAAAAGTGTAAAACAAAACAATAAATAAATTAAAAAATATCAATAATTACGTGTTATTTTATGATCATATGATTACCTCAAGTAGTCTCCTTGGGACTCCACACACTTCTCCCAGCGGTGCCGCCATTGTTGGAAGCATTCCGAAAAAGCCTCTTTTGGAATTGACTTAGCTCGGCTGTCGTTGCAGCCATACTTCCTTTTTTGTCTGAAATCGCGTTCCTTTCAATGGTCTCTTGACTTTGGGCAACAGCCAGAAGTCGCAGGGGGCCATATCAGGAGGGTAAGGAGGCTGACGAACCAGAGGATTCTGGTTTTTCGCCAAAAATTTTTTAATCAAGTGCGAGGAATGTGCTAGAGCATTGTTATGATGGAGTCGCCAATTTCCTGATGACCACAACTCCGGTCGCTTGCGCCACACAGCATTACGTATGCGACGTAGGACATCCCTATAGTACTCTTTGGTGATTATTTGAACCTGTGGTGCATACTCGTGATGTACCATTCCGCTGGAGTCAAAGAAAGCAGTCAGCATCACTTTGACGTTGCTGCGCACTTGGCGGACCTTCTTTGGTCTTGGTGACGTGGGATGCTTCCACTGTGGCGACTGGGATTTGGTTTCCGGGTCGTACCCTTACACCCAGGACTCGTCACCAGTGATTAAGGTGTTCATGAAGTCGGGGTCACTGTTTATGAAGTCCAGCATGTCCTGTGAGACTTCAACACGAACTTTCTTTTGCTCCACCGTTAGCAGCTTCGGCACGAATTTCTCCACCACTCTCTTCATGGCCCAATCTTCGGTCACAATGGAATACGCCGAAAAAGTGCTGATGTCCACCTCTTTCGCAATTTCTCGGACAGTCACACACTATCCCGCACCACCACAGCGTTCGTTTTGGCAATGACATGATCATTTCGGCATGTTGATGGCCGACCAGAGCGTGGCTCGCTTTCCCCGATGTACGACCGTCTTTAAACCGGTTTTACCACTCCTTAATCTGTGTGATGCCCATAGAATCGTTATCGAAAGCTGTCTGAATCTTCCAAATGGTTCTATCTGGCTATCGTTCAGTTTCTGGCAAAATTTAATGCAGTAGCGCTGCTCCAGTCGCTTCATTTTACTTGCACTGAAAAACCGACGAGAGCACTACACACTACGTCGCTCGAACACTGCTCGGCAGCAGCTGACGCTATCCATAGGCGGGAAAATAATCACGCATGCGCACGAAGGTTCAAGGTCGGCTCATGCAAGCAAGCTTGATTCAAATCCATCAGGTTTTCAAAATAAAAAATAAGGTTGGATACATTTCTAACATATCTCATATGTAAAATGTATATTAATCATGTGTATCTAAGACAATAGGAATGACTTTGAAGCCACTGGTAATGGACATCAGACAGCAGAGAATAAAATGTTATATTTCATAAATAGCTTACAATTTCAGCTGAGAGGCTTAGATTAGTCATAAAACTGTAAATATTTATACAAATGGAAATTTTTATTTTTTGAAATAAATAGATAAAAATGTATATAAATATATAAAATGTTGTTTTTCCCTGGTATATGTGTTTTTAAAGCTTAAAGCAAAGTTTAAATCTTTAACACTGTGATATATGTAAATCAATTCATATGAAATTAAGTATATTTTTCCAAATATGAGGATAAGTCATTAAGTTACAAATGGATACAGAAGTTAAACAAATAACAGTACTGATTTGAAAAGCACTTTTATTTCTCAACATAATCTTCCTGTACTTTGAGGCACTTATCCCATCATTTCATAAGCCCCTGAAATCCAGCAGTATAAAATTCTTTGAACTGATGTACAACCAGGCAGTGATTTCACTCGAAAGATGAGTTCAAGAGGTCTGAACAAATAGAAATTGCTTGGATTAAGATTGGGGCTATATAGAGGATGCTCGAGCACTTCCAAATTGAAATTTCAAAGTGTCTCATTTGTCTCCTTGGAAATATGAGGATATGGATTATCATGCAAAAGCATAGTCTTACAAGTTTCCCGAGGATGCTACAAAAGAAGTTGGTATTTATGGTTTGTCCTTAAAGCTGGGATGTGATGAGCAGTATATCTTCATGATCCCAGAAGACAGGCATGTTGGATATTTCCATTACATTGATGCATGCTTTGTCTCAGGCTGGTAATGGTGAGCCCATGATTCATCATCTGTGACAATTAGGGCTAGCATTTTGTGTCCTTCATTATGGTAGTGACTGAGATGCTGTAATGTCAGATCATTCTTTGCATTTTATGTTACAAGGTCAGCACGCATGGCACCCATTGTGCACAGACTAACCATTTTGCCATTTAAACCGGCAATAGTGTGTATAGTGTCTATTAACCTTCTGTCTGTTTGTATTATATCTATCACTCATTTAACCTGCCACTGTGACAATCTTTGTTGGCCAGCCTAAATGGTGTTTGAATTTCATACATGTCCACTTTTCAGAAAACTTCTGCAATCAGTTGTAAACATTTTGACCCATTGTAAACACCTGATGTGACAGGCACTTCTCACTGTAGATGGGAAGCATTTCTTTATGAATATTCTTTGATTCAATACTTTTTCCCATAAAAATCACACAATGGAGTGCTGTCCGAGGGTTATACTTTCACTTAGAGGCTCCACATCTTGCAACTACTGTTTAGCTATTGTAAAAATTGTCTCTTTCAAATATCACCAGTTGCCAGTGGACTAATATTGCCATTTAGTGACAAAAACCTCAAATATGTAGTACCACATCAATTTGTAACTTAAAGACTTACTGTCATTATATTTAGCTAGGCTCTGATCAATAGATGTAACCTCCTTCATTCTTTAAAACTAATGATGTTATTGTGGTAAACCAATATATATTTAAATTTTGTCTATCTAGTTTTATAATCTGTATAGTTTTTAACTTAAACACGACACTAGAGCAATATTTCTCAAACATGGGCTCTAGCCCTTAGTGGTTCAGAGCTAATGAAATCAACAAAATGGTAAAATAAAATAACTTTCATATTAAATAAGTATATAAGGTAATGAGATAAAAATGAGTATCCACAGTCCTATTCTAATCTTTACATTTGCAATTTTTCAGGAATTTTTACATAAATTACACTTACATTAAACATCTTGGAGCTTATTATAAGTTATAAGTGACTCTAAATACCCTATATTGACCTTGGTTTTCTAGTGGTAGCATGCTTTCCTCTGGATCCAAGGTTCATGGGTTCACACCCAGCCGAGGTCAGTAGATCTTTCAGGATGTAAAAATCACAAGCACAAATCTTCTGGGAGAGACTTAAAGCCATGGGTTCCATGTTGTAAATTTATGACACCTTAAAGAACTTCATCCAAGAAAGGGAAGTCCTTGGACAAAATTATAAGCAGTTTCATATCCAAATAATACCCGTTCTCTGTCAGATGATGATAACAGCTTACCACATGTTCCTCTGCCCTCTGTAGAAAAATATGCTTAACTAAATTTTGGTAATTAAGACCTCCAGAATGGGTGCTAACTAACCTGCATCCAAAATGCTGTGGGACCTTATCTGTCATAAATAAAAAATATTGACATATCCATTTCTCTTATCTTTATCATCATCATCCCCTTTTATTATATTAAACTTTCACTCCCACTTTTCCTTACTTTCTCTATCTACCAAATTTTAGTAGTAGTAATTTATAATATTGGTTGGTTGTGTACATTTTAGCTTTCCATATGTGCATAAAATTTGTATTGGCAGTAACAAGTATGTGCTGCCAGTCCAGGACTTGCACTGTTACTTATAGGGCAATTCTTGGTTACATTGAGTTTCACAGCAATAAAATTATTATTTTATGGTTACTTAAAAAGACAGAGTCTATAAATTTAATCTGTAAACATTTCATGAACAGCAAAACATAGATCAAAATGAGTTTAGCGTTGACAATACTTTTCTTACAGCAAATGAGAATAATTTTCTGCTTTATTTTTGATAAGGTAAGCATATTTTTGTGTGACAGATAGGGCATATGCAGTTGTACTGTATAATCCCACTTCTGCACTTCCTCGGCGAACATATTCAGAAGAAAATGTATGTACTATATATATATATTATATTATGAGGTAATTACTTTAACTTTCAATTCCTCTAGATGAGATGCAGCTGTACCATGTCTCAGAATTTTCACATTAGTTTCATAAATATAAAATGTAATTTTTCCGATACCCAAGGCTAACAGTACTGCACAGAGGTTGCTGATATACTTTGGTATGAGAGCTGTTCAATAAAGAATGCTCATACTTTTTTACAGGCATAACTTCTCACCATAAAATTTAACTGTATAATTTTGTTTGCCTAATGCTTAATATACATACTACATTAGTTTAATTGTTATCACTTCTGTGAGAGATGTGCAAGTTGAAACATGGTCAGTTCTTATAACTAGAAGTTTCTTCCAAGCTTGGAAGCCATGGGCTGCTGGAGCTAAGGAATCCAAACGTTTCATCCCCATCTGCGGAGGACATCTTCAGTGGTGTGGTCTGAGTCTTCTAGGCGAAGGTCTAGGCATGACTGAAATGCCAGCTGGAGGTATTATATTAATATATGGGCTGCTCAAAGGGTTCGGCTGGAGCAGGGGGTGTGTACTCGGAGGGCAGGGCATCTCCACTCTGATCGGTGATTGGTTCGTGTGAATTTTGCGAGTGTGGGGTTGTTTTATATGCTGTAATATCGGATACCAGGTTTTGCTCAGTTTGAGAGCCTATCCCTTTCTGTTGAAATTATTAGAGTGCTTGTAGATTTCTATTGCTTTGCGTTGTAATCTGTTGAAATTATTAGGGTGCTTGTAGATTTCTATTGCTTTGCGTTGTAATCTAGCGAAGAATAGAATAGAAATCTACAAGCACCCTAATAATTTCAACAGAAAGGGAGAGGCTCTCAAACTGAGCAAAACCTGGCATCCGATACTAGAGCATATAAAACAACCCCACACTTGCAAAATTCATGCGAACCAATCACCGATCAGAGTGGAGATGCCCTGCCCTGCCCTGTCAATTGCAAAGAAAGGTGAACCTGGAGTTTGATTTTGTGCAGTATTGGAAGAAAATATTACACTATGCTGGCATTGTGAGTGAGAAATGTTAAATAACAATAAGAATACTTTCAGAAATTCTAAATTTCACCGGGTGCCACCCATAAACTGGTAACTGAAAAGTTGCACATGAGACCATGTTTGTGCACGGTGGGCTCCAAGACTGCTGATCCCTGAACAAAAGGACGTTTGCATGCAGATTAGAATGCAGTTGAAGATGATATTACAGGAAGATACAAACAAAGTTTATTTCAAAGGTAATCACTGCTGGTGAATTTTGCTACAACATTTCGATCATGAGAGCAAACACCAAAGCTCTAAGTGGAAATGATAATCTAATTTTTCAATATTCAAGGAATGGTTTACCAGAATGCCATACTCACACAACTATAACTAATACTGCAGAAACGTCCTTAAAATTCTGCAAGGCCATATTACATATAAAAAGTCACATTTCCATGCAATGAGCTGGGTACTACACCATAATAATGCATTGCCTCACAATGTAAAATGTTGCTGAATATTTCATAAAATCATGTGAAGGTGTTCTTCACCCTCCCTATACTCCAGATTTAGTCCCATATGAGGTTCCTCTCCCAATATGAACACCTTTGTGGGAGGTGTTTTTCATCATCAGAAGCACTGATGAAAGCTGCGAAGGCAATTCTGAAAGATTTGTCACAAAATGATTTTCAGTATGTCTTTGAAGACTTGCAGAAATGCTGGGACAGGTGTATTGCATCCAATGGGGATTACTTTAAGAAAGATCATCAAAATTTCAACAATGAATAAAGGTATGTTATGAAAAAAATTATGATAATTGTTTATTGAACAGCCATTGTAGTTTTATGTAGTATCAAAATTGCATTGCAATAAGGTTATTTATATATTAAAGTTACAATTAAAACATTTAATGTTGGTATGCAGGATACTGATTGTGCAGCAGCTGCTCTTCTAGCCACTCAGAAGCTACTTCAAACAAATTGTGTGGACTTCTCTTCCACCTGCAATACAACTACAAACATTCGTACTTCAGCGGAGCCTGTTGTGCATATTAATAGTAAGTAATCACTTATTTACAAATAGGTAAGGAGCACAAGGAGAAGTAGAAACTTAACTATAATAACAGGAGTGTGAATAGAGATATTATTACAGCATGATGTGAACAATTTGGAATCTGTAGTCCCAAGCACGTCCCCTTAAACTTAGACTATGTGTTTTATTAATATAGTACAATTTCACAATGTCATGCTCATGTGTATGTCTTCCATATTAGAGTGTGTCTGTGCATCATTTTCAGTGGCTCCTAGCTTATTTTTCAGAGTTGCCTCCATTACCATCAGCATATTTGACTAATTTATACTTAAAATTTGGAGGTGGGAGGCTGTCAGCACAAATAGTGAGCTGCAGTAAACCAATGGGTACTCCTGTTTCTAGGATCCATCCGAGGTTAGTGTGTGCATGCATGAATTGATCAGGAATTCCATTTTTACCAGTTGTTGCCCTATTGTATTTATTTGGTCATTCGTTATACTTGTCTTCCATTTCCTTTTGGTATTTCTGTACAATTTTTGTCACATCAATAATTTTTAATCTTTATTTACTATGTTTGCACACACTATCTGTTCCTAGCTACCCTCCCACTATTTCTTTTCACTATATGATTTAAGAACTCTGTTTTCATTCAGCTTTACTGCTTGCTGCTATCTAGTGCATTCCTTGTTGATATAACCATAATGTTACTACACTTTGCTGCCATTTTCTCCTTCTTGGTCAGATTTTAGTATTAAATATTGATGCACTTTTTCAGAGTGTGGGTGGGTCAGTAGATTTCAATGCATTTGGTTCATCTTCTATTGATGCTTATATTCACTCTCCTGTTATTTTAGGTAAGTTTAAAGTTCTGGTTATGCTGCATACAAATATGCAAGTTTCACCAATAATACAATTGGAAAAGCTATGCTTGTAGGGTAGTTTAAAACTTTACCTTTTGTAATACTGGGCTTCTAGAGTATAGCCTCACTTCTCGCATAAGGTTTTGCATCTCTGTTCGCTCCCTTCCACACCTGCCTATCTGTCCTTGAACTTCTAAGCAGTCATCAGTCTACATTTGTTGTGAAGATAGCAATACAGCTGACTTAGAGCAATTTTTGTACTAAATGTTATAAATATGAATCAGCTTGTTGCACTCATGAGGAATATATTCAGAAGTTCACTGAGCAATAGCCTCCTTCCAAAACTGCAATTTATGATCTTGTGAATAAAATTCATACTACTGGTTCAGTGCAAAAGAAGAAACACACATGAAGACATACACTTTTAACAGAAGACAAATTAGACAAAATTGGCACAAATCTTGAATGTTTGCCAACTAACTCACTACCAAAATTGGCACAAGTTGGGATTTCAGTGTCTTTTGCACATAGAGCAATAAAATTGTTAAAACTCAAATCTTACACATGTCCAATGTCTTAAACAAGACGATCCAGTAGCATGTGTGCATTATTGTGAGTGGTTTCGTTCATTAGTGACTGAAGGGTTAATCGACTCAGATTATGTTCTTTTCAGACTAAGCACGGTTCCACCAAAATGGTCATGTGAATACTCACAACACTTGCTATTGGTGTTCTGAAAATCAAAATTGTATACAAGAAATCCCTCTTTATAATAGGAAAATTAGAGTTTGGCATGCAGTTAATGCAAAACACATAAGGTGCAGCTGGCTGGCATATCCAGCTATCGAGATGCAAAACTCTGTGCAAACATTAAGGATATATTTTGGAAGCCCTGTATTTCTAGTAGCAGGTTCTATTTCACTGTAGAGTAATGTAACAAAATTATCCATATTTTTCAAATGAGAAGCAAATTTAATTCTTATTAATGTTGGCATTTTTGTTATTGTGTAGATGAAGTACAAGAGGCTTTGCTTTCTCTCTTGTCCCAAAAAGAGGAACTTCAAGCTGAGGCTAGATCTTTGAAGCGCATGCTGGATCAAGCTAATGAAGAGAATGCAGAGCTAAGAGCTGAGCTTAAAGAGGCCGAACGTTTGCATCATGAGAAAGTAGAACGACTAGAGAGCCGCATACAAGCCTTACTTAGGTATTGATGATCATATAAGAGTAAGGGATTTTAGACTAATAGACTATTGCAGTTGGGCCTGTATCATCTAGGAAGATGAGGTCCTAATAACATTTTTGTATTGGGCCTCTTCTTTAAAGAATTTTGAAATTCAAATGGTATCATACATAAGAGGGACAGTCAAAAGAAAATGATTGGAAGCCTGTAGCAATAAGGAGAAACATACCATTGAAAACCAGATTATATGCTGCTATCTTTACTCAAGAAGAATGGCTTACACACAGTATTTGATAACAGTTCCAGAATTGAATGCTCAAAGTATGCAAGATGGAAGCATCCAAGCAAGAACAAGCAGTCATTTGGTTTTTTATGACAGAAGGGCATTTAGCATCTGAAACTCACACAATGTGCTCTGTATGGGGAGGATAGCCTGAGTGAGTCAAAAGTTAAAAGAGTATAGTTTGCATTGATTCCATTCTAGGTGAACATCTTTGGAAAATGACCGAAGGGTCTGGCCAAGTGAACCATCTCATCACTCCAGTGACTGTTGAGCTAGTGAATGAGTTTATTGAAGCCAAAAGGCCCATCACAGAGGATGATATCATCTTTCCTAAAAACATCAATAATGGCAGTGTCCATATAATACTCCATCAGTACTTGCAGTACAATAAAGGCATACACAATGGGTACCATGCCATCTCATGTCCACACAAAGGCTTAGTGCAGAAGGCTAACACAAAAAACATCTGGACTAGTATCAGGAGTGCAATGGATTTCTGTAGGGTACTGGCGCATCATCATTATACCTTGGAAACCTGTTGGTCAGATATGCAAAGGAAACACAAAGAATTGATTCTGCTGAAGATGTTCCACACCAAGCCATTTGCAGCAACACGCTGACTTGGTGACTTCTTTGATCACCAACACCTGTTCTGACTAAGTTTGCCCCCATGACTACACCGTTAATTCCTATGGACAAACTGCAAGGTAGATAAAGAACAAATGACTAAGCTCCCTCTCTCATGAGATCATCCTGCCAATGTATGAGTACACATTGAAAAGAATACTATGGATATCCAAACTCAATTCAAGAGGAAGGTCTTGGAGCCTCTGCCATACAGTTCCGTCCTCTCCCCATGTGATTTTCATGTGTTTGGCCCTCTGAAGTAAAGTTTAAAGGGGCAGTGCCTTGAGAAGAATGCAGAGGTTGAGGCAATGGTACCAGCTGAAGGATTTTTATGCCACTGGTATTTGGCAACTTTTGACAGTGATAGAAGTGTGTTGTTAGGGTCAGGAAATACTGACAGGTATGTCCTCTCCTATGTTTGCAATTGGACTCTGAGCATTTTCATTTGACTAACTCTGCTAAATCTCTCATTTTAATTCTTTGTATAAAGGGTTTTCTTATATGCAGATTTTTTGTGTGTGATGAATGTACAGTGTAAGAAATATTTATTGATATAGAAACAATGAGAATGCCTTTAATATAATGTAAAAGAATAATCCTGATTGCTTACTGTGTTCAAAATATTTTCTCCTCTGCTTTCATAGCCTCTACATAATTATTTTTATGATTATTTTCAATATTGCCTTTGTACATGCAAATATGTAAAAGATAGCAGTCTTTATGGTTTCACTTATATGAGATTTACTCAGGACATGTTTTGTGGAACAATTGTCCACATTATCAGCTGTTAAACGACTATTGGGTCATTTATAGAAGTTGGGTAGCTAGGTAGGTATCTGGGTTCACTCTGATGGTCTTGTGATAATCTTGAATAAAGTGCTATCTGCTTCCGGGATGTCGAAATTCACAAGGTTATGCTTATGTTTTTTATATAAATCCTTTCCCATACGTTTAGTTCTTTTGGTTGTTGAACAGTTTTTAATAATTTGATTCCTTTTTCTATCTCATGGTTTTCATTCCAAAAACGTGCTGTCACAGCTGATTTATTGGTTGTAATGGATGTTTCTCCAATGTTCCTTCAATATAATGCCTATATTTCTCTTTGTCATTCCTATGTAGATTTTTTCACGATCCTTTCAATTAATGAGATTTTCTCCTTGCACCTGGAATGTGTTTTGTTTAATTTCAATCAATTTTTACACTGTATTGGTTTTGAGAAGCTAGGTTGATATTGTACTGCTTAAAATTATTTTTTTAATTTCTTATTTGCTGATGGGTGGTAATTGAGCTTTTTAAATGTCCCCTGATAAATCACTTTAATTCTTTTTTGTTTCTGGAATCTTTTAATTTTTTGGTTAATCATCTGTTTTCTGAACCCATTGGATTTAGTTGCTTCTATTATGTGTAGATATTCATTCTTGTATTCCTTTGTTCAGTGGTATATTTATTAATTTGTATGTAATGCTGTTGAGCGCTGCTTCCTTATGTGATCTTGAATTTGAACCATGGGGTTTGATATAATTATCTGTATGCGTGTCCTTTCTGTAGATACCAAAGATAATAAAATGTAATAATAAATTTGAATTTGGCATCTACAGAAAGGATGAAACATGTCCTGAGTAAATCTTGTATAAGTGAAACCATTTTACTGTTCTAAATATTTCGACCAAGAAGAGATTATTAATGCAGGTTTCATTGTATTCAATTCCAAATTGAATTATTTTGAAATATAAAAGAGACTTTACACAATGGTTATTTATTGTAAATGTCATTACTATAAACATGTTATAAATAAAACTCAGATATCTTAAAAGAGATTCCTTAGGAAATGTCACGTTTTTTTTCTTTGTTATAACACATTCATATTGGCTTGCACATGCATGCACTCACACATCCTTCCCACTAACTCTATGAAAGAAATGAGCTCCCTTATCATTTAGAATAAAATAATAATAAAAACAGCTGGAGAATTCAACTGCTGGGCCATGGATATATAACTAAATTTTATTAAGTTTTACTGCAGGCAAAAAAGCAATTTAAATCTATAAACTACCCCAAAATATCTGACATTCATCCTGTTATATTCATAGCGCTTCTGATTTTTGATAACTTTTCTTATACTTGAAGAGGATTGTTTGATAACTTCATGCAAAAATAAAGAAAACATATTTTTTATTTCTCAACATAATTTCCTTTCAAATTTATCATTTATTCCAGAGATTTTCTTATTTGCTTATCCTATCCATATAATGCAATATTTTTCAGCTCTGCAAAATACGCATTTGTCTTGGCAACAACCTCTTCATTTGATGTAACTTTCTTTCCAGCTAGCCTTTTCTTCATGTTGGGGAACAGAAGTAGTCTAAGAAACCAAATGCAGAGAGTAGGGAGATGAGGAAAGTTTCATATCTTTAATCCAATGATTTTTGAGTTTGCAATTGCAGGCTTGTTTGTTGGTGCATTATCGTGCTGGAACAGGAGGTTTCTTCAGAAAATGAGAATGATTCATCTTAATTGTGATATTTAATTGTTCCAATAATAATATTCACTTGTTGTGGTTTTGTGTATTTACAAAAAGTCAATGATCCCAAAATACAACCACCATCACTTTCCTGCCAAAGGGATTTTTTTTTTTAAATATATAAAGCTTTCTCCAGATGCAACCCACAGTTTCCACTGCTTTGTTGTTTCTGGAATGTAGTGGATGATGGATTCACATTTTGTCATCTTTCAGATACTGTTTCCAAAATTCATAAGTTCATTTGGATTTTTTTATACCACTTTAAATTCTGTGCAGAAGTGTCAACCTGTTCTCTTTTCTGGTCAACATAGGACAACATAGGAAATATGGCACTCACCTTGTCAGTAGCTTTTTTTATTTGCAAATGATTGTGTAAGATATTATGCACCTGACCTACAAAAATTCTCACAGCTTCAGCCATCTCCTGCACTTTCAGTCTCTGATCGCTCAATATCATGTCATAGTTTTTGCAATAATTATGGGAGTTTTTACTTCCATAGGCTTCAAGGACATTCTGCATTACTTGTGTTCATCCAGCATATCTAAACTCATCAAACCATTTAAATGAAGGTGCAGATTTGCCATAATGTTTCTCCAGCTTTGCCTCTTTCAAAAAGCAACATTTTATTAATACATGAAACTTGTGTTTCTCCATTTTTTAAGCTTGTTTACAAATTTAAGGAGAATAATGACTCTGAAACACAGACTAAGTTTTGCAATTGTTTATAACCATGTACAATGTTCCTCACCGGTTCTCACATTGCCAAAATAGCATCAAAACAATCTAATGTCACTGAGTTTGCATGGACTTATTGAACAGCCCTCATTAATTTTAACAGCAAATTATGGTAAGAATTTTTTACCTTTAAATAAAAGTCGCCATTCGAGCTAATTAGGGAAAACTTGAGTTGTTTTTAACTTATATGAAACCATTTTAATGTGGTATATTCATCTATTCCTATGTTTTAAGTTTCTCCACATAAAATATTGAACTTGAACACAGGGAGAATGAGCTTTTGAAGCATCAGCTTCGCAAGTATGTGGGTGCTGTGCAAATGCTAAAGAGAGATGGAACGCAAGCACATGAAGCTCTTGCCAACCTGGAAGCATCTCAGATTAAAGCTGGTGATAGTACATATCCAGATTACCACCACGAGGCAATGGAATATGAAAAGAAGCTTATTCAGGTATTGTAATATGATCTCTAAAGAATAATCATAGATTTTTGTGCTAAAATTCAACAATATTTTGTTAGCCTGATGTGTAATATACACTTGGTACTAGTTTCATTCATTATTGTTACTTTCACTTGCAGCCTATGAAAATGTGCAAGTTCAGGAATGTCCAATTCCACCTACAGCAAAATGGAGTTGATATGCGATAAACAATATTCTGGTCTGAAATTCTGTTTTCATCCCAACAAATTTTCAGCTGAGGCCTATGCAGTGTTACAGAGGTCTATTTGTTCTTCCCTATAGCACAGTTTGAAGAAAATTTAAAACGATACGATACATTTTAGGCTCTCACAGCTGGTTTATAATTAAAACAATTAAAATCTTTGGGCTATTTTGGTATGGTCCATGGTTTAATATGCTACCATAGCTTTCACCAACTTCTGCAGTTGGCATCATCAGTGGATGATGAATAAATGACTGCTGAAAAGATGACAGTATTGATCCGTCACTGTCTGTTTTAGAAGGTTGATCAATACTATGTGTGTAGGGAAAAAGGAGATGGGATAGTTGTTAGTTTTTAAGAACTGGTTTCCATGAATTACTAAGGTGATATCCACCATCTTTGTTCAAATTGTTTGGATGTTGTATTTGCAATGTCCTAGTTAGATTGAAAAAGCCTTGTGTTTTAGTAACCACCTTTGTTTTATTAAAGTGTATGCAATGACCATGAAAGCTATGGCAGCATATTAAATCATGGACCATGGTAAAACAGCCCGGAAGACTTTTAATTAAGGTTTAAAACCTTTAAAGAGTGGAGCCAATCAATTCAAAAGGAGATGGACCTGGTGCTCCAATTTGTGCTTTAACTGAAGAAAACATTAACACAGCTGCTGTCATTGCAATACAGTATCATTATTGATTTGATTTATTTATGGATCTTCTACATCTCAGGTCATCAGCATCCCATTTAATTAAGGGTGTGAAACGGCTGATAAATTTTGCTCAGAAGCTTTTTCTTTCAACCTTGAGAGGTTGTTTTATGTGCCATTCTATGAGGACCCACGACTTTACTTCCTTTCTGAAGGAAGCCATACTTAGGATTTTTATGCTCAAAAAAATCCTTTGACCCTAGAGAAATTACATTAAAAATATTGAAGCACATCATTATAATTCACCAATAATTTTGTAACAGAACTTATGGTCAGATTGGGTAAATTGAAAAAGAACATAGTGATTGTATGTTGAAATGAAATAATAATTGATGTTACAGGTTGCAGAGATGCATGGGGAATTGATGGAATTTAATGACAGGTTGCATCGATTGCTACAGCAGAAGGATGCTGCATTGCGGCGGTTAAGAGAAGAACTGATAGATTTGCGTGGACCTCTTCCTGATGATGTAGCTACATCAGATGATGACTTGAGTGTCACAAGTGATTATGATACTAGCTCTCTCTGTGCAGCTGCCAGGGCACTTGTTAACATTTGGATACCATCTGCATTCCTTACAGGTGGTTCCTCAGATGTTCATCATGTGTACCAGGTAAAGCTGATGCATTATATGGGTTGACATTCTGGTAGATAAGAACAATGAAATTTATTAATTGGTGAATGTAATATAGGTATTTATACTAGCTGTACTTTAAAAGATACTTGTTCAAATCCTGCTTGAGATTGACATTTAATAACTTCTTATTTTGATATATCAAGAATTTGCCTTAGGCATCTCTCAAAATATGTTGTTTATTTAATCAATGGTGAACAAATTCTTTGCAGCAAGCATAGAATTTTATTGAGAATGGATTAAATAACAGAATAGAGGGCTGTTCAAGAAAGACAGACCGAATTTTCCTTGACTTTTCTTTAGTTATATTTTTGAAATTGCATATTTGAAAAGAGCAGTCTTTCATACATATATTCAATTGGGATCAGCTCTAGTTTGGACATTATATTGCTTGGATAACAAAATTTAAATGCAACAAGAGACATAAGGTTTCAATAAGGTAATATTATGATTAAATTTCATATTTGCTTTCCTGATATATTTTTTTTCTTAAACCATTCTTGAAAGTCAAGTTAGGACATGTATTGTAAAATGTTTGTGGATTTCATCTGATACCAGAGATAGTAGATTTTCCTACACTACATAAACTTGCTAGAGAAGATTCATCCTCTCCTTTTAAATGTTGTTTTATTTTGTATCTCTTGTTAACACATTTTGATTTTGTACCATTGAAGATGCTATGCCTCATAGTGCATATATGCTCACCAAAAAACTCTTTAGCACAGAAAGACAACACAACACTTCAACTAAATTTCTCAAACTGAAAAAAAATAATTGATATCATTGTATGATTCAGTTGAACTACACACTCTTAAAGCTTCACTTACTTTTCATTAATATATGGAACCGGTTTCGAGAACATTTAGTTCCCATCTTCAGCCAGGCTAAAGTTCAACTGTCGGATCATTCGTTGAGCTGTGGGAATGTATATTCTGCTCTGGTGGCGGTGTGATAAACTTGTAGTTTATGTTTTCATCCCCAGCGATGTCGAAGTTCATTATGCTGTCTTTGTATTTGTAGGTGTAGATTTCCTCCCAGGAAAAAAATTGTTTGCAAGTTATTGAAATCTTATAATAGAAAGAAACTCATATCTGTGAGGTATGCAATCTCTTAATGCTTTCTGGTCTGCTGTTTTATACAGCATTTCTTACTTTTAGACATAACTTTTTATGGGTTTTAAAAAAATTCCTAGCTCTTGAAACATCTTAGATAAATTCATTATCCTTTTTCTTAATGTTTAACATTTTAAATAAATACATAATGCTCAAGTTCTTTAGTAAAAATGAGCATCTTGTCATAAGTATGTTGTTATTTCTAAATAATAAAAACCTTAAATAACTAATAAATCTACATTTACAAAAGATACACATAAATACTATGACAGTGTACTATTTTAATTGTTCCATCAAGCAAGATATTTATATAATAACATTTATGTTCTCAATATTAATTAAATTTGGAAACTAACACAGTGAAACTGCATTAATAATCTCTTCTCATACTATTTTTGGCTTCACTTACTGGAGATTACTAAGGACGTGTTTTGTGGACCCTCTTCCATGTCTTCAACTGTTAAATGACTGTTGTATCATTTGTAGAAATTTGGTGGATATTGCCACACACTAGTGCCTCTGGCACTTCCAAGCTATTGCCATGTCACACGTGCATGATGATTGGCTAATACAAGGGCAGAAGAAGGCAGCACTCCTAACCTTATCAAAATATTCATGTATGGCAATCAGAATTTTTTTAAAATTTATTGACAGAAAGTTGTTCATGAAAATAAGATGGATATTTTCTTTTATAATTAAATATATATAAAAATATAAAATTATATAATTGATATCATTGTATGATTCAGTTGAACTACACACTCTTAAAGGTTCACTTGTTTCGAGAACTAATTTAGTTCTCGAAACTGGTTCCATACATTATGACAAGTAAGTGAAGCTTTAAGAGTGTGTAGTTCAACTGAATCATGCAATGATATCAATTATATGATTAGCTTCACTGTGCAAGTTCTAATTTACATTTTAATATAAAATTAATTTATCTGCAGTGACTGAAATAACATGTTTCAGGTATTTATACGCATCCGGGATGATGAATGGAACATCTATAGGCGATATGCACAGTTTTATTCTCTTCATAAGGAACTGAAGAAACAGGATGCAATTGTCAGCACATTTGATTTTCCACCAAAGAAAACTCTAGGAAATAAAGTAGAGTATTAATTTTTTCCTTGTTTTCTGTTTTGGGTGTATTGCATAAAAGCTTTTTATGGCTATTTATAGCAAGAGGAGAAAACAATTTGCTGTTTTTGTTGCATTGCAGGATGCCCGGTTTGTTGAAGAACGTCGGCGCAGATTGCAACATTATCTCAGATGTGTAATGAATCACCTGGTGCAAACCAACTCTGATTTAGCAACAACACCGGATAAGGATCTCTTAATCAGTCTTGTTCCTTTCTTTGGGTAACAACAGTTTGTTAATTACATTATCTAGTCTTTCTCTCTGTTATAACACATACACACATGATAGCAAGTGACTCTGTGAATAAAGCCCGACATTTGATGAAAAGAATATCTTATTGATAACAAGTTGGGATCTGTTATTTAGGATTTAATTTTCAAATACATTAAAATTATTACATTTTTGAAAAATGATTTTCTCAATTCTAATAAACATTCAAGAATAGGAAAACTGAAATGTGCTGGGTGAAGATAATAGGGTTGGATTTTGGAAAGAAATAAGGTACAGGGTGGTAGATTTGAGTTATTTTGAGGACAAAATTTTTTTAAGACTGTATAGAATATTTTAAAAAAACTGGGGAAGGCATAAGTATATAGACATTTATAATCAATTTGGGAGAATAGATTTTGCATGAATATGTACAGAGATTGTATTTCTAATAGGTATAAGAAAAAAGTACTGTATGTGTGGGAATCTGAGAATATTTTTCATTGCTAATAGATTGTGAATAAATAAAAAGATGGAAACGCAGTATATGGAATGAAAAATGGAATATATTACAGCTGGATAATAGCTACTTAAATGTTCACTGATATGAGAGTAGGGAAAATTAGTAAGATGGGAGAATATAATGTATAAGAAATATGAAGAAGTGGGAAACAAATGTAATGAATGATTTCAGAATGTATAAGGTGATTTATTTTAGAATGTAATCCATACATATAACCTGGAAGTTAAGTTATGGGAGAGTGTGGTATTTAGTAATTATTTCTTTTTATATATTTACAATAGATCTGTTTATATTATGGATTATTAAATACAGTAAAATATCTCATACCTTACAACTATGGGACAAAATCACTGTTATATAACCAATTTTTGTGATAACTGGAAAGTACTTTTACATGTTATATAAAGTCATGCTGCTAAATATTTTGTCCATGTAGAAACTAGGCATTTTTCATATGATTTTTAAAAATGAAATTTTGAAATATAAACTTTATTTAATACTGTATATTCATCTGTTAGTTCATAATAAAACTGCTGTATCTGGTGACAATTGGGGAGATCAGAATAGTCAACATAGCTACTGATTATAACTATGAAGATAATGAAGTTGCAATGAGCAAAAATTCTTCGATTAACTGTATTCTACTAATCCCCTTCTCCATTTTATCCAACAGCTCCAATTTCAGTTTAAGAATAAGAACACTTTGCATGCACTTCATGAAATCCATTATGCAGCAGTACCGTTTAACAACTATTTGCAGGTGCTGTGGTGTATAATGGCCATGTTATCATGCTAGGCTACTGTGGTGTCATGCAGTGCCCATATGTTGCTATTAGAAGACAGTGAAAATTTATCAAAATGACCGTGTTTAAAATTGCAAAATATTTTTGAAATTTTCATTCTTTTCTTATTGAAAAGTGCCATTATTATAGTATTGCTGGCTATTTGGGTGCTGGATATGAGGGATTTAAGTTATATAGTTTGAGAGTGAGTGAATAAACTTCTTTTTTCTGGGAATCTGAAGAGGGGAGCTGCACCATTTGCAATAGTACAAGAGGCTTTCAGAAATTATTTACAATAATAGTGTTTTATGGATACCGTGCAATCCATAGACCGGTTCATTTGTAGGCAATGGACTGATACTAGTATGCCATGCAAACACTAGAGGACAGTTGCATACAGAGTGTGTAGAAAAAGTACACAGTTTATTTGTTGTCAAGTAAAAAAAGAGTAGATAAGATGGAAGGTGACTATCATAGATAAAAATGTACTGCATGATTTTTATGGAAGAAAGGAGTCAAAACTGCAGAAATACATAGACATTTAAATGCAGTATTTGGTCAAAAGGCTTCTTCACAGAGCATTGTTACAACTGAGTCAATGTGTTCTCCTGTGGCAGGGAATCTGCACACAAGAATGTCAGTCTGCCAACATGACAGTCTCCCAGGAACATTGAGGTTTTGTCTGAATTTATCATGGCTGACAAGCACACAACTTTTGATGAACTGGAATGTCATACAGGCTTTGGCTATGCAAATCTGCATACCATTATGACGGCGATTTGAATATGAAAAATATGTGCACACATTGGGTTTCATGGAACTTTGGAAATGCATAATGAAGATCTGGATTTTTTTGAGATCTGATGACAAGTCGTGGTTCACTACCCCCCCCCCCCACACACACACACAAAAGAAGAATATCCAATCCAAGCAATGAGCAATGAAAACATCCACAGAGTCCCTGGTCCAGAAATTTTGTGCTGCCCCATCTGCAGTAAGCTATAGAGATTTAGATTTAGATAATGGGGGATTTATTGGAGTTATCGACCTCTACACATCAGCATAAAAGGCATTGTGCAACTCCATAGGAAGAGATGCTTTCACTTTCCCAAAACTCTTCCTTAAACAAGTTGCAGTATTTTGATTCCTTGGTCCAATATCAGTACCCATTCCCAAGTCTTCCTTGGTTATAGAAAGAGTAAGTCTCTTTCTTACTAGAAATCATCTGTGGTTAAGCAGATGGTCTTTTGGAACACTTCAGGCATACTACTAATGCACTGGCTTCCTCAAGGAATCTCTCAGTATAACTTTCATGATGGTAATAATCTTTGTCCAATGGTGCTGCAGTGCACTATTGTCCTCTTTTTAAAAAGTTTTCTATAGCTGTAATTACTTCATCATAGGTAAAGTTTGTTCCAGCTAAGGCTTTTTTTAATTTTGGAAAAAAGGAAGTCCAATGGAAACAGATCTTGTAAATGAGAGTATGTCTCAACAACTCTAAGAAGTATGAATTTTGTAAAGTGTGGTAGAGAATCAGTGAGTTTTGTTGATTGTCAAACTCTTTAAAGATATCCATGGTTATCAGTCACAAACTCTTGGAATCATAGAATATTGATGCCATATATTTGTCAACAGATTAAACAGTTTTGGCTCTTTGCAGGTTCCCTCTGTTTTCCCACAGCTGTTTCTGCTATGGAACATAGTGACAGATCCAGGTTTTATGAATCACGACAATATCTCTTAGAAAAATCTACAGGTTTTCTCAAAAAATGCCGCAAACATTCCTTTAACTTTTGGCAATGAATGTGCTATTGCTCTGGAGTCAGTATGCTCTGCACCCCACCTTATAGACTTTTGACAGGTCTCATTCTTTTGTTAAAAATGATACTTACACACATTCTGTGGAAATGTCCACAACCTATCTGAACTTATAATACTATATCATTGCATTTTGTCAATTGTTTGTTCCTTGTGGCTACTATAGTCTTGAAGGCATTCTTGGTTATATTTGATCAGCCCATTTTTCTTTATGATTAAAAATAGTAAAATTTCCTATATATGTTTTTATTTTAGTCTGAATCATACATTTTTTAATGACTGCCCAAAGTTCAAATTTGTCCATCTAAAAATTCTCTCTCACAACATTCTAAAATTGCTGAATAACCCAAATTTACTCTTATTGTTACAAAGGATGGTGAGTAAGGCAATCAATGATAAAGAGTTAATTTGGGCATAATATTTGTTACACCCTCAACTTTTCAAACATTCCTCCCATGAATATGATGACAAAATTGGCAAATAACTCCTGCAGAACTAATGGAAGCCATTATTTAAAATTTCAGAGATATGTGCAGTAATGTGGATGAGCGAAGCAGACGTAAGCGACCAAATTCTCGCAACCCTTTCTCAAGATTGGCCCGTAATACTGGAGAGGGCAATTCAGCATTGGAACATTCTCCACAGTATACTGGATTATAATAGCAGTAAGTAGCATTAATTATCTACCACTGCATTATTTCTCTGCACTCAAGTCCAACATTTAGTGCTTCTGATTCTGTACATGATCAGCAACATGTTTCCATGTGTCATTTCTAGTTATTTGCTGTACCTTTGAAGTTATTGTGAAATGTCATTTACAAACAGCTCATGACTATCAAATCTAATAATTCTATTTCTTCATTGCTTATATCATTTTTATTTTCTACTCAACATGAAAAACTATATTACAATAAGGTTATTTGATTTATGGGCCCCTGAGCATGACTGCTTAATGGAAGCACCATTGGAAAAAGAGAGAGTTGCCATGCATAAAGCTAGTATATTTATATTAACATTTATATTGCTACCAAAAGCAAAAAAAATTAATAATAAGCACTCGGCCATGGTATTAGAGATGTTTAAAATAATGTCCCTCAGCAGCAATAAATGTGGGCATCTGTGTAGGAAAAGTTTGTATTTCATATAACTTTTTTTCCTTAAGAACATGGGAATTTGGAAACAAGTTTCTTGTCATTGATAAAATATCTCTCTCTTTAATTTTTAACAATATGGGAAACAATATTCTTTTTGAACATATTTTCTTGTGAATTGCACTACTCTGCAAGAATCCATTTTCACATATGTATTGTTCATAGTTTTTAAGACTATATTTAAGCCTCCCTCAAACTAACACATGCTGCTACATGCATGTGCATTATATGGCCTTGACTGGCTTATCTCAGTAGACAGCTGTGCTCTGATGACCCATAACTCAAATAACCCCCTGAACTAATCGGTTAACAATATCTCATTTCTCTCTCAGAGATGACAATGATCCAGTGCAGAGCACCTCATACCGAGATGTCATCGAGAACAGCTACACGTGATGTTTGTTATTCCATATTCAGCCATACTGTAAGAGCTGCATTTTAAAAATATTCCAAAAAAAAAGCTATATAGCGCTTTTTTTTTTGTATTAGTACAAAATTTGGCAGAATTTTGGAGATGTTGGAAGAGGATAAGCAGTAATAATGATACATTTGTCAATTAAAATGTTGTTACATTATTCCAGCAAAAGTCTTAATTTGTAATATAAATTCTTACATCAGAATGCTATTTTTCTCTTCTCTGTTTTAACATTTTCTTTTCAGTTCACAGCATATAAATAAAAATAAATATATACAGCAAAAAAGTCTATCAATGCACTAAACAGTTTTTTTTTTCTGAGTTTAAGCTATACTAAATTATATACCACAGGAACAAACCCCCCTTTTTTTTATTCTGCCAAATAACTTTTTAAAGTTAACCCCACATGTAATCTATGTTACAGTTTTCAAATATTCTCAGGATTAAGGTCACGGAATGCATATGTGTGTATGTGTGTGTGTGTGTGTGTGTACACTCCCTCCTGCTTGTGTACATGTGTTGGTTTGCATGTCCTAAAGAGGTTTAAAAGAATATTTATGTTATACTACATCACACTTTATATTTCTTTAATCTTATATAAAATATGCATCAGTGATGCAAGGTCCACAGGAAAAGATAGATAGCAAATTGTTTTGGGCTGGTTCACAACCTCTATATAATGCCAAAGAAATGTTATATTTTTGTACTAAGTTCAGAATTAACACTAGAACTAAAACCTGTTATACACATCACACCACTGATGCAGTCATTTAGACCACCAATGTTAAGTATATATTATATATATAGTTATTACTATCTCTATACTAAATGAAACACTAATGTGTCACTTTATAACATACATATTCAATAATGAATACACAGGAAAATAGTGCAATAAAACATAATGTGCCTATGGAAAGCTATTATTGAAATATTGTTCAAAGAGTATTTGTAATATCCTAGGTAATTTTCCATTATATTTAAAGCCTAAACTGTGAATGTTTTATTTTACACACAAATTACTTTTTTTATTGTTTATTTTGTGCAGGATTCACAAATGTGCTTTCTTCATTCATTGCAATATTTCTTGATCTAGTTTCAACATTTCTTCATTTGGCATTGCTACATGTGAATTTTTGGGTTGCACCAAATATTGTTCTTCTTCATTTTCTGATTTCTAGTTTTCTATATATTTTTCAATTTATGTATTTATCCTCCTTCCTGCTATTGCCTTTAAAATAATCCATGAATTGATAGTAGCTAAGTCAATGATGTGAAAAACATACACTGTCCATCAACATGTTTCAGAACAAACAGTTTTTCCTGGTCATCAGGTCCATGGCATCTAAATGCACTGAACTTTACAAAAGAAGAAGAATATTTTTAATCTTATTTTGATTTAAAGTAAAACACTAAAAATCATGTTGTCAAATCAAAACTCTCTTTAAGTTTCACAAACACACTTATAAAAGTAATTTTGGTACATGTTTCGTGAGGTACATTCCTCACATTGTCAACCAAAACGACGACTCAAAAAAGAATATTTTTGTTTTATCTTGATGAACAATCAGGATAGGGTCTAAATGACTTTATTGAGAGAATTTTTCTTGCATTTTATAGCATTTCCTTATATTTGAGTCATTTCATAACACCTGATTACAATGATACTAATAGCAAGGAGGCAGGATTGGAAGGGGTTAACACACTCCCAAATCAAATGAAAGAATTTTTTTTGTTTACTTTAGTCTTGTTCTTGGTAACTATTATGAGCATAATGAAGTTAATTCTGAATTTAACTTTGGCACTAACACCAGCATGTGAAAATTTAGTGTTATTGAATCGTATCTTTATCAATGAATGTGTTGGGCACCTGACTAAATGCATTGAGTCGAAGTACTATAAATCTGTGATTGAAAAAGTGATTTTCATGTTAGTATTTTCAGTATATAAAGTTCGTCACTAAGTTCATTACTATTTCCTAATTTTAACTAATAAATAAATGGCTCATTCTAAGACCTCCTATTTTTTTTTTGCCTGATAATGGTGATTATTATAATTATTATTATAAATAATATCTTACAATACTTGCTCTGATTCTTACATCCCAGTTAAAACAAAGCAATTACTATTACAAAAAAAAAAAATCAGGTAAGATAACTAATTGGTATGAATAAAATTAACGGTGCCCAAATGATCTATGGAACTATTTAGAAGTCAGAAATTCACAATAAAATAAATTTCAATTTTATTAAATTTGAAATCTAACACAGTGAAACATGCATTAATAATATCTTCTTAGTCATACTATTTAAACACACACTTTTTGTAGGATCATTCATAGAGCAGTTGTTTAACAGCTGAAGATGTGGATGACATTCCACAAAATATGTCCTGAGCAAATCCCCAGTAAGTGAAGTCAAAAAGAGTGTTTTAAATAGTTTGACTCAGAAGAGATTATTAAAATAAAATTTACTGCAACAATAGCAGTTTCAAAATTTAAAAGGGGTCAGAATGACTGCTAAGTGGTTCTAGTGTTAAAAATTATTTTTCTGTGTGATGATATTATCTTGCCAGCTTTTAATCAACTAAGTTTCCAATATTTATAAGACTAGTAATGAAAGAAAATCTACACTGTTTCTTGTGATTGTGGCATATCTATTGGAAATTGACATATTGTAGAATTTTACCATTTACATTTTTTATACATTTTGCAAACAAATAAAAAAAAATAATTTATTGCCATGCTTGTTAAATTATGTCCTTCAGAGATGCAACAGAAAATGTGTTCATAAATTTTCCTAGTTAAATTTGTATTTTCTGGCTGCTGAATGCTAAGAATACATTTCATACACAGAAGCATCATAATATTGTACATAATCAACATGCCAACATCACCATTCTGTATGAAAGCATGCCCTTTGTATGTATTGTGAACAGTCTATAATGGAAAAGCCATAATGTAAATGTCACCACATAAGTTGATAGAATATTCTTTTAAAAAAAACTTTGAGAAAATAAATTCCTTTTTTTTTATTTTTAATTATAGCTCCAATTAAAGTTATGAAAGTTCATGTATGTGAATATTCATAGGTTCATCACAAATAGTAAAAAATAGGCCCTTATTTTGTAAAAGTGTATTATCTTACAACAAAAAATGAGGATTCAGATTAAGATTATTTTACCAGCATCATCTGTTAATTTATCCGCATTAATTTAGCAGTATGCATGCAGTTTCTAAAGGTTCATTAGTCACAAGCAAAAGGAATAAGTTTATGTACTTGTTCAGAGATAATGCTAACTGTCAAGGTCTTCATACGAGATTATGTAACTGAACAAAATAGAAAAGTGCACTTAATGCCAAAGTAATATACTGAACAAATTGGTATGAACATTATTTTGAAGCCTAAGCAATGTATATGAAATACATATATGCAAAATATCTTGCCAAAACAATCAGGGTGGAACTATGTTCATTATAATGTGTTAGGGAGGGGAAGAACAAAATATATCTTCTATTGTTGAATGTTTTACAAAGCTTGAATTCTCTTAAGTATAATTTATATGTAATTATATTTGTTACATTCACAACACCTGTCCTTCACCTTATACAACAAAATAAGGATTGAGAGAACTTGGAAATCAGCTTCATGTATACCATTTTATGTTTAAAATGTTATTTCAATATTTATGTAAATTGAATTTTTCAGCTCTAATGGCTGATAAAATATTTTGTAAAAATCATAAAAAAAAAAAAAGTGATGAATTTATAAATGATGGAGTAAAACAAATGAAAGAATTTGCTTGAAAGTGAGACATAAATTAATGTAATATGAATCATTAAAGAATAATTATACAAATTTATGAGTAACTGTTTTTCCACTCCCAGAACTTATCCTGTGTTATGTAGACCAGTGTCTGGGCTACCTGGAGAGGGGGGAAGGAAAAAAAACAAACAAAAAAACAAAAAAAAAAACCACACACACACACAAACAAACCCAACTAGTTTGGTCAAACAGTGGGCAGCTCATTCTAAAGGGCATCTGCTCTCCCCTTAATTTGAACTAAAAATACCTTTAAATAATTTCTGGATAAATTGGCAGCTCAAAAAGATTATAGAATTTCATAGATGCAAACCCTGAATGTTTCACTGCATTGTAGTATACAAGAGAAGCGCGAGGTTTAAACGGCTTCTGTGAATGCAGACAACTTGGTGTTGTGTGTGAAGAGAATGGGTCAGGGCACATTTCTTTGTGTCCAGGCTTAGCAGGGCAGAATACTTTGGTTTAAAAGTTTTTGTTGTGAAGCTGATGGCAAGGGGTTAGAGGGATGTCACAGTGAAACTTGATGAGGACATGCAGAATCTGTGAACTTGCTTTGCATATGTGCACTTCAAGAGGATCTTCCCTGAGGTCAATGATATTACTTCCCATCAGCTGTTTGCTCTTTGGTGCCAATGGTTCATAAGGAATCTAAACTATAAGAAACTTTTTTTTTTTAAATATTTATAAGAAACTCCTTCACTATAAAGGCAATTCAACTAAAGTAATCCTTAAATAACATTACATTTTAAAAAGAACCAGCATTATCAATAAGCATAAACTTGAATGATTAGTGAGAGGAAGCTTACGAGATTAAATCGACAATTTTGGTACTTCTGCCTATCACCGATATATCTGTGGAATGAGAACTGAGAAGTCAATGTGGACCATTTATTGCATCCTTTAATATGATATTTTACTATTGTTTATAATACACTGACAAGGGGGGGAGGAGGAAGAAAAAAATAAGGAAAAAAAAAAACACACCGTCATATAGAGTAATGTTGTTTAAATATATTGCTGCATACTGTATTTATATTTATTGCTGGCATTAATTCTTGTTTCTGAGCAAGAGTATGAAGTGAAACTATTCACAAATATCTGAAATGTATGAGAAACTTAAGTAACAGTGAATTATTTATTTTATTAAATGTGTAGTGAATATTTTATGTCAAATAAAAATTCGATTCTAGTACATAGAATTACTTTTGACTTTATTTTCAAGAAAAGTCTAAGTGCTGTGCTATTTTTCTTATTTATTTTTTGTTCCCTCCTGGCAGTATATTTTTGCAGATCATTGTGATACATTCATGTTCATGGATTCTATGCATTTTGATTTTTATAAGTTGTGCCCCACCAACTGCTATTGGATCAAATAATGTATAATTTGAAAATTGATTGCTATAGTGGAATTAAAACAATAGATTTCTGATGCTAACAAGAAGTAGACACATTATTATGTATATTATTATTATTATATGCTCTAAATCTCTATAATAATATATGCTTCAAGTGTTATAGTCTTGTGCTTTAAACTCCAAAAGAAAAGAAAATATCAATAAATTATGCAGTATTATGAATTCGAGGAATAATAACCAGGTAACAAAATTATTACTCACTTTTATGATAGTGAGTATAACAACTGTATAACTATAACAAATTGCTTTGTTTCTCCTCTTCCTCTAAGCTACTGTTTATGGAGATGATCTACACATTTATCCAGGATCCCTTCTTTATCCCATTGTTCCTGGACAATTCTTTTGATGTATAAGACCGCTGCTCAGTTGTCTGGTATTGTTTTGTGAATTTCCTCATTGGCAAAGTGCTTTACTTCTGCAATGGAAAATTTTAATTGTTATTTGCTACATAACCCTTCACTTTAGCTTAGATATTTTCAATTGGGTTAAAATGGCACCAAAAATTCCATTATTTATGCTTTGGTAATGTCCTCATGAACTATAATGTCTTTGGTTTTGGACAGTACATGCTCTTCCAGTCATTTAATTATTGAATTTTTGGGGCTTTGTATTCTATCATTGAGTGATATGGTGCATTATCCATTGCAATAGTTGCATTGGGAGGGATGTTCTTTGGTAATGAATTTTTGAAACCATTCCATGAAAGATATGGTGCTTATCTTCTCTTGGTAGTCTCCAGTTTTTCATGAACAAAACATTAGAAAACAATTTGGTACAAAACCATGGGCAGTGGCACCCTCTTTTGCCTAAGGTGCTTTCATTGTACATCTAGTTGAGCAGTCATCTACCCCTTAATCCATATCTCATCTAGTCACACAATATTCTTGTAATCTTCAGCTTTAATTTCTCTCAAATAGCATCAATTCCATGCAACAATGTCTTATCTAAATATTGAATGATTTGAAAAATTTTCAAAATTAAAGCCTAGTCCAATTATGCAGGTTTGAAGGGAGGACTTGCTAGCATTAAAACTTCTTTACACTACTGCTTAATTCCTTCAGAGTAAAGTGCTTCTTTCATAATAGGTGTAAATGTGCTGCCAAATTGCATCCTGTTGGAAGCAATCTGGGTTGTGATCCTTGTTTTTATACAAATTTGCCCTGGCTTCTTTCATAATAGGTGTAAATGTGCTGCCAAATTGCATCCTGTTGGAAGCAATCTGGGTTGTGATCCTTGTTTTTATAGAAGTTTGCCCTGGGTTTTCCAGTCATTCTAATTATGGTCCAGCTGCTGGAAGTGCTACTTCTTCTTCTCCACCTTTTCTTGCTCATCAAGTTCCTATAATTTTTTTTTTTTTACCTACCTCTGTTACAGTGCACCTTGATACATTCAATGCAGTCGCTCATCTTTCTAATTTTATTGACATCTATTGATGGTGAACCATTTTCCCTCTCTCATAATAATCACATAATGCACAAACCATACCATGAACTTGACCACAAAGAATCCATCCGTGTCTGCCTTTTATGTTTGCTCTTTTTTCATGGAAATGTAGCCTAGGTTGCACATGTTTTCATTTGCCATTAATAACTCACTACTGTCTGTGCGCCAGGACCGATGGATTTTTTCGGGCGTACAAATCCTAAGTATGGCTTCCTTCGGAAGGGAAGTAAAGCCATGGGTCCCGTGTCGTACATTTACGGCACAAAAAAGAACCTCAAGCCTGAAAGAGAGGCCTCTGAGCAAAATTTGTCGGCCGTTTCACGCCCTGAGTTGAATGGGACACTGATGACCTGAGATGTTAAAGAGCATCCATAAACAAACAAATAAATCAATCAATCGATCATACTGCCTGTGCAGTAACGACATGATAATAATAAACGATGATTAAATAGCAGTAAATTATAACTAAATAATTACAAGAAAAAGTGCAAAAACCAGGCAGAAAGCATATCTGCAAGGAACAAGATGTGGCAACTAACAATCAGTTTGTAGATGAGAGAAAAAGGGAAGATGAAAGGATTGTTTCCAAGGAAATTCCGCACCACAAGCTGTTGGAAATCAGATGTTGTTTTAATTCCACTGTACTGGGTGATAAAATTTATTTGAACTTTACCATGAGTGGTTTGAAATGAATAACGTCATTACTGTCGAGCAAGTTTCTATCAGTATAATAAATTGGTCTAATTCTGAGAATTTGCTGTGGAGGGCAGGAATGCATCTCAGAGAGGGAAAAAAGAGAAAGGCTAGTGCTGTATCGCATAAAACAGTCTGTTTACAAAATGCATTTCTGTTAGTTCTTTAGCCACTCATTTGGTTGCACAGTATCATACTCTACGAACGCAAGGTGCACACTGACTAATTACATCATTCATTCAAACTGCAGTAAAATTAAAATAAATTTGATCATCCTAACCTGTATATATTATACAAGAGTTGCTACTTATTGTGAATAGGGCTGGAATATGTTGGTGTTTAATGTTATCTGGTATTCATCTTTTTAGGATAAGGTAAAACTTTGGGGAGTGGGAAAATAAACAGAATGTCTTAATGGAGATCAAACACAGGCTCTCTAGTTTCTATAAGAGGATTAATCAGGAACTGAAGAAACTATAAGAGATATGTTTGCTGTGTGCAGCACTGAAAAGAGTGTCTTGAATAGTAACCATAGTAGAAGTTAGCATGTAACACCCATTATTGCAGCTGCAGCAAAATGTTAATTGTAGTTATACTATTGCTGTCTGATATTCTAAGATGGAGATGGCTCAAGAATATTTTTATGAATAAAGTGTGGCCTGAACCAACATGAGTGCCTGGAAAAATGACAGAGAATTTTCCAAGCTGTTCCTTCATGTCTGAAAAATCTTTAATTGGTTGGCAAAATTTAGATTAGAAAGAGTGCCTTGAAAGACTTGGAGTACATGGGGCATCCAGCAATAGTAGTCACAGGTGAAAACATCACTCATTTAGAAGGTACAGTGAAGAAAAAAGTGACTTACAGATAGAGGAGACTAAACATTCATTTCCTGCAGGTGTCAGAAATCCTGCACAAACATCTTTGTGTGAGAAACCTTTGTTGTCATTGGATACGGCCAGAATCAAAGAGGCAGTTAAAAAACAACCACCACAACAGTCACTGCCAACTGGTACATCACAGTTTGCCTCTCCCTAGAATCTTAGAACACTAATGGTAAGATGACTGAAGCCTAAGCTGTGAGGATTGCTGTTTCACTACAATTACTCTATGCCTGGCCACAATGAAATTTCTGCAAGAATCGGGAGCGACACTGGTAAACCACCCGTCATATGGCCCAGATCTGGCTCCTGGTGACTTTTTTCCTGTTTTCAACTGTCAAGGAAAACTGAAGGGGGGGGCATCATTTTGGGAGTCTGGAAGGAGCTGTTGTGTTCTATGAAGAAAAGGTTGGTGCCATAACTAAAGAAGCGTGGCATACTGTGATGGTGAGTACAATATTAATTACCATTTACAACAATAAATAACAGGACAAACCAAAAATTGGCATAACCAACAAAGAGCAATTAGCACACAATGAAAGTACCGGGTAATACACACAACCTCTTGCTGACAAATGCCTCCCTCAAACATACTATTAGCTGCTATCTGTTAATGCATTACACAGTTTGTCAGATGCTCTTCCCAGTATGCAGTCGACCCACAACTCAAATAAACCTCGCTGCATATCAAAGCAAGCATTTGCACAATAAACTAAAGATATGTTGTTCCAGTGCTGGCTGTGACCTTAAATTTTTACTATTTAAGGTTTGCAATCTTAGCCAACACATGACTTTCTGTGAAAATAACATTTAATATATGAAGGAAAAAAATGAATCTGCATATACAGAATGGAGTTGAGAATAGCTTGTAATTAATCTACTGAACAATCATTCTCCTTTTCCAGTCGTTAGCAATGGCCAAATTAGATAACGGAAGTATTTACTAATGTTGCCTTCAGTTCTTAAGTCAAATTGTGCCATAAACAGGAAATGTGTTTGTTTGGACCATGTGCTCTGATGGTTAAGTGGACAAAAACATATGTCTAGTAATAAGAACTGTCTTAATTTGTATCCTTATTATACTTGAAATTTTTGTTAGTTTTTACAAATAAAATTAATGTTGCATATATGGCAACAATACATCTTCAAATGGCCAACATATATTTGAATTTTATGACATTTACACTCAAAACACAAACTTTAAATTAATAATCTTTGTTTTCAAAACAAATGCTACACATTAATACATATTATAAAAAAACTACAAAGAAAGTATTGTCTCTATTTAATTTAAAATGATTATTTTTTTATTTTGTAAACAAAGAATACTTTACATTTTTAGTGTCAACATTAATGCTTTAATATTCAAACAAGCCTTTGCAAATAGATGATGAGGTGGCCAAGAGGTAGCAGCACAGTATGGCTTGGTATCTGTTGTAACAGCACAGAATGTGGTCAGTCTGAGACAGCTGTCTGTTGGGGTGTATAATGAATGCATCCAACTGAATACAATTGGGCATGATTACATTCTTTTGCACAGAAGATGCTTTGGCAAAATAAATCTTTGGTTGAATGCAAGTGATGTATGAGGACAAATATCTCAAATGAAACATGCTGTTAAAGTACTGATTTTTTAAATGGGTGTATGGGTATGCATAGCAGACTCCCAAGACCTGGATGGAAGCCTTTTCCTGATGCAGGAAAAAATTGCTGCAGTGAACATGATGTGCTGTATAACTGGTATATGAGCCAACAATGCCTACCAATCTCAGTATCAATCCATACACCACATCTAGGGCAGGCTATTGGCATATCAGAAAGTATATTCCCAAAAGGTGTCCGACACCTCACTGTGGAACAGAAAGCCATATGAATGAGGATATCCCACCTGGAACATTTTAGCTGACACTATATGGATGGACAGTTACTTGGAGCAAATTGTGACAGGTAACAAAATCTGGTGTTATAATTTCAAGCCGAAAATGAATAAAGAGCTGAATTCCTTTGTCACCAATACCAAAGAAGATCTCCTGTGGGTTCTGTTGACATTGCCTGTTTGAGTGGCTACTGTTAGGTGCCATGATCAATGCTGGATGTTATTATACATCATACATAACCTCCAAAAAGCCATAAAAAAAACAGACATCTGGGAAAAATGTCTTGATGTGTACTTAGGCTCCATGATAACGCATGCCCATGTGCTGTCAATGCAACACTGAATACATTGTATTGTTTTTGCTGGGGTCTTAAGGATCACCCACCTTATAGTCCAGATTTCTCCTCTTGGACTATCACTTTTTTGATCTCTTGAAAAGGCTCTAAAGGATAAGCGTTTCACCACTGATCATGCAATTTGTGATGCTGTGGAAAAGTGGTTTCACCAGCAACTAGTATCTTCTCTACAGAGGATATAGAAAAACTGTTCAGTATTGGGAAAGGTGCCTGAACAGTGGAGGTGATTATCTGTAGACTCTTTCAAACTATCATTATGATGTGGTGTATATTGTCCCATACGAACAAATTTATTAAAAAAATTTGTTTCATTTGATCAATCCTTATCTATTATCATTTGTATGCTAAACATTATTTCTACTTGCAAAAAAAAAAAATAAAACTAATACAAAGGTAAGATTTAAACTTTGTGATTTTTAACAGTGTTTAATGCCTGTTTTTATTACCAAAGCCCCACAGGTGGTGTACACTAGTGATAAATGAGATGAAATGATAAATTGGGAAAGAATTTTTATTTTTAGGAAGAAAGTTTAGGGTATCTTCTTGGCATTTGTCATTTATGAGGAATGAGAAAAAACTGGAAAAATAAAATCTTAGTCAGGGAGAACAGTCCTAGTGGGAATCAAATCCCGACACTTTTCAATCATGAGTCCGTGTCTTAAAGGTCATGGCCATCATGTTGGTACTTTAGTCATTGCTAGACACCTCTTTTAACTGTTCACTCGCAGCATATGTCTATTACAGAGAATTCAATGTGACTGGTTATGACAGAATGAGGCTAAAGGTTCTAATATCCATGCTCTGAAACTGCCATGAATTGAGTGGTATGCTGAACAGAACATAGACAAACTAATGCTTTCAGGATCTGCTCTTTTTCTTTCTTTTTTTCCCCTGTCATCTTAGGATGTATACAGAAGGCACTGCAAAAGTTTAATGTGCGTGATTTCAGATGTGCAATAAAAAGAGATTTCAATAAAATTACATTTACAAAGATACACTCTACAGTTTAATATAAGTATATTTTACATATAAATAATATATAATAATTATATGGAACAGTAAAGCTATAAAATGAATAAGCTGGTATATTTGGTATGAAAATATAACCATAAGTAAGCTGTTTTATTTGTATAACAAATTGGTTTTAATGTCATTCTTAATTAGCAACAAAGAATGCTGGTTCATGTCCTAGAGTTAAAGTTGCTTGGTTGTTTTAGTTGAAGATTAAACATTTGATAGGTTCCACAGCCACTGATCCCCAAATTTTGAAACTTATGAAATCTATTCACATATAATAATTGTAGCACATAATGCAATTATACTATAAATTAAGAATAATTATCACTCACTTTTATGAGTTATCAGAAGGGCTCAGATTTTTGGTGCTAAAAATCGGGAAAAATAATTACATTTCAGTTTGTTTATATGAATATAAACAATATGCCAAATAAGAGATATGTCAAGAATTTATTAGGTTGCACAGTATTAGACTCCATACCAACAGAACAGAAATCAGAAATAAATGAAATAAAGTATGCAGATTGTGAGCAGAGCTACATAGGCAAAACAAAGAAAAATTTAGAAATTCTGAAGAAAGAACGCTTTAGGAATATTTGGTTTAAGCAGGTGGATAAATCAGCAGTAGCAGCTTTTGGATCAAAAATCATGAAATAAAACTGGAAGTTAAACTGCTGAAACATCTCCACAACCCAATGGAGTTATCCACTTGGGAAAAAATTTTCATATTAAAAAATAAAGAAAACCTAATGAACTTTGAGTTTCCTCCTATGGATGAACTCAACAAGTTTCCTACTTCAGCCAACAGATGCTACCACAGGAAGATTCGGGTGTCTAGCCATTGTTTCCAGTAACCGGTTCAGTGAGCAACTGAAGATGGGGAGATTTTCCCAAAACGTGTCTTATTTTTGTGTAAGTGGAATTTAGTGTAAAAAATGAATACCTAAGTTTAGGAAATATGCCATACTCTTCAATGTGATTTTTGCTGTGCCTTATTGATTGCCGAAGAATTACAATAAACTAATGAAATTCATCCTTAAGTTGTCCAAAATGAACTTCAATTATCGTGAAACACTAATGTACTGGGAAAACGAATGCTACACATCAAGATGTCAGTCTAGCAAATATATAGCATCACATGTCATTTACAATCACATCAATATCTTCTTCTTGATGTCGGTTTAACATATTTGAGATTGCTGTTCAGCCTTTATTGCTTTCCCACATGCTTGGCAGTAAAGGATATGTCTGTCTGAGCTAAAATTATCCTTAAATTCTGCAACATACTGCTGCAAACAATAATTTGTTGCTTTTACTTTAGGCATTGTAATATTGCCTTGCGCTGCAATCTTATATTAAGAAAACTGCAAAAACCACAAATTCATAGCGCCTCAAATGAACTACATGTGTGTGATCTAGTCTCACGGAATGGGGAGGAAGATCAGATACATGGTTCAATATAATATAAGCACAAAGGAGTCCCTGGCTTTTATGATGAGTGCAATAAGATAAACATATACATGTGCAGATTGTGAAAAAATCTATATTGGAAAAACAAAGAGAAATATAGGCACACATTTAGAAGAGCATTTCAGGAACATATGTAAACAAATAGATCAGCTGTAGCATATCATTTTTGGACAAAAAACCACGAGATTGTGAAGAAGGTGGATTTATTAAGAGAGACTCAGGGACATATAGAACTGGATACTTGGGAAAAAATTTACATTCATAAATACAGAGATTGATTAATGAACTTTCATATTCCAAAGGTAGAAAACACCAACTTTAAGTACATTAAAACACTACCAGGGCGGAGTTTCAACTCCACACAACCGTTGGATTCTCCAACCAATCGTACCCTTGGCCGAAGATGAAGACGAAGGTCTTCGAAATCGGTTCCAAATATCACACAAGTAAGTGAAGCAATAAAGTGTTTAGTATGACATATATCGCATGAATTTATTTATATGACTTGGCTTCACTGTGTTAGTTCCATATATATTTTTTAAAATAATTTTTAAAAGATATTGTTTTAATATAGCTGTAAGCTGATATGCACAAATAGAACACTGAATAACAACACTCTGCATTAGGAGCAGCAGGTGTTTATATTAAGATTAGATTAACTTATGAGATAAGAGTCACAAATTCTTTCCATTTAAGTAACACAAAACAAAAATTCAGTGAACTGAAAGATCTAGCACAGTGGTTAAAAATGTTACAAATATATTCTAATAACTGAAAAATAGGAATTTATGTAATTATATGAAAATATTTAAAATATGTATTTAAATTAAAAAAATATTTATTTACCTAAAAATCTGAGCCCTACTTATCATCATTACATATGAGTAAGTTATAATCTAAATATAGATTATAACTTTGACTAGATGTCACTACAATTTAAATTTTTTTCAGTTTTTTTACAAACTTATATTTTGAATGGTGTTTAATGCCTGTTTTTACTACTGAGGCATTACAAGCGATGAATATAGATGATACATGAGATGAAATATGTTGGGAAAGGATTTTTTTTAAGGAAACGTTCCAGGCTTAAGTTTAGGGTACTCCCTGGATTTGGTATTTGCCATTTATGAGGACTGAGGAAAACCTGGAAAAAACTTCAGTCAGGGAGGAGGGTCTTGGCAGAATTTGAACCCCAGATCTCCTGCTCACGAGTCTGCACCTTAATGACCTCAGTCACCTGTGGCAGTTTATATGTTTCAAAGAAAACCTTTTATCAGCATACATACATTGTAAACTTTCCCTTGACAAGGTCATGAAGATCAACATTAACCAACTCTGATTTTTCAGTGTTTATATTGAAGTTTCTTATGTACTCTTTGAAACAAAGCATAATGTTTCTTTTGATTTTACCTATATAGGATTAGTTAAAAGTCATGCACAATCTAAATGACTTTTGAAGTATGTTGTTCAGTGACTTGAAATTTGGTGTGTGTGGGGATGGCCTTGTATTCAGAACTCACGTTGAGCAGGATGTAACTCAAACTCTCTCATTTTAAATAGAATATCCAATATATTTTTACATTTTTGAATAATGCTCATTAAGAGCTTTTCAGAAAGTACCCACACTACATACTTCTGTACAAATTTATTGTTGCTAATCAAGAAAACCAAAAAAATATAATGAATAAAACACTCCTTTTGTTTACTGTCCTTTGGTATTATCCATGAAATCATGTTTATTGGTATAGAAACATCTTATTTAAGAAATTAAATGACATTAAGTATGTTTAATTCTATCTGATATGATATTGAGGTAGAAAATTTATTTAATGACATGCTCCAGATAATCCAATTCCAATATTACACTGACAAGGATCATAAAAAGAATTTTACTCAAAGTGGAATCGCAATGGTCTACCAAGATCAGGAAGCCCAAAAAGTGCAACTGATCAGAATACTTCATTAGATAAATCTCTTTTGAGTATGATATTTAGAACACTCTTTATGGTTTCACTTACATGAAACATTAACATGATGAAAGTGAAAGAATGTTCTAAATATCCTACTCAGAAGAGATTATTAATGGGTGTTTCACTATGTTTGATTCCAAAATGAATTAATAGTTAAAATATTTTGTTAGATTTATTCTTAATTAAGCAGTGAATCAATTTAATACTCTTATGCTCCACTTACCATTGAATTATACAGAACATGTTTCACAGGCCTTTGCCTGCATCATCAGCTGTGTGTCAACTGCTGGATTCATCGTTGGTTGAATGGAATTGGTGTAGCTCTCGTGGACATTTTATGAACTTCTGGATTAATTTGTCTTCTGTTGGAATCTCGAAGCTCATAACCTTAACTTCATATTTTTTTATAAATTTTTTTCCCATATTCCCAGTTCCAAGGGTCTATCTACGAATTTCAATAATTGGACTTCCATTTCTATATCATGTTTATCTCTCCAAAAGTGATGTGCAACTGCCGATTTATCTATCTAATTGTACCTGATGTTTCTCCAGTGTTCCTTTAGCCTAATTCCAATGCTTCTTTTTGTTTTGTCAATGTTGCATTCCAAACAATTGATTTGATACATTGCTGGCTTCCTCTCATCAGGAATTCTCTCATTATCAGAGTTGAGCAGATTATTTAGGATGAATTTGTTTACTGGGGACAAAGTAATCCCAAACTCTCAGAGTATTTTCTGGAATTTTTTGGTGCCCCAAAGATGATAATAAATTTCTTGTGAATAGTTTTTTTTTTTTTTTTTTTTTGCTGGCAATGTTGTAACCTGTTTTAACCTCTGTTCGTTTGAATTTCTTGATTTTCTTGTCTACAATTTCATGGCCATACCCACTGATTTTTGCCGTTAAAATCGAGATTCCAACAGAAGACAAATTAATCCAAAAGTTCATAAAATGTCCACGAGAACTACACCAAGTCTATTGAAACAACAAATCCAGCAGTCGACTGATGATCCAGGTGAAGGTCTGTGAAACATGTTCCATATAATGCAATGGTTAGTTGAAGCATAAGAGTATTAAATCAACTCACTGTCTAATTAAGAATAAATTAATTGCTTCATTGTATTAGTTCCGACACAAAATTTATTTTGAATTTAATACTTCATTAGATATCTTAAACTTAGGTATTCATTTTTTTACACTAAACTCCTTACTTACATAAAAGAGGCGTTTTGGGAGAATCTCTCCCATCTTCAGTTGCTCACCAAACTGCCATTACTAGAAATGATGGCTGGACACCCGGATGTTTCTGTGGTGGCCTCTGTTGGTTGAAGTGGGAAATTGCCGAGTTCATTCATAGGAGGAAACTCGAAATTCATTTGGTTTTTTCTAGTTTTTAATATAAATTTTTTTTCCCAAGTGGATAACTCCAATGGGTTGTGAAGATGTTTCAGCAGTTTAATTTCCGGTTTTATTTCATGGTTTTTGGTCCAAAAGTGAGTGCTACTGCTGATTTATCCACCTGCTTAAACTGAATATTCCTAAAATGTTCTTTCCTCTGAATTTCCTTTTGTAGTTATTTTTGTGAGGCCGTTTAAAGTCAATAGTATATTGAGAAAGACCTAACAATTTAGAACAACTATAGCATAGAATAATGGAAATGGTGCAAGACATTCCTTAAGCCTGGTTAAATCATTCTTTAAATGATATCTATGATTGATGTGTATATTTGTCATGCAATGGAGGGCTACCAGTTTGAACACAGAATTTAGACAATGAGCTTTGTTGTTAAGGAAGGAGTATTTTTATTATTTGCTACACAAGCTCTTAATGAGCATTATTCGAAAATGTTAAACCAGAAGTAGAAAAATGTTGGTAATATTATTTTTGAGTTCTTAGTATATGGCTATCTCCAAAGAGCAAGTTTCATATCATTGTACTACAAGCTTCAAAAGTTATTGAGGTGGTGTGGGGCTTTTAACTAACCCTATATTTCTTGTTGTAGTTATTAGAGCAGATTTCATATATATCTGCTTGTTTGTTGGGGGATATTTTATTCCTTATGTAATTTTTAGGAATCATGATCAAATAATTTCATAAAAATTAGTTAAATTACAGTGATATCTAGTGAAAATTATAATTTAATGTTACATTTCATTATGAAAATTTCACAAATTAGAAAATGATATTCCTAATCACATTTGCTATCTCTCCTCTAACCCTCTTACAACCAAGTTCAAGATAGATGAGTTAAAAGTCAATGTTGAAACCAAACTCCATTTGTTGCAAAAGCTTCGGTCATTTCCTCTCACAACCTAAAGCATGCAATCTGGCCCATTTATACTTTGAATACACCTCTAGGACATTTGCCACCATTGTCTTTTGGCATGCATCTGCATGACTGAAAATTAAGTGAATAAAATGTGACAGTGAAACAGAAGGCATAAGAAAGGAAATATGTTTTACCTCATAATAGGTATATCAATTAATCACTTTGTATGTGCATTTTCTGCAACCAAAGGTAAACAGAAATAAAAGAGTCCATAACAACCGTCCTACACATATGAATGAGCATTTATTAAATGTCACATTTTATGATTTTTTACTTTTTCACTAATTATGAAACTAGAAGAAAAGGACTGCAATATATCAGTTAAAATGAGTTTAAAATGTTGAACTTTCCTAGATATTTTGTTAACAGGTCAGATGCCCTCCACATCAGTCTTTTTAACAAATTAGTTGATAGTCACATATAGACAGAAGTCCAGTAATGCTCTTTGGAATTTACATTGTTATAAATTTCATATCTTACAAAGCATCATGAGTACTTCTAATGAATATTATATTCTTGTGGAGGAAAAGGAAAAACCAATCCTCAAAGTTATGTGCAACAGGAATGTCAACAAACAAGACTCAGAAGAGAAGCTTACACAATGTATTCTGGAAAGACTATAGATGCCAAAACAGTTGGAGAAGGATGTAGGTAATTTAATATATTATAATATATAATATAGATTAGTATTAGGTAGTTTGCATATAATTACAAAATATGTTGATCTATTAACTATAAATATTAAATGGAACTTATACTACAAATTATAAATTATATTATTATATTACATATTATAAACAAGTAAGCAGAACAATAAGTGTGTAGTTCGACTCAATCATACAATTATCTTAATTGTGTTTATCTATATTTAACTATCTCTAATACCACTGTAAATTTTATATAATGAAATAACTTTGTTTTATAAAGTCTGTTAATTTCTCTGGTATTATTTAAAAAGTTATGTGCCTGCTTCATTGAAGAAGTTCAATTATTCAGTGATAATTTTTTCTGGACAGAATAAAAATCACCCACTGTTGTTTCTAGCATTAATTGGCACAAAAAATTTAAAAAGATTCTTCCCCCATAGAGGGACATAGTTTTCTCCCTTATGATTGTTATTTGAGCATAGTACAGAAAAGGTCAAGGAAGATATATTGAATGTATACCATACATTTTTTAACAGAACTAATAATAGAAAGTTCACAGTAAAAGAAGTTCTACTGAAATCTTAAAGAGCTCAGGTACTCCTGGCTATATTATGGCATTGCTATTCATCAACAATCTATGTTGGCCTAAAACAACATGTTGAATTAATTAAAAATATAAACTATCTTACTGGTAAAGTACCCTTAAAAAAGGAAAAAATTATTAAAACTATGATTCATAGCTATTGAGAATTTTACATGGGCACTCTACAGAACCCTATAGTTATTTAGTGAAGAAACAGCTGCTACAGTTCTTGCTGAAGATTAGGGAAATTAGAGACACGTTTATCTTTGCTATGCATGCTTTCAGTATTAAGTTTCATCTTTTAACAAAGAGTTGTAAAAATAATTAGAAAACCAATAAATTAGTTTTTAAAATTAATGTTGTTTGTATTTTTTTTCAACATTTGTTAAAAGAGCACAAGTCCATAGATTTCAAAGCATAAATGAAGTGTCAATTTATTCAATGTAAGAGATTTAAGTCAATAACCATTATCAGAAAGGGAAATAGTATGTTCTGAATTGAACAATAATTTGTTATTTTATACTATAATTCACTGTAAAAATTCCTGCTTTTCATAATTACTAGTAAGGAAGAAACTTGCAAAATATGGATAGAAGTCTGCTTTTTGTTAATAATGAAAAGTTTAGTGTAATGGACATCTGCCCTTTTAACAAATGCCCATTCATATTGTGCAACTATCTGTAGTTTGTTTTTAAATGCTTAAATTTTTTTTTGTCAGCAATCTTCTCATAAATGCAGACTGTTGTACCTTAATACAACTGTTCAGCTATTTCTGAAGCATGTCCATTTGATAATGTTATTTCCAGCTCTGCTCATGTCCTCAATTCTTCATTTATGAATGAGATGCAATTTGCCTATAATGAAAATATAAGAACATAAATAAACAAAAATATATCGTTTCAAGTAAAAATTACTGTCTACTTTCCTTAATTTTCTGAAAAAGGAATCTTAAAAGTTTAAACATACAATAAATCAGGACATATTCTTGTATTTTTCACAGTATTTTTATACTTTTTATTGTTGGATGTCTTTTCATTCATCAGAATTTAATATTTTTACAATTCATGCTAACAAAATAATACATTATTTTTTATGCTTAATATGGGACTTGGTCACTTTTACATATATATAGGAAGATCACATTCAACTTAAATGTTAAGATGAAAGTGAAAAAATTGTTGTTTAAAGTTGCTTAAATTATTGGTAAGCTACAGAGTCCTCATTTGGATGATTGATCAGCTTAAAGGGGATTTACTTGGCACCAGGAAGCATGCTGTTTGTTAGTGGAGTCGGATATTCATAATCCCTTAAATTCAACAGCATAGATTTCTCATGCAAATTATAACTACAATAACCACATGCCTTTGTTAAAGAAGATCTTGGAAATGATGTTATTGTGCCACCACACATCTCTCATACCTTTTAAGAAAATATGCATTAACACTTATTAATTATTTTCTGAATATCCTAAACTTAGGAATTCATTTTTTACACTGAACTCCATTTACTTACAAAAAATAAGACGCGTTTCCAGAGAATCTCTCCAATCTTCAGTTGCTCACTGAACCACAGTTACTCAAAGCGATGGCTAGACACCTGGAAGTTCCTGTGTTGGCATCTGTTGGGTGAAGTAGGAAATAGCTGAGTTCATCTATAGGAGAAAACTTTCATAAGGTTTTCTTTTTTTTTCCCAAGTGGATAACTCCAATGGGTTGTGAAGATGTTTCAGCAGTTTCATTTCCGGTTTTATTTCAAAGTTTTGGTCCATAAGTGAGTTGCTACTGCTAATTTATCTACCTGCTTAAGCTGAAGTGTTCTTTCTTCCGAATTTCTAAATTTCTCTTTGTTTTGCCTATGTAGTTTACATACCAGGTGGCAAAAAAATGTATCAAAGTTTTCAATTTCTTTAGGAGATTCCAAAGTTTGAGCATCAAAATTCAGTTGATCCAGTTCAAAAACTTAAAAATAGCAGATTTACAGCTGGAGATATAATGGTATCATTTTACGTAAAAGCCTTATTTCCGAGCATACCAACAGAGATACTTATACTTATGTTAAAGAAATGGTTAACATCAATAAATTTAAAAACAGAAGAAATAGAAGACTTATTGAAACATACTAATATTTGCATTCAACAAAATTTCTTCAGCTTTAACAAAAGATATTACCAACATGTTTCAGGCCTATTCACTGGAAACCCTTTGTTTCTAGCAGATTTATTCACTAGTTCATTTGAAATTCATATCACGAAAGCCTTCCCTTTAATTTTCAAGTCATGATATAGGTATGTGGATGACGTTTTTGCAGTAATACCGAAGAAACACTCAATAGATGCCCTGAAACTTCTTAATTTGCAACATAAATCTATGCAGTTTACCATAGAAGAAGAAAGAAATGGATGGCTACCATTTCTAGATTTAAAAATTATCAGAAATGGAGAATGTTTGAATTTTGGAATTTACAGAAAAGAAACACACAGAAAATTACATAAAAAATGAGAGTTATAACCCCATTCCACATAAATATGCAGTGTTTCACAGTTTGTACACAAATTGATGAATATTCCACTCACAGAAGCAGAGTACAAAATAGAATACCAACAAATAATAAAGACAGCTATAGCCAATGGTTTCAACAAAGACTCAGTGATAAAAATTATCAATAAATCTAAAAGACAAAAAGAGATAAGGAAAGTTTCCACACTGAAAAAAACAAAAGAAGGATACAAATTTAAAAGTTTCACCTCCATCCAATTTACCACAAGTTTAAGAAAATTTTCAAAGAACATGGAATAATTTTTTTTTTTGGAGTAGTGTTTCAGGCCTGTTTTTACTACTGAGGCACCACAGGCAAAACCATGGGATAATGTGAGCCCCAAAGAACACATATAATATCAAGAATTTATTAGGTTGCACGGGAAAAGACTCCATACCAACAGAACAGAAATGAGGAATTTATGTAATAAAATGAGCAGATTGTGAACAGATCTACATAGGCAAAACAAAGAGAAATTTAGAAATTCGGAAAATAGAACCCTTTAGGGAATATTCTGCTTAAGCAGATAGATAAATTAGCATTAGCAACTCCCTTATGGACCAAAAACCATGAAATAAAACCGGAAATTAAACTGCTGAAACATCTTCACAATCCAATGGAGTTATCCACTTGGGAAAAATTTTTCATATTAAAAAGTAAAGAAAACCTAATGAACAGTTTCCTCCTACAGATGAACTCAGCCATTTCCTACTTCAGCCAACAGATGCCAACACAGATACTTCCAGGTGTCTAGCCATTGTTTCGAGTACAGCATTTAAGTGAGCAAATGAAGATCGGAGAGATTCTCCAGAAATGCATCTTATTTTATGTAAGTAAATGGAGTTCAGTATAAAAATGAATACCTAAGTTAAGAATATATTACCACTCCATTGTCGACAGCTTCGTAAGTACAATATCTTGTTCTGAAATTACAGCATTTCAGAATTATATTGTCCTTCAGTTCTTCCAATGTATGCAGGTTATTCGAATACTCTTATTTTTTAAGGTTCCCCCAAAACTGAAATTGCATACAGTAAGATGTGGAGACCGTGCTGGCAACAAACCCCTATTGATGATTCTAACTTAAAAAATTTCCTCAATTAATTTTAATGAGAGATCGGCTGTATTTGCTGTAGCAAAATCTTTGAAAATATGCTTGTATACATTCAATATCACACAAAATTTCTAGGAATGATGTGATTATGTTACCCCTGTACCTCTGCCCATTTACTGTATGTTCAAAAAATTTGGCTTCTATAATTCTGTATAATCATTTGCAGCACACCAAAAACCAATTTTTTGGTCATACAATGGCATTTTGTTTACAAGGTCGGGTTTTTTTGCACTCCAGTATGTATTGTTTTGTGTTGCACATGGCCATGTAAATAAAGCCATGTTTTATCTGCAAAATAAATTAAACATGGGTCAGTAGAGCAAACACGTACATTATCCAACACCAGAACGCAGAAATTAACTCTACTCACATATTACCTGATAGGAATTCCTGAACTACAGTTATCTTATAGGGTTTTAATTTTAAAACATAAGTGGCATTCCAAGCTGAGTTTGCAAAATTCCTAATTCTTGTGCAACCTTTCTCAGAGATTTCTTTGGACTTTGATGTCATCCAGTTTTTCCTCTGTAAGAACACAGTGTTTTACTTTTGGTTTTTTATCAAGAACAGATCCTGTCTCCATAAATCTATTCACAAGATTACAAACCGTTTCTTAGTGAACCTCAAGAACAGCAGGGAATCTGTCTATAGTTCACTGTCTCACTTTTCTACAAGAGCTTGTTGTCACATAGTAATCATACATGAAGATTCTGTGTGCTAAAGTAAACATAATTTTTGGCATTGTAACAGCACTAACACAATATAACACTGAAACACATGACGTCACAATATTCAATTTCTGTAAAGCAAAAGGACTTCGCTTCAATTGATTAGCTAGCACATGGAGAGGGGAGAACATACCTGGTTAAAAATAGGGCAGGCATATCTTCATTAAGCCGATCATGCATCCAAAAGAAGCCTCTGTAGATTGTAGCATTATTTAACATTAGAAAATGGTAAAATACTAATTTTTAACATAGCAACATCGCAACTTAGTCACATTCATTCATACATTCACCTAATGTATTCTCCATACTGGTATGGAGAACACATTCTCCATTAGGTTTAGGATTCGTGCACTTTTTTATTTCTGAAGCTTGATAAAAGTGATGGCATTCTTCTGGAAGCCTCGTGTGTCCACAATTTCAACAAGATTCTGTTTTTTTTTCTATTAGAATTACAAACATGGCAATTTAAACTCTTTCAGATGCTAATAGAACATCCTCTTCCATACACTTACAGCTCTTTGTATTAGCTGTTGTAATCGCACTAAATATTATTATTCCTGGTTTTGCTTTATCATACCTCAGTCTCTTAATTTTCAATCTCATTACTGAATGAGACTGAAAATATTTTCTGGCAGTGTTTGAAGCTGTCAGCAAAGCAGTAACTATTTTGGAGCTGCCTCTCTAATCATTAACTTCTATATATTTATAAAATTTCTGAGCTAAGTATTTGAAGAACACTTTGTAAATCAAAAGTAGCATGCATAAAGTTCAAATCAGCAGAGCATTTGTTTGTGTTTAGCCTTACATTCTATGGCCTCAGTTTTCCATTTTAGATGGTTTGTGTATCCATTTTGTATTATACAGGGTCAATAATTAACCTAGGATTAATGAAATTAATAGATGCAACATGAATGTTATGGTTAGTGGTGGTGGTGCCAATCCAAGAAGTTTGAGTCCCTTAGAAGGACCAATTCCAACCAGACACTGGGGCAGAAACGTTTACATAGCACAAGTCACCACGCATTGCATCAACTTATCTTGTCTGGAACTTTCAACCCTGTAACCAAACCTAGAATGAAATAAGACAAAATAGGAGCAGAAAACTTGTGGAAAGGAAAGATTTATTCCAGCATTCAAAGCCACTAACCTCATACAAAAAATAGTTGTTAAGAATGAGAGAGGTGTCAGGAAATGATATTTAATGTTTAAAAATATGAGAATAAATATTCATGATGCAGAAATCAATTTATAACACAGATGAACTGAAACAAAAGTTAGTTGATTGATTGGTTGGTTGCTAGTGGCCATTGGGAATGATGGATGATATTTATAATTTTTTCTCTAGCTTCCCAATAATGTTTCATGTGATTGTTGCTATCAAGTGGTTGCAGTTCAGAGACAGGCAATCATGCCAAACAATTAAGAAGAATTGGGCAACTCTATTTTTCTTCGTTTCAATAAAAGAAGTTTGAAAGTTTTTAGATCTTCATAAAGTTTTCCATTATTTTTTCTCCCTTTATTTATTTGTTTTTTAATGTTTTGTTTCAATATTAATTTTTTATAGTTCAAATTTAGAAGGAAGTTTTAGTTGAAAATTTGGTTTTAATTTTATGGTGGCTTCCCTTTTTTGCTAAAGTATGAGCAACCTCTTTCCCCTTTAATCCCAAATGGCTTGGGATCCATTGTATTTCTGATCTGGATTGTATGATATAGTTTTCTTATAATGTATGTTGGTGGGTAACTGTAATTCATTATATTTTGCAGTGCTGCTTTAGAGTCACTTAAGATAACACTTCTTTTAATCATGTTAGGTCTTTACAGAAGATTTTCTAAAACTGCTCTAATGTTCATTATTTTGCCATCAAAATTGTCCCAGAGATGTATATTGAGAGAATTCTTCACAGTATATTCCAAAGCCTGCTTCAAATACTGCCAGGACCATCCTCCCTGGCTGAGGTTTTTTCCAGATTTTCCTTAGTCCTCATAAATGGCAAATGCTGGGAAGGTACCCTAAACTTAGGCCTGGAATGTTTCCTACCTTAAAAAAATTCTTTCCCAGTATATAATTTCATCCCATGTATAATCAATGTTCATCACCCATGGGGCTAAGTAGTAAAAACGGGCATTAAACAGCATTTAAAAAAAAAACGATAATAGTGTTTAGTGTACTAAGTGCTGTCAATCTTGATATTCCAGATAGGTTGTTAATATCTATATATGTAAATAGTTACCTAATATAATGGCAGTTTAGCACTTATTTTTAAATTTTTTAAAAATCTGTTGTGTGCTGTCAGGAATATGAAACTTTATTCCTTGTTAATTACTTTTTAATTTCTCTCCCAGTATTGTCATTTTAATACCTAACTTATGTTTTAATTGGCTGGTGGTTAGTTATGCTGTGCATTGCAAATTGGTATTGCTTTTATGGCCCTTGTTATTATTTTTAATGACCTAGATTGTATTGTATCTAATTTAGTTTTAAGTTGGTTGTTTATTGTGATATTATCTCACTCCATAGAGCAAATTTGGGCTTTATGTAGCTTCTGTACACACCATTAAGGAGACCTTAATGATGTGTACAGAATCTACTTAATATGTTATTTTTCTTATTCACTTTCTTGTTATACTTGTCGATTGGTTCAGAGAAGAAAACAAAAGGTTCAAAAGGTGATTAGTAAATGCACACCAACGACTGGAAGAATCTCATGTAATTGTACAAGACTGAAGGAGCATCTTGGTGGTAAACAGTTTGAATTTAATATGAACTTTAAGGATGCTGTTGTGGATCAAGAGAACACCTTTATTTGATTTTTAGGTACAGGTACCAAAATGTACAAAGTGACTAGGTAGAGAAATAGTACATATGAGGCAGAACTTGTTCATTCAGTTATTTTAAGACTATAAAAATAAATATATTTATGGCTAAATGTTCTTTACCTTAAAAATCATCCTTGTAAATTAAAATTAAGTATTTGGCAAAAATAACTGCTGACTAAGCATTCTGATAATGTCCTTCCAAAAGCATTTTAACTGGATATTTTTTTATCTCTTGACTTTTGCTATAGGATGCTTACATCATTCTATAGTATGGGGGGAAAAGTATATATATTTTCATTACTATTTGTAATATACTAAAATAATTAATAGATGTAAATGACTTGCATGCCTGTTCTTAGGACTGGCTTCACTTAGACCTTCATTGATCCATTGTGCCAAAGGTGTCTGTCAGCTTCACAACAATCAGATTAAAAAATTAAGAATATCTGCAACTTCAAAATAGCACAAGACATATACCATCAAACCATACAGAGTTCAGCAGGCTTTTTAGTCAACACTGAGTCATTTACTCAAGCAGCACAGGAGAGAGTAAGATTTTGTGAATTAAGGTCATGTAGTAACTCAAATTACTCTTTCCATACAGCAAATACTATGTTCCCTCTCCGAATAGCTACTGCTGACTTGATATTGCTGACAAAGAAATTAGTTATAAAATTATAACTGTCAAGATTTTTATAACATAACTATATTAAATAATTTATATATATATTTGACTTGCCTTCTTGCCATAGAAGAACTCAAGCAGTTTGAAATATAGTGATTACTAATCTGTGACTTTTTCTTAGTGTTTCATCCTTTTCTGCTTTTCTAGTTGTTATTTTATATATAACAATAACTAGAAAAGCAGAAAAGGATATATATATATATATATATATATATATATAAAATATGAACTAAAATATCCCAAATTCTTATTCACCTACAATAATAGTATCTTAATACATAGGCCTTCTTAAAAAATTATATGCCTTCATTAAAAAATGATATTCCTTAATGAAGACTGATAGTGTAAGAGTCAACTATCTAGCGTAAGGTCTGTCATAGTGTGTGTCTTGATAACAGCTCAAAATCATCATTGTACAGTAGCTTTATATGAGAAGAACAAGCTATAAGGAATATCAGAAAAATTTAGACATTTTTCTAAATGATGAGACAAACATAAAAAAAGTATGGGACTCCAAAAATCATTGCGGGATCACATTTCAAGGTGTCAAGTTGGAAAAGATGGAAAACTTTTCTGTCTTCTCTAAATATGAAGAGAAAGCAATAGTTAACCATTTCTCAGAGTTCTAGCAAAACATTATCTAGACAAATGTGGCAACACATTTTAAAAAAATAATTTCCCTTGTGAGGATTGGGCAGATAGTTTCAAAAATATTAAAATTTTAAATAACATTTTACTTTCCCCAAATTTTTCCTTGCGAAAAGATTGATTTTTCTTTTTTTGTTATACAGTAGCTGACTGAAACCAGTGAAATGCAGACAACATGTACCATCGTTTTTATTTGTCTGGTCGACTCACATTGATATCCGGGTTGAATTGAATGCACATTTTACATATTTTTTTAAACAATTCATTTTATTAAATTTAAAATTAATTTTGTATTGGAACTAATACAGTGAAGTAACTAATATATTTTTAATTAGCTGGTTAGTTGATTTAATAATCTTATGCTTCATTTACTATTGATTTACAGAACATGTTTCACAGGCTTTTGCTTGCATTATCAACTGAGAGTCAACTGCCAGATTTATTTTTGCTTGGATGGACTTGGTGTAGCTCTCATGGACATTTTATGAACTTTTGGATTAATTTGTCTTCCGTTGGGATCTTGAAGTTCATAACCTTATCTTCATATTCTTCTTCTTCTTCTTTTATTTTTTCTCCATCTCCAAAGGTCTATCTATGAATTTCAATAATTTGATTTCCATTTCTATATCATGTTTATCTCTCCAAAAGTGATGTGCAACTGCTGTAATTGTAATCTTAAAAGAAGTTAGGAACAGTGAAGTTGTTACATATACAAATGAGTCAGTATTAGGTGACACTAAAACTTCACTAACTGATTAATTCTTCAGAACATGTTTCAAGAGCATTTGCTCTCATCTTCAGCTGGGGACTGACTAACTCTAGCAGGTGACGTAGTGGCATCTCCATATGGTTCCATTAGATAACAGAATAGGAAGTCCATTGGTGGAATGTCAAAATTCATAACTCTAAGTTATGAGAGCAAATGCTCTTGAAACATGTTCTGAAGAATTAATCAGTTAGTGAAGTTTTAGTGTCACCTAATACTGACTCATTTGTATGTGCAACTGCTGATTTATCTATCTGATTGTACCTGATGTATCTCTTCTCCTTCTTCTCCTTCCTCCACCTCCTCCTCCTCCTCCTCCTCCTCCTCCTTCTTCTTCTTCCTCCTCCTTCTTCTTCCTCCTCCTCCTCCTCCTCCTCCTCCTCCTCCTCCTCCTTCTTCTTCTTCTTCTTCTTCTTCTTCTTCTTCTTCTTCTTCTTCTTCTTCTTCCAATATATACTTTGTTGTATTCTGAACAGTTGATTTTATATATTCCTGGCTTCCTCTCATCATTATTTTGTCCTCTGTGAACAAATTCAGTTTAATAATCTGTGCAACTCCAGTGATGATAGTATACCTGATCAGAAGAAGCCAGGAATTTATAAAATCAATTGTTCAGGATGCAACAAAGTATGTATAGGTGGGGGGGGGGGGAAGAAGAAGCATTGGAATTAGGCTAAAGGAACACTGGAGAAACATCAGGTACAATCAAATAGATAAATCAAAAAGAAGAAAAGAAAAGAATAAGAAGATAATGTTAAGAACTTCAGATCCCAAAAGAAGACAAATTAATCCAAAAGTTCATAAATGTCCATGAGAGCTACACCAAGTCCATTCATCAACAATGAATCTGGCAGTCAACTCACAGCTGATGGCGCAGGGAAAATGAAACATGTTCTGTATAGTTGAATATGGTGGACGTTTGTAACAGCGATTTTTTCTTTTGATTGATTTTATTTATAGACGCTCTTTAACATCTCAGGTCATCAGCATCCCATTCAAATCAGGGCGTGAAACGGCCGACAAATTTTGCTCAGAGGCCTCTCTTTCAGGCTTGAGGTTCTTTTTCGTGCCATAAATGTATGACACGGGACCCACGGATTTACTTCCCTTCCGAAGGAAGCCATACTTAGGATTTTTACACCCGAAAAAATCCATCGATCCTGGCCGGGTTCGAACCCGCTATCTTGGGTATAGGAGGCAAGTATGGTAACCACTACACCACCAGGACTGACGTAACAGTGATGTTTAGTATAAGTTTAGAATAACTGTGTCAACTCAGTTATTCTAAACTTATGTTCTGTATAATTCATGTATAATTCACTAAGTGGAGCATAAGAGTATTAAATCAATTCTCTAGCTAATAATTAATTTCATATAATAAATAAAATTCTTATTTTAATTTTATTCCTTGTATTTTGTATGTTCTGGTGTATGGTGTATAAGATCCTAAGAAATAAGCAACTCTGAAGGAGAAAAATTTTAGTAGAAAATTAATTAAGAAGCTTTAGTATTGTATGAAATTTAATGTACAAATTTATATATGAGAAATGTAAAGAAAATAGTAACTAATAAATTCATTCATATCATGTTCTAGTTGCATTCATGATTTTTAGGGAAGAAAGAAGAAGGAAAAATCATTGGGGGGCAGTTTGAAGATACTGTGAACAACCGACCATATGCATACATAGTAACTTACAGAAATCTGAAAGCTTATGTTCTCATCAATGCATACCTGGCCATGAATTCAATGTGTGAATGAAATACTTTAGAAATATTTACCTGGACAAACTGCTCATAAAATGAACTTGGAAGTCCTGGAATTTCTTTCAGATCTTCTATTTTAATGAAAGGAGAATCCTTGATCAATCTGTAACAAATAAATATGTAAATTTCAATATGTATTCAAGTGACTTCACATAGAGTAATAGGAAAATATAAATTACTTATCAACTTTTTTACACAAGCCAATCAATTTTGCAAGTCTTACCAATTGCACTAATTTATTCCTTACATTTTGAAGACAGTTATACAGAATGAATCAAAGAAATGTGAACAAACTTGTTACTTTACTAAGCATGTGCACACATGCTCCATTGTTGACTGGAATAACATCAAGCTAACTTCAATATATAAATATGCTAGAGGTCGAGTTCAGTTCAGTATTTACAAGTGGTGTGTTTTGTTCTGTATTTATTCCTGAAGTAAATTATGGCTCAATACATGTATTTATTTCTAATTAATATGTATAATTCTGTAAGCTTGTTAAGGTCAAAGATGATTTGAAGAAAGAGTCCTGGGTGTTAAAATTTCCAAGCCACCTTTATAATAAATTCCAGGCCATGGGTAAGTTCAACAACTGCATAGGGCTCTCACCGAAGAAACATTACATGATATTGGTCATTGTTTGGAGAAATCCCCCAAAAATCATTTAGATATCTTTCACAACAAACACACATTTTCTATGGCTTTGTGCAAAGAGCTACTGAATTGTTAAAGTTAAAACTATATAAAATACGAGGGTAGATCCATAAGTTTCCGGCCTAGGCGATAAGGATTATCGCCTTCACAAAACCCTTATCTGGTGCCATACCTTATCTGTTAAATGAATAATTGCAGCTGTAACATCTGCTCCGCTGTGTTCAGTTGTTCAGATGTAGTTGCATAAAGAAGGCTATGTGTAGGTAGAAGATTGTGACATGTTCAAAATGGAGTATCCTCTTGTTATTAAGTTCTTCACAAAAGAAGGACTTACTCCAAATGAAATTAAACAGCGATTGGATGGTGTATATGGAGAAGTATCCCCATCATATTCTACCATAAAAAATTTGCCAAGCTTTTTCAAATGGGTCGAGAAAGCATTGAAGATGTGGAGCATGCAGTTCGGCCCTTGGAGGTACTCACTCCTGAAAACATTGTTCTTGTGGAAGGAGAAATTATGGAAGCCTGGTGGCTCATACTTATAGAAATAGCAGTTGGACCTTTCTAAAACAACAGTCCTTTGAATTATTCATGAACATTCATACATCAATAAGGTTTGTGCAAGATGGATGCCTAGATTTCTTTCCTCAGTCCAAGAAAAGTAATGAGTCATCTGTTGTCAGGCATTTTTGGAGCTCTGCCATGGAAACGAGAGAGAAATTCTGCAAACCATTGTTACAGGAGGTGAAACTATGGTTCTCTACTATGATCCCTTGACCAAAAGAGAATCAATAGAGTGGTATAAACATGGCAAAGCACCACCTATAAAGGCCAAGGTCACTCAGTCAATCAAGATGATCATGGCCACAATCTTTTGGGACTGTGAAGGAATACTCTTCATTGACTTCAAGGAGAGGAAGGCCACACTATATGGGGAGTACTATGCTGGCCTACTGCACAAACTAATGCTTCCATCAAAGAGAAAAGGCATGGAAAGCTGAGTGTTGGTACTTACTTACACCAACACTTGAGTGTTGGTGTTTGCCTTCTTCATAGGCTTCATGGGCTTGTGCATACAGCTTGTTGTAAAGGAAGTTGTGAATAAATGTGGCTTCAATGAGATTGACCATCCATCCTATATCCCAGATCTAGCTCCCAGTGACCATTTCCTATTCTCAAACCTCAAGAAGGACTTCAAGGAAGGAAATTTAAGTGTGACGAAGAAGTGATGGATGCTGTTTATGCCCATTTTGCAGACAAGACCTCTGACTACTTTTGGGGGGATTGAAATGTTAATTCAAAGATGTGAGAAGTGTATTGCAATAAAGGGTAACCATCCAAAAATTTTTAGAAATTGTAAATCTTTAAAAAAGTTTTCATATGGAACTAACACAGTGAAGCTCATGTGAATTGAATCTGTTATCTTAACACTCTTCATGCTTCGGTAACCTTAAAAATATACGGAACCGGTTTCAAAGATATGTTATCTCCATCTTCGGCCGTGGACGACTGGTGTGAAAGGTTGTTGTTGCGTAGTATCAGAAGCAATGTTCTGCTCTGGTGAAACTTTTATGAACTTAAAATTTATATTTTATTCTTTTGGAATGTCAAAATTCATCAAATGATCCTTATGTTTATAGATGTAAATCTTTTCCCAAATATCCAATTCTACTGGTCCCTGTACAGCTCTCAATAATTCAACCTTTTTCTTTATATCATGATTTTCGGTCCAAAAGTGATATGCCACCACTGATGGAGATAACATATCTTTGAAACCGGTTCTGTAGACAGATTCAAAGGGTAACTATATTGAAAAGTGAAATATAGTTTTTGTCTTTATCACACTTAGAAAATGGTTAGGCCAGAAACTTATGGACCTACCCTTGTAACTGTGACATATATGAATATAATTTCAGCCTCCTCTTCCTTTTTTATAAAAAAAGAATTAACCAACAGGGAGCATTATGTCCCCCCCTTTTTTTAACAAGAATCTGCTACAGCTCATACAACCAATGTCTTGATGTGAGAAATTGAAAGGTGTTTCAGAATGATAAGAGTTATTAGAAAGGATATATGGTCCCTTGAGACTTTTTCTTAGGGATAAATTAAAAAATAGCATTATAAGAAAAACTCACATATCCGGGAAGAATTGAAGATATCTGCCAGGAAATAGTCAACATTAGTGAACATGAGGAAGTGATGGATAGGTTTTCAAGATGGCCAGCTTCAGCATTCATAAAGTTGGTACGGAGCACTGCTCTTGCCTTTAGACAAAACACTATAAGCTGATTGGGTCATGTCTAATGTATCTGGAAGGTAGAAACATGCATTATTCTAAAAAAAAAAAAAAAAAAAAAAAAAAAAAAAAAAAAAAAAAAAAAAAAACTGTGTTAATATTCATTTTACTCAAAAAAAAAAAAAAAAAAAAAAAAAAAAAAAAACTGTGTTAATATTCATTTTACTCACCGGTAATTGTAAATCACAAAAGCTCTCTTAGTTCCAACTGTGGGAAGCTTTACAAGATCTCTCATTGTGCCATTTAAAAGATTCAAGATGTGTTTCTTCACCCTTGTAAGGGGATTCATGTTTGATGTATGTGATGAGGTTTGTTCTGAAAATACATCAATGTACTTAAAAAATTAAGCACTACTGTTGTTATATATGACCAAGATGAATTTTCTGCAATGAGGATATGAGATCTGCTCAAAAAATATCTGAACTTTTAAAATTCTGCACCAAAGAAATTATTTAGCAAAAAGTGGTTACTATACTGATTAGCTCTGACCTTCACAAGATGTCTCCCATTTGGTGCACAGTGTTACCGTTTTTCAGGTTCCATGTTATTTTCTTTGCAACTGTGTTGTTAGTGTTCTGAAATTTGTAAGATGGTGGGCTATAATGAGTAGCACATTAACATTAAATTTTGTGTCAAAGTTGTAAATCTTTTACCAAGACTAATGATAAAAGCTGCTTATACAGATAATTATTTATGCTTTACTATAAGTGATATATGCAGTTTAAAAGTGATCAGGAGTCCGTAATTGAAGACCACATCCTGAGAATTAATAAAATCATTCATGAAAATTGATGCCTGACTGAAAAATTGCCCAAGATTATAATATTTCTGTGTGATTGTGTTATGAAATCTTGACAGAAAAGTTTGGTAACATCTTGTTGCAGTAAAGTGTCCTTCAGTTATTGACACATACACATACGGACAACCATGATGAAATTTGTCAGGAGCACTTGAATCGCATTACTATGGATGTAACTATTATTAAAATTAATCACTGGTGAACAAAACATGGTCTATCACTATGACATTGAGACAAAAGTTCAATTATACAATGGGTTGGAAAATCTTCACCAAGACCCAAAAACAGCTGACTGTGAAGAGACTTTTTTTTTTTGAGTAGTGTTTAACGCCCATTTTTACTACTGAGGCACCACAGGCGGTGGACACTGATGATACATGAGACGAAATGATAAATTGGGAAAGGATTTTTTTTTAAGGAAGCATTCCAGGCCTAAGTTTAGGTACCTTCCCGGCATTTGCCAGTTATGAAGACCGAGGAAAACCTGGAAAAAACCCCAGTCAGGGAGGATGGTCCTGGCAGGGATTCGAACCGCAGATATCCCGCTCACGAGTCCGTGCCTTAACGACCTCGGCCACCCGTGGCGGTACTGTGAAGAGACAATGCATGAATTCTGATATAACACACCAGCACATTCATAATTGCTCATTCATAACTCTTGAGTGAAAAGCAGATGATTGTTCTTCTCCACCTTCCATACTCCCTTGACTTAGCACATGAAGACTTTTTAATTCCAAAAGCTGAAATTCACAAGGACGAAAATTTGGCTCAGTTGAGGAGATAAAATAAAATTTGTAGATAGAACATCACACAATCTCAAAAAACATGTATTATAACTACTCTCAGAAGCTCAAACAGCATTAGGATAGATGCATTAATAGAGGGAGAGATTACTTCAAAGGAAACAGCTCAGTAAGGTGCAGATAGGTCCAAATTTTAAAAAATAAAAAGTTTATGGCTATTTTTTGAATAGATCTCATGTGCTGAGCTAGGAACAAATAGCTAAGCACTAGACATGATATAAAAAATCAATTTACCTAATTTATTTTTGGAACCTGAGCAAGTGCAATTCTGCTTAGTAATCTTGTGAGATTTTCGAGAAACAGCTCTTAAAGAATCTTCAGCTTTTCTGTGAGACTTGTGATTGGACTTTCCAGAGAAACCTGCTGTATGTGCTATTGTTATATTTGAAATATTTTCCTTTTCTTTACGGCACTGCAATCGAATAGATCTTCTTACATTTATTCTAGGTTCTTTAAACAAGTCCATTTGAACTGAATTAGCAGCTGCTAAGTTCTGTTTTTTAACAGAGATTTCATTGTTTACACATACACTATTTGCCTGATCAGAATGCCTATTTAAGTGAGTTGGTGGTATCACATTAACTGGTCTCTTTTGTTTTGAGGTACTTGTAGAAATTCTGCAAGAGTCCTGCAAATCAAAGACTTACATTTAATTAATTCTACAATTGCTACAAGCTATTTATATAAAATGTTATTTTAATTTTTTTGGGCAAAAAAAAACAAAAAGTCAGTATTAATTTGCACTTAATAATAGAAAGAAATTTAAGTACTATTGAATATATATAAAATTTTATGACATTAATTAAAAAAAAGGGACAGAAGCTATTACAAAAAATGTATTGTTATTCATTTAATTAATGTAATTATTTTAACAATGCCATCAGCCATAATTTGATAACACTGCAAAGGAAAAAATAAAGATTATCCAATATATTGTAGAACATAGGTTTTCATGGCCAGTGCTAACTATGCTACTTCCATGCTGTAAGGCCATGGTCCAATGGAATTCTTCTCCATCTTCACAGACATTATGCCTATGACTGCAATGGATGAAATGTCTGGGAAGATGGAGAAGAATCCCATTGGACCATGGCCTTACTGCCCAGAAGACAGCATACTAATTTATTAACTAAATTTCAAAAAATGTATTAATAGAGATAAGTTTCATGAAAAATATGTTTTAGACATAAAATATGTAAGCCATGTTTAAAAAAGTACCTATTGCAAATTTCAGACAGGCTATAAAAGCACTGTATTTGCAACTAGGTTATTATAAGCATCAACCTACTTTGCCAAACATAAAAATTACCCTACCACATAGAAGTGCAAAACAATAAACATAATTACTACTGTAAAACACTTCATTATTACCTGTAGGCTAAGCAAAAGAAAATTATAATGTGAGAAAATGATGGCTGGTGAATGTGGTCCAGGATCCTTGCATGTTAAAAATGGATTAAGATCCCTGATTAACATGAAAGAAAGCCTGCAGAATGCAGAAATGTGCTACTATATTCATTTTATAATGTCAAAACATTGAGGGGAGTCACGTCCCCCCTGCCAGAGATTTCTAAAACAAATGCATATTGCAAGTGCTTACGGTATACAATGGAAATGAGATTCCTATCTGCAAGAGTTCATTTGTGGCTTTGCATTTATTGGCACAAAAATTACAAAGTAGTTCACTTTCCATTAAAAACCAGGTATTGACCATTTGACTTACACTTTTTACTAATAGATGCCACAGTTGATTCACTCATGGTGAATCAACTGTGAATCAACTGTGGCATATTCACCAAATATGTCATTAATAACAAAAACTCTGGTAATATAAAGCAATAGTTGCAGACATAATGAAAATGATTGTGCCTTAGGCAGGTGATTCATCACTGACTGAAGATGGGATCCATTTGAATTTATATGAAAATAACTAACTATCAAAAAGCTTCAAAATATATCTAGAAGGAACTGGAATGAACTACCTCCAACACCATCTATCAGATCTACCCCACTACAATGTTAGGTGCATCACTACTTTGCTGCTGCTTAGGGCTTATAAAAAACAGCACTTACATTTCTAGATATTGCAGTATGAATTTAATGGTCCACAAACTTAAATGAAACTGTTAATGTGGCCTGCACTGTCTGATAAGTTGAAGACCCCTGGTATATACAGTGTTTCAGGACCTCTGCAACAAATTTTTTGGAACAATAGGTCCCACAAAGAGGATAGTTTTTTGTCAAACAGCCGATGTTGGCTGTTGTGTTGGTTAGCAGACATATGATTGTGTAGTCAACCTGTGTCATATTGTTTTAAGTAATGGTGATTCTGGAGATTCTCCCGAAACCCATCTTATTTTTATGTAATTAAGTGGAGTTTAGTGTAAAAAAATGAATACCTAAGTTTAGGATGATTTTAAGTAGTTTTACTTTTAATCTACCGAAGATTTTAAGATCGTTTCACTGTGTTGATTCCTATATTCATCATTAATGTATTTTATTATTTGCTACACTTTTTTGTTTTCTTGATTTAGCATCAATATATTTGTATAGATGTATTTAGTGTCAGAAGTACTTAATGAGCATTAATCAAAAATGTTAAACTGGAGATAGAAAGAAATTGGCAATATCATTTTTGAGTTCTCCATATATGGCTATCTCCACACAGCAAGTTTCATATCACTGTACCATATGCTTCAGAAGTTATTTAGGTAGTGCAGGACTTTTAACTAATCCTATATGCATGTATGTGTGTGTTTATATGTATATACATATATACATTAGGTACCATCCTAACGCAAAATACCACGGGTGGCACAGACCTCTGTGTTTGCACCCCTGGACCTAGAGCCTGGTAGAACTCGCAACCACATGTATATGTGTGTGTGTGTGTGTGCATGTGCGTGTGTGTATAACTTGGTAAAATATTAATAGAATATTCCAATTCATCATATAGTATTTGATTTGTGACCCATTTAGCAATAAAGATCAATCATGATTACAAAGATATGCAGTAAAAAATTGTTCTGTTTCAGTGTGGCAATGGAAAATTAAGCATTGTGGAAACATTTACCCTTGTTTACGGAATTTGGGAATCCACACAGTGAAACTTTTGTTAATCTTATTTTGATTTAAAGTAAAACACTAACAATCATGTCGTCACATTAAAACTCTCTTTAAGTTTCACAAACACACTTATAAAAGTAATTTTGGTACATGTTTCGTGAGGTACATTCCTCACATTGTCAACCAAAACGACGACTGATTACTGATGACAAAATTATTTTTATAAGTGTGTTTGTGAAACTTAAAGAGAGTTTTAATGTGACGACATGATTTTTAGTGTTTTACTTTAAATCAAAATAAGATTTACCCTTGTATTTATGCAGCTATTATATATTATTGTTTTTCAATCCAAAGGTACGTGAATGAAGCATAAAATGCTATTAAATATACTTGCATTATGCTTCTAGCCCAATATAATGGACCAATCTTACTAATCAGTGTCAATATTTCCTATTTTGGAAGATGTCTTTCATGAACTGGAATTACATAGTTTCTCAAAGTTATGGGCCCACAGAGAGTATAACCAAGCTAGATGATATAATCTACATAATCTGGACAAACAAGCAAATCTCTGTCCATTTTGCTTGATTTTTTACAAATAATTTTCTCCACCAGCCTGACAGCTGAGAAATGCAAGCTGAAGGTTCTACTAATTTTTGCTCCTAATTTGTATAAAGCATAAGTGCATCAAAGAGAGAGAGAGTAATAAAAAACTGGAAACTTTTGATTGCTGCTTTGTTTTAATTACACTTTTAATAGAAATTATTTGTGCAATACAAATGTAAAGATAAATGAATGACTTATGGAACGTAGGTGCAATTAAAACTACGAAACCATATGAGGAAAGGCAAAACTTCTAAACCTGTTGGCCAACACTTGGTTCTTATTATAATTTGGAATCACACGACATGAAGCCATGTAGCACTTACAGACTGTGGTGTAGAGTTGTATGTTCCAACTGTTTTTGCCAGACGAATGGATCTTCTTAAACTTGTTTGTAGAGTTCTTTCTGAGATATGAAGACTATCTTCCTGAAAATTTAATCGTTAAGCATATGTTTAATACTATTCTAAGGCAATTTTTCTGTATGATTTATATCAAGTTCATCAAATGAGGAAGATTGTAGTTTCAGTAATATTGCGATAAATGCATATTGGTAGTCTCTATACCTTCAGATAAAAGAATCCTTGCTTTGAACCACAGAGTAATGTACTATTTTTACTTAAAGCAGTTAAACATTTCATTTGCTGATTCTGGTGGTCTACTGTTAACCATACTTGCCTAATAAGTATGGCTACCATAAGATGGTAGGTTCAATCCTGGCCAGGCTGATGAATTTTTTGGGGAATAAAATTCTAAGTATGGCTTCCTTTGGAAGGGAAGTAAAGCCCTGAGTCCCATGTCATAAATATTTATGACACATAAAGGAACCTCAAGTCTACAAGAAGAAGCCTCTGAGCAAAATTTATGAGCCTTTTCATGCCCTGAATTGAATGGTTTGCTGATGACCTGAGAAGTTAATGAGCATTCCGTAAATAAACCAAATCAACAAAAACATTTCAAGCATATGTTAGAATTGAAGGGAATTCAATTCTAAAATATATAGGATGATTCCATGAAATAAATGGAGCAAAAATGTCCAATATCATTTAGGCTTTAGCTGGTAAGGAGGGTAAAAATTTGTTATTTTTATTGTGCTGTGATAATTAATGCATTGGGGTTCATATGAGAGTGAATGAAATATTATTCAAATATTTTTTTGTGTGATTAATGAAAAAAAATAAATAAATAAATAAAAATGGGATACAAAAATTTTCTACATAATTTCTGGACTTTACAAATACTTTCCCCCAGAGGATTGGAAATTTCTTAATCACATTATTGAAGAAAGTGGGGGGTTAGTTTTCATGTCAGTTGCCTGTGAATGCTTCCAAAAATTTGTTGCTATCAAATCATCAACCTCAATGCTTCTTTTAATGGTATGATAATAGCAAACACTGTCCTGTGGTTTTTCTCAATTTTTTCCCCTTGTCAAAGCAACCATATGTGAATAGGCATTGTCTTGGAAGAGACAAGTTTTTTGAATTGGTTGTTGATGTTTTTAGCTGATAAGAATGTTCAAAGCTGGCAGTAATAAGCTGCATTGACTGTTTGTCATTCATGAAGAAAATTTATCAACAAAATGCCTTAGTAGAGTCCCAGAAAACTGTCAATAGAACCTTCCTAACTGACATGTGAATTTTTGCTGTGACAAGGAACAGAAGCCCCCTCCTTTCCTTCGCTCCATGCTTGCTTACTCTGACTAAAGAATATAAAGGTGCACCCATATTTCAATGCAGAATTGATAAAGAAAAATTTCTACTTGATCCTGATATTGAGGTAAAAACCTCTATTATATTTTACTTAAATGTAAATTGGAACTTGCACAGTGAAGTTAATCATATTAATTGATATCATTGTATGATTCAGTTGAACTACACACTCTTAAAGCTTCACTTACTTTTCATAAATGTATGGAACCGGTTTCGACAACATTTAGTTGCCATCTTCAGCCAGGCTAAAGTTCAACTCAAGTCCAAGTTCAAGTTGAACTTTAGCCTCGCTGAAGATGGCAACTAAATGTTGTCGAAACCGGTTCCATACATTTATGAAAAGTAAGTGAAGCTTTAAGAGTGTGTAGTTCAACTGAATCATACAATGATATCAATTAACCTCTATTATATTTTATATGTGCAGCCTGCAGTGAGAACTCAAAAACTCAACTTGCCAGAAACTTTTTGGTAATCCAAGTCATCTGAGATGATGAATTGAAAGTTCCAAAACTTATCCCAATCTCAGAAGCAATTTTAGAAAATGTCAAATGTTATCATATCTGATAATGTCCTGAATGGCCCAAAGATTTATTTCTGTTATGCTGGTCCAAGATCTGCATTGATGACTTTAATTTTCTATAGTTTCCTGTCCTTATATGAACCTTTTGTGCCACTTACATGCTTATCTTAGACAGCATCTTATTTCCAAAGTGTGTTCTGAAATGGCCAGGCAAAGCAAACCATTTATCCTTTATCTTATTCCTGTCCCATGTGTAACATTTCAAAGGCATGATGACTTGCTCAGTACTATTCACAAGTGGTAAAATAAAAATTTCTGGTTTATATTTGATTCACCAGTGTATAATATTGTTTGACTTAATTAAAGCTTTTGAGATTGCAAATCAAGAGCTACTTCTAAATAAATTATCAATGTCGGGAGTAATAGGAATTGCCTCAAATGGTTTAAAAATTTATATGTTAGTATAAACAATTATTTTACCTATCTTACAAGAAAGCATGATGATCCATAAAGCTCAGCCCTTGATCCAATTTTATTTCTAATATTTATCATTTTTTTTTTGTTTGGTTTAGTTAACCTACAGATGCTCTTTAACATCTCTGGTCATCAGCATCCCATTAAATTCAGGGCATGAAATGGCCCATAAATTTTGCTCAGAGGCTTTTTTTAATCAGGCTTGAGGTTCTTTTATGTGCCATAAATCTACCACATGGGACTCATCGGTTTACTTCCCTGCTGAAGTAAGCCATACTTAGGATTTTTACACCCAAAAAAGTCCATCAAACCTTACCAGGATTGAGCCTGTGATGCTAAGTCTACGAGGCAAGCAGGGTTACCATTAGACCACCAGGATCGATGTATATTAAACCTACTAGTTAAAATATTATCTGCTGAAGATATATTCTTGTTCTCTCAAAGTAATGAAAGATATGCAAACTGAAGAATTGGTTCTTAAATGATAAATGAATCCTGAATGTTAAGAAAACAAAATACATGCTAATTAAGATCATTGTATGATTAGTTTCACTGTACAAGTTCCAATTAGCATTTCTAGTTAAGTACATGCTGTTTCATAAGGTTTTAGTTCTTGAGTAACATTGTGCAAGTGGCTCCTGAATCAGAATCCAGAATTTGTAGAACATGTTTTAGTAACAGACTGCCACCGGCACAATGTTACTCAAGACCCAAAAGGCTTATGAAATAGCATGTACTTTGTTAGGTAATGAACATGCCTTGGGGTTTTGAGGGAAATTGGATAGGAGACATGTACAAAATATGGAGAGGTCAAAGAGTTTCTTCTACTCCCTTCAAAACATTGGAGAAAATATATATGCTTGGATGAAGCATTGGTATCAGTGGGGAATGGTATATGCAAAGTTGTCATGCAGCAGACAAACTATTCACTCAGTGTGCAATGCTTCTTTTCCTTGATGGCACTGTACAAATGTAGTAGCTCCAGCATAGTACTTCCAAGTACTTTGAAGTCTATCACCAGAATTCCTCTGCAGCTCAAAAAACTGTTATTACCTTCCTCATGGATTGTGTGGCCTTGGCTTTTCTTCTATCTCTATATTGATTCTCTTTTTGAAGATTTTTTTTATTTGTTTTATTTATGAACACTCTTTAACATCTCAGCTCATCAGTCACATTCAATTCAGGAACATGAAATGGCTGGTAAATTTTGCTCAGAGGCCTCTTCTTTCAGGCTTGAGGTTCTTTTTCATGTCGTAAATCTATGACATAGGATTCAAGCTTTGCTTCCTACCTGAAGGAAGCCATACTTAGGATTTTTACTCCCAAAAAAATCCATCTACCTTGGCTGGGATTAAGCCCACAAAATGGATCTGCGGGAAAAGTATGGTTACAACTAGACCATCAAGACTGACTTTTTTTTGAAGGACGGGTCATAGTAGAGGACCACTGTTTTGTCCCTGAGATGTTGGATTCCAGTACTGCCCTTTAATTAAAATACTTCTCACAACATTCCATGTGTATTTGCATTTAAATGCCTGAAAGAATTTGGGGCACCCGTTTTGTACTGGCCTAATATATATGCAAATGTTGATGAAGGATGCAAAGCACAGTTTTTCTAAAGCCCCAACCTAGCAACTATTTCACTAGGCATGGCATTACTAATTTTCATAACATGTAGAGGGGTTGTTAAGAATTCATGCACTACTCTTCTATGAGGGCTAGTCTATAAAGAACAGAATGATATTTTTTTACTTCGGAAGTACACTAGACAGGGTCAAGATGTGATCTTTTTTGAAGTAATCTCCATTGTTACATGTACTTGACCACCCATGTCTGCCAGTGACCATTTCTTGAATTACACATCTGAGTCAAGCAACATGTTCCTATATTGCATTTTCTATATTACCATTTTATATTATACAAATCTACTATCTCTGTAGCTTTAAAATAATTGGTGTTAATACAGTAACAATGCACAATGCTTCATGTGAGACAGTGTGAAATGATTTTGATATTCTTTTTGTTTACTAATCTTTGAACTCTTTTTGGTTTCGTTTCATTGGACTACTTTTGCAAGGCTTTGATCCAGATGGTTGCTCCATAAGATGACAGTGGCAGAGTGGTGATTTTATAAATTGTTCTAATGATTTAGACCCAACTATTTTTGCTGATTTTGATAAGCTTGCATTAATTTTGTGCATCTGTCCAATACATATTCTATATGGTGACTTTAACTAAATTCCTTATCAATCATTATTCTTAGATATTTTATGCTGTTCATTAGCTATAGAGATGTATTGTTCAAATAAAAGGTTATTATATCTATGTGCTCTTTTCTCTTCTTTGTGATCATTATTATCAAAGATTTTTGTTAGTTAAAAATATTTTGTTATATCTTGCCCATGCTGTTATTTTGTAGAGATCAACATTATAAAGATTCTACACTTCAGATGCAATATTGTCTTTCATTAATATAATTAAGTTGTCCTTAACGCGCAATTACTTTTGTTGACCTAAGTTTAGTAGTGAATTATACTGGATATTCGAAAACCCAGGGCCACACCATTAGTGATGGTGACATTGTTTGCTAATATCCTTTTCCAGAATTACATTGCTCGTGGACATTGAGAGAAATAATTGTAGGCCAAATTATACAAATTCCTCAGATATCTGGAATCTTTCAAGGTTTGATATACTGGGCCATCAAGCTGCATCAAATACCTCTTTTACATCAAGGCCGACTACTACTTTGCATTTGTTTTCATCTAAATTCTGCTCTATAATTGCTTAAGTGCCAGTACTGCATCAACAGCATTGTTTGTGGTAATCCATTATTTTTTCATTATTATGATTATTCTTATATATATGGAACTTGACTCCTTTTATCAGGAGTTTCTAGTAGTTATTCTCCAATGTTTAGCAAGTTTTTGAGGCAAAATTTAGTAACCCCTAGTTGTCTTCTTTTCCAGAATTTATGGGTATAATTCTAACCTTCTTACACTGCTTTCAGAATATCCCTATTTTTAGACATCTGTTGTATATTGTTGTAAAGAATCTGTAAGTGCATTTTCATCACATCAGTAGATTTATAGCTTTCATTCTATTGTTTAATACTGTCAAACATCATGTATTGAAATCTATTGTACTCTATTGTTAATACTACTAAGACTAACCTCAGATTCCATAGCACGTACACTGCGTGCTCTTTTCTTACTGATTGTTAATACAGTGCTATTTACTTCTTCAGATATGCTTGATACAGACTGATCTGAAGGCAAAACTGAAGTGGCATGTAATATACTCTTGCAAGCTAGACGAGCAGATCTTCGGATGTTATTATCAATAACTGTTTTAGACATAGCACTGTTTTCTTCCTGAAAAGACTGCAAAGAAAATTTTCTATTATCATAGCTATGAGAAATACATTATCATCTTGTCTGGCTGATTTATATATATATGTAATTTAGAAATGCACATCACCAAACCATTCCCATACATTGTTAAAGTCTGGCACAGATATGATGATATCTTAGCGTGGTTAATAAGAAACACTTGGATGATGCTTTGAAATTGTTAAACCTGTAAGATACAGAAATTAAATTCACATTTGAAACAGAACAAGATAACATGATTCCTTTTCTTGACTTAATTATAAGAACATGCTATAATTTGAAATTAGGAATATAAAGAATAATATGCATACTGACAATTATAGAAAGGATACGCATTCTGACAGTTACATAAAGGCAAGTGGCTTCAATCTCATAGCACACAAAATGCAGTCCCCAACAGCTTAGCACATAGATGTGCTAGCATACCCATGAATGAGTTTGAATACAACAAAGAGCACTCATAATACAAATGGTAAAAACCAATGGATACAACCAAGAAAAAAACTTAAGAAATTCTAAAAAGAAAAGAGGTTAAAACAGGTTACAACATTGGCAGCAAGGGGAAAAAGAGTAAAAAAAAAACCTACCATTCATTATAAATTTACTTATCATCCTTGGGCCACCAAAAATATCAGAAAATGAGTTCAGTATTACTTTGTCCCTAGTGAACAAATTCAGCCTAAATAATCTGCTCAATTCCTGTGATGACACAATCCCTAATGAGAAGAAACCAGGAATCTATAAAACCAACTGCTCTGAATGCAACAAAGTGTATATTGGCAAAACAAAAAGCAGCATTGAATTAGACTCAAAGAACACTGGAGAAACATCAAGTACAATCAAACAGAACATCAGCAGTTGCACACCATTTTTGGAGAGAGAAAATATGATATAGAAATGGAAATCAAATTACTGAAATTTGTAGATAAACCTTTGGAGCTGGGAATATGAGGAATATATACATAAGATAAGGTTATGAACTTCAAGGTTCCAACAGAAGACAAATTAATTAAAAAATTCATAAAATGGCCTGTGAAACATGTTCTGTATAATTTAATGGTAAGTCACCAGCTAATTACAACTATTAAATATTAAGTTGCTCCACTGTATTAGTTCAGACACAAAATTGTTCTTAAATTTAAAGTTTCCATTGCTTAAAATCCTTGATATTTAATAAGTATATTTTAAAAAACATAATTAAGGAAAACAGAGAAAACTATAAACACTAAATTCACAAATAAATTAAAAAAATATAAACAATGTATACAGTTTTTTTCACACTAACTCCATTCACTTACATATGTTTCAAATTTATGTAAGTGAATGGAGTTAGTGTGAAAAAAACTGTATACATTGTTTATATATATACCACTCCATTGTCAACAGCTTCGTAAGTACACTTATTGAGTGAAATTAAACAAAGATAATGCTTGCCATTTGTAATGTATTTTCCAATGATAGTACATTTTCCTTGTCAGTAACAATCTCTCTGTTATGGAGAAATGTTCTTTCAAGTTCAGAGCGCACTAGGATAGGAATTTCATTCATCCATGTTCTTTTTGCTTCTTCAACATGTCTTCTTATAATAGGACTGGAAAGAAAGAAATAAAAAAAAAGAGAGCATATAATATGTAAGTATGGAATGATCCAATGAGCTATGAACTAACTACCAATGCTTTTCCACTTAGTGAATGCACATATTTCCCACCACTGACTGGAACAAAGTAATGCTAGCTTCTGAATGTCAGTGCAGATCTGATAAAGAGTTTGAGTTCAGTTCAGTTATTAGGAGTGGTGTGTTGTTCGTATTTCATTATGAAGTGACTTATAGTTCAGTATATGCTTTCTACTGTACACCATGTATCTTATTTATGATTCATATGCATCAACTCAGTCATCTTGTCACGTTCAACGATGACTTGAAGAAAGATACCTGGATGTATAACTACCAGGCTGCTGTACAATAATCCAGAATCTTCATAAATATATATTTCAAAATAATCATTATAAGGGTGCTGAGAAACCAGATTATCATTCATGAAGTGCCCTGCCATGACACACACACACACACACACAAAAGTTTATGGTGTGCCATGGTTGAGAAAAAATTATTACAGGGCCATTTTTTTAAAGGCAACCTCTGATGTCCACACATTGAATACAACCCCCCCCCCCTCCCTCACTTTTTTATATTAACCAACAGGAAGCTTGAGTTTGCCTTTTTTCAACACTTTGCCACAATGCATACAATGAATATTTCAATGAAAGAAATGGAAAGAGTCTTTTAGAATGACAAAGTTATTAGCAGGAATTTGTGACCCCCTTAGTCCCCCATTATAATCCTTTGCGACTCTTATCTCTGAGATAAATTTAAAGCAGAATTGAAATAAAATATCTGCTAGGAAATAGCCAGCATTACTCAATGTGAGTTACAGTTAGTGGTGGATAGTTTTTCAAAGAGGTGCCAAAATGTAACAGTGGCCAGTTTCAGCACCTGCATTTCATAAAGATGGTAAGTAAAATCTTTTAAAATAGTTAAGGGTGGGATTATCATGAATGTTCGTTAACGTTGCATTGCATTACATTTAAGTTTTTTTGAGTTTATCAGTTTCACAGTATTCAATTACGATCATGTTTGCACACTATGTTGCAAGATGGCATAACCTGGACATTGGCATGATGGAAATGGAAACATAACATCAAAGTAACAAGCCAAGAAATACAATGAAGGGATCTGCTATGCAGGGCTGCTTACAAGTAAATTTAATCCATTGCCTCATTAGTTGTATAATTTACAGTATTATTTATCTTTGTTAATTAAATATAAGCAAGGTATGTACTTGAATAATGTGTATTATTGAAATAACTCCATGAATGTGTGAAATCAAATGAAGAAATTATCATTTGTAGCTGTTACTTATAGATTATGTTACTAATGTAAATTTTATTTATTTCAGATGTTGTTATAGCATTTTTTTTTTTTGATTGGTTTATTTATGGACGCTCTTTAACATCTCAGGTCATCAGCGTCCCATTCAACTCAGGGAGTGAAAAGGCTGACAAATTTTGCTCAGAGGCCTCTCTTTCAGGCTTGAGGTTATTTTTCATGCCGTAAATGTATGACATGGGACCCACGGCTTTACTTCCTTTCCGAAGGAAGCCATACTTAGGATTTTTACCCCCCCAAAAATCCATCAGTCCTGACCCGAATCCGCAATCTTGGGTTTAGGTAACCACACCACCAGGACTGGCGCGTGTGTTATAGCATGCAAGTCTAATTATGACAATTTGTTAAAAAGTGGAGATTAACAGTTACAACATTTTCTTTTCCATGGGAAGATAATCTAAAACAGGGGCTTTGTGCTATTGCAAGAAAGGAATGGGGACAAATCAACTTCAACAGTGGTTTGTGAAAAACACTTTCAAGATTGCAATCTAGGAGACATGCAGCAATGGGGTTAAATCACAAGAAGATGGAAGAATTTCTGGAAGCTAATCAAATAAAAGATTATGAACATTTTGCTCAACAATTTCAAGAAAATGTGGATGCTGTGAAAAGGTGGATAGAATTTTAAAGAGGATAGTGATTGTGTTTGGTTTTACACCTATTTTGAATGTCAACATTAAACCTGTAAGAAGTGCTGATTATGATAAACTTAAAATTGATTGCACTGTAAATATTTCTCACAATTTTAATGTAAATGTAAAAGGAATGATTTGAGTAGATTTTGCCCGATGGCATAAAACTAGAGAAGTCATCTCAAATTGAAAATGTTTTAAGTAGATCCAAATCAGTTATAGTACTTCTTTGAAAAAAAAAAAAACTTTACAACATAATCTGCAAATGTCTAAGAAACATTTACAAGATTATGTTGTCATTGCACAAGATGAGAACCATAATTATTTTAAAGAGTTGCTTAGATGCGAAGGAGGATAGACATGTTTTATGTGTATACTTGCAACACAGAGTAATGAGACCATCAATGGAGCAAATGGGAAAGATGTTGGAAACCATGACATAAGATATGAAGGAAATAAAGAATATGGAGTGTAGAATTGACAAAAGTATGGAAAGCAGAATAGAAGAGCTGAAATTGATAACACAGCATTCTGAAGGATAGGTTAAGGAGTTAATGGAATGCAAGAAAAGATTATCATACTCAGAAAATATTCAAGAGAGAATTAGGAGAATGAATTTAATAATTTTTTGAATAGAAGAAAGGAGAGAGAGACAAACATGTCAGGAAGTTGAAGATATTGTGCGAGAGAAATTGAATCTGAACATTGTAGGGTGAGAGATTGTTGATTGCCATAGAATTGGAAGGAGAGACAAAGATCGAGACCAATAATTGTTTAAATGGCTACAATGAAGCTTAAATGATAAGTATTATGTAACAGTAAGAGGTTAAAAAACACAAAAATATTTATTGAAAAGGATTTGGGAAAAGAGCAACGAAGGATAAAATCTGTAGCACTAAGAGAAATTAAGAAAGCAAGGGAAAAAGGAAGAAGAGTGTTTATTAAAGGGAGTGAATTGTGGATTGATGGAGAGAAACAAGAAATTTGCCAGCACATTGTAACAAGAGAAGAAAAACAACTTACAAGTGAGGAGGGAATGGAGAGAGGAAGGATTATGGCGCGAAAATGAGAGAAGAAACATATTCATTGCCAGTGACATCACCAATAAAGCAAGTCCAATCATCAAGAGGAGGGAGTGAAGAGAGGCAGGGTAATGGTCTGGAAAGGAGAGAAGATGTATATTCACCGTCATGAAGTGAGTCCAACCAGTGACACAGCTGATAGAAGACCGTTTGTTGACTATGGAGAGAGATACACTGCATACAGACTTAGGGAAACTTGATGGTTTAAGTGTGGTTTGTGCAAAACCCCCTGCTTGGGGGTTGAAGATGGAAAAAATATAAAGGGAGAAAGACATATTCCACGAGAAGTAAAATGAAATTGGATAAATATAGATTCAAAAATAAAGATTGGGCATAGGGATTCAAATTATCAGTAGTGAATTGGAATGTTGAAGGTTTATTGGATAAGGCATGCAGTGGTGAAATCCTAAGAGTATTGAAAGTAGGAGACGTAATAGCAGCAGTTGAAACATGGATAGCAAAGAAAGTTAATATTGAAATATCAGGGTTTCACTTTTATAGTGTAAAGGGTGTTAAAATTAAAAATAAAGGAATAATCTGGTGGATTAGGTTGCTTTGTAAGGAAAGAAAAACGTTTTATAGTAATGGAAGAAAAAGAGTTCGGGAGTAATTTAATGTTATGGTTGTTCTTTAGTAATATTTACACAAGAAGTGGCTATTTATGTGTTTGTATTTTTATAACCCACCTAGTACTTCAGAGTACTATGATGCAAATGTGTTTAGAAAGGTAAGCTATGATATTGAGGAGATTCGAAATAAATATGAGCAAGTGGAAATAGTGTTGGGAGACTTTAATGCAAGGATAGGGGAACATCAGATACAGTTAATTAACCAAATTGCTGAATGTGATTTAAATTTTATACTAGAGAGAAGATATAGCAAGGGCAAGTTTTTAAATAAAGAAAAAGCTCTAATTAATTAACTAAATTGATGAATGTGATATGGGTTTTATGCTAGAGAGAAGATCTAGAAAGGACAAGTTTTTAAATAAAGAAGGGAAAAAGCTCTTAGATTTATGTGAAGAAAATAATCTTATACCATGTAACAGATTGAGAGGATTGGACATAGATGGAGAATTTACATTTATAAATAAGAATGGACAAAGTGTGGTAGATTATATGTTGTGTTCACTCACTATTGATAATTTGATTAGAGATTTTGAAGTTATGAATATGATATTAACGTCTTGTCATTTCCCACTGAGATTAAAATTGGGAGAAGTAAGGGGAGATAAGAAGGAAGTATGTAGAGGGAATGGTAGGCATATTGAGGTTTACAAGTGGAAGGAAGAAAAATATGACTCATTTTGTAAAGAGTTAAATTCGGAAGAGGTAAAATTTTACAAAAAGGAAATAGAGAGTCTAATAAATGCAAATAAAATAGGACAGGCAGTAGAGAAATTGGAATATATTGTGAAAAGGGCAGGGAATGATATGAAAGCAATGGTTTATGATGATAACAAAAGTAAATAGTTTGATAAAGGTTTTAAAATGGCAAAGAAAAGAGTAACTCAAGAGCTGCAAATTGGAGACAATCAGGGGACAAAGAGCAAAGAGAAAATTTCTTCATACTTAGATGGAGATATAGGATGCCCAGGACAAAAAGAAGGAATGGGGTAAAAGAATAAGAAAAATGTTAATGAATGCAGAAAAAATCGAAGATAAAAGGAGGATATGGTCAGTGGTTAAAAGTTTATATAGAAATGGGATAAAGGAGAGAAATATAACTTCAGAAAGTTGGTGCACTCATTTTAACACTTTATTAGGACAAGAGAATTTAATTAGAACAGAAATAGCTTTCTTTGGTAATAAGGAAACTAGATTGATTTAGATAGGGAGATTTCAGAAGAGAATTTTATGATCAAATTAAGAAATTAAAGTTGAAGAAAGCAAGTGGTATTGATGGTATTATAGAGGACTTCTTCAGGATTTGGGTTAAGGAAGATAATAGAAGAAAAATAGTTGTTAAATTCTTTAATAAAACAAAGGAAAGAGAAATACCCAAGATGTGAAGAACGAGCATGATAGTACCCATAAAGGGAAAAATTATCCAGCTAATTATAGGGGTATAAATCTTCTTTCCATTTTAGATAAGGTTTTTACAGGAATTCTAGCCAACTGATTAAGGAAATGGGTTGAGAAAGAGAATAAATTATCAGAGTTTCAAACAAATTTCAGAGCAGGGAGAAGAACTGCGAATAATACTTTCATAATAGGACAATTATAGATAAATATTTAAGCAAGAAAAGAGGAAGAGTTTGTATGGTATTTATAGACTTTGAGAAGGCATTTGATACTACAAATAGAGATGCAATGTGGTTAAAACTAAAAATGAAAAGAATAATTAAGATGTTTAACACTAGTACAAAAGATATATAGTCAGAACCAGTTTTGTGTCAATTTTACAGGTGATGAGATAACAGATTATATACAGAGTAAAACAGGAGTAAGACAAGATTATAATTAAGTTCAACACAGTTCAATCTCTATATTGATGACCTTTTGGAAGAAACTAAGAAAGATGAGTTACATCTACCAGTAATAATAAGGAAATACCAGGGTTGGTTTTTGCAGATGATTTAGTAATCACATCTATATCTAGTGCAGGTTTGAGAAGAGCAATTGAAGTAGTGAATACTTTTTGTAAACAATGGGGATTGAAAATTAATGAAAACAAATCAAAGATTATGGTTTTTAAAAGAGGTTATGAGTTGAAAAATGGCAGTTAAATGGGAGAGAAATAGAGGTGATAAGGAAAATTAATTATCTAGGGACAAGTTTAAGCTCTAATGAAAGTTAGAATGAGCAGAAAAAAATAGCAATAGCAAAACTCAAGAGCTGCTATGAGTGTTATAAGAGCACGTTTAAGAAAAATTCCTGATATAAGAGTAAATTGACTGGAAAGAATATACACAACCACAGTAGAAGCTAAAATGTGTATGTATGTATCAGAAATTGGGGATATAGAGGATACATGGAAAGATGTTGATAAAATAAATAGAAGTTTTGGTAAATTGATTTTCGGTTTACCAACATCATCCCCAAATGGTATAGCATAGCTAGAATTAGGTAGATATTCCCCTAAGAAAAAGATAATCGCAAGAATTATGAAATATTTATTAAGAATTACCACATTAGAAGAGAGTGATATTATTAAAGAATGTTTTATTATTCAGGAGAAATGAAAGTGAAAAGAATCATAGTATTTCAAAGTGCTGGAAATTTTATAACAGAGAGGTTTAGGAAAAGTATGGATAAATAGGGAATACCAAAACAAGAGGATTTTGGAAAGAAGTACATTTGATTTACTTCTGGATTTGATTTTGGAAAGAAGATATTGAACGACAACAAATAATTATTACTCACTTAAATGTAAATTGGAACTTGCACAGCGAAGCCAATCACATCAATTGATATCATTGTATGATTCAGTTGAAACTACACACTCTTAAAGCTTCACTTACTTTTCATAAATGTATTGAACTTTAGCCTGGCTGAAGATGGGAGCTCAATGTTCTCGAAACCGGTTCCATACATTTATGAAAAGTAAGTGGAGCTTTAAGAGTGTGTAGTTTCAACTGAATCATACAATGATATCAATTAAAATAATTATTAGTTTAGGTGAAAAGGGTTCATTGAGACTTTATAGGGGAATAAAAATAGTATGGGATTGGGAAAAATATATGGAACAATGTGATAAGGCAGGTAGAGAAGGGTTTGCTTGGGCTAAAATTGGAGTTAAGAATTTTAGGATTAGGATATGATAAAGGAATAGGAAATTGTTTAATATGTGGAGAAACCAATACAGATTTTCATTGTTTGTTATAATGTAATCAAAGTTATGAAGAGAAAAGGTTTGGAGTAAAAAACAGAAAAATTTAGATGGGGAACTAGTTAGATAAAAATGGATAAGAATGATGAAGAAGATGATGGAAGGAAATGTAGAAAGAAGTGTAACCTTTGCTGTATAATAATTTATGGATTTACAGGTATTTAGGGAAGGCGAGGGAGAAATGATAAAGAATGATCAGATAGTTAATGAATAATGAATAGGGGAGGAAAGGGAGTAAATTAGCATTAGAAATAGGATTATTATACACCAATAACCTGGGTGTTAGTGTGTGTTAGTGTTAGTGTGTATATAGTCCCAAGGAAAGTATAGGATAATACTTGGATGAAGTGTTTAGAATTAAAATATTGTAATACAGTCATAATGATATATATTTATTTTATATTGTTACTTAGTCTTATGAAATTAATAAAGACATAGATCATATTGCAATATTTAAAATTGTATGTTGATGTAAAGAGAAATAAATTCAATTCAATTATTTTAAATGAAACTTATAAATTATTACTGACCAAATTAATATGTAACTTGCAAATAGGCATAGACCAAGGTATTAATTTGCTAGAATTCGTTTTTCATTAATAGTTTATTCTCACTCATTATTTTCTTTGAGTGAATGGTGGGAAGCTCTGAAAATAACGGCTAGTGTCTCTTCTGTACGATCTCTATCAGACAGGACTGACGACAACCTCTGTGGGTGCTGCTACAAAGAGACAGATATGCTTGCACATGTCCTGAGTTCCTGTCCTTTTGGAGAAGCAGTACTAACTCTCACACCACAGGATTTGCTCAATGATAACAGAAGAGCTCCAATCTAATAACTTTGAGGTCTTTGAAGAAGTTTACTGTCTGGCAACTAATGGAAGCTGAAGAAGAATTGATATGATTGCCATCACATCAAACAAAACTATGGGTTATAGAATGGGAGGAGGAGGAGGAGCAGCAGAAGCAGAAGCAGAAGAAGAAGAAGAAGAAGAAGAAGAAGAAGAAGAAGGAGGAGGAGGAGGAGGAGGAGGAGGAGGAGGAGGAGAGGCCAATCTGAGTAAGTGAACCATAAAAAATTAATATCTGAACACCACGATACCATTTAGAACAAAATATGAACCTCAAAACACAGAATTGGCCTCATGGTACTATTCTTCTGCATTTTTTCACCACCTGGAAAGGGTTCACTTTGCGGAGAGCGAGAGCTAAAAGAGATCTTAATAGCTACTCTATCATATGTACTTCACCACTTCTGTAAGTAATCAAGAATCCTTATAGAACAATTTCAAATAGGCTCTCCTTTTATACAAATTTGTTTTCTGTATTTCTTTGCTTCCATTCATCCTCATTTTTTTAAAATTTATTTTTTTTGGTTTCTAAACTTACTCATATGTATTGCTTGTTCTGTCTATTGTGGCAGCCCGTAATTGTGGGGAACTGTAAGTGTTTTGTCAAAAATATATATAAAGAATATTTGCTCTTGCCCTGTAAAAGATATTTGCGACAGTTTTCATTGTCATATGATATAGAACCAATTAAAGGAATTGCAAATACAGAACAGTATAGTTGTAACAAACTCAAATTATATGAAACTGTACTTTTTTCTCTTAAATAATGAAATATATGTTTAGTCAAGTTTGAGTTATGAATCATAAAATATTGTTACTTATGCAGATAATAAAACTGCTGTAATAGTTAAAACTTTTGTGTGTTATATTATGGTTTTGGCATTTGGCTCATTCAGGGATTGTTTTGTTCAGATGATACAGTTAAAACATCAAGTATTTGAGTTGAAAAACAATATATTACAAGTGATCAATTTTGTTCAGAAGTCAAATTTCAAAATGCTGTCATTAACTGATAATAATCCAACTAAGAAAAAATAATTTTTTAATCTTTTCAGAGCAAAATGTTTTTCAGAATCCAAATTTTCCAAATCTAAAGATACATTTGATCTAAGACAAAGTTCATGTTGTTTAAAAACATAAGAAATAATTTGATTAGTAAGATGGAAGATTTATATTTGTCTTATAGTTTTTGGGCCTGGGTATACACTAAACTTAGCATAGGAGCATTTTGCCCATTATTTTTTTGTATAGTCCCCTTTGAGGTTTACATGCTTTTAACTGCAATGTAGGTCCTTGATCCTATCATGATGTAACTTGCTTGTGATGGCAAACTTGCTAACAGTTGTCATTTCCTCATGAACAACCTGCCTTTTTAATTGTGTGAACATTTAGATATGACTAGAGACAGGAGTCTGGAAATATGCAAATTTTTTTCCTTATTTTATCTCAAAATTAAAAACTAATTTTTATGAATCAGTATGACTTTCATTTTGCTTTTTCAGACTGTTTTGTATAAATACTTATTTTACTATCCTATCAAAATGTTAAGGAGATAAAATTCTCGGACAAAACCTTGCACAATCTCAAAAAATGCATATCAGGACTGCTTTCAGAAGCTCAATTAGCATTAGAAGAGGTATATGTCAAAAGAGAGGGAGATTAGTTCGAAGGAGACAAAGGTCAAGAAGATGCATACAAGTCCAAATTTTAAAAAATTAAAATGTTTGGTTATTTTTTGAACAGATCTTGAACATTGTTGTTTAATATTTTCTCCATTATTTAGATGTTAAATGCAATGAGAATCTAAAGTCCTTCCCTGGTTTCAGGGATCGATAGAACAGAAACCACAACAGACATAGCAGAAACACATATCAATGGAAAGAGTATCCCTCCAAGTTTGTATTTATACCAGATGCCATGGTATAATTATAGATTTAGCTGCTGGAGGGCAGTCATAGCAAAAACATGGCATTCACTAGTGCACGTAAAGTTTTCTGCAAGTTTTAATTCGCTAAAAGTGAGTCCATTATGATAACAATGAACGATTTGATATGCAACATAAAAAAGAACCACCTAAAGTCAAAACAATTTGTGCTTAGTACAAAAAGTTTGAATTGATTCACTGTATGTGTGATGGACCATGAACAGGTGGGCCAAGAGTGTTGGTTGAGACCATTCAGGTGTGCAAAGCATTTGTAAGGAGTCCTAAAATGTTGACACGTTGCGCGAGTAAGGAATTGCAGATTTTGTAGTCAACTGTCCGACTGAAAGCAAAATCATACCAGATATAGCTGTTTCAAGCACTGAATCCTGGGTATCACAATCACTGTCTTCATCTGTATCAATTTTCAAGAATTACTAGAAGTAGATCGTTTTCCTGAGAAACTGATTTTTAGTGAAGAGGCCATGTTCCATGTGTTCAGCAAAGTAAATTGTCAGTGTATGCATTTGGTGTATGGAAAAACCTAGTGTTATGGTAGAACATGTAACTCCTCTAAAGTCAATATGTTTCTTTCAAAAATATATGGCCCATTTTTCTTTGCAGAGAAAACTGTTATTAATCCAGTGGCTAATGCCGCAATCATATGCAGAAAGCCCTTTATTTTTCAGCAAGATGAGCCTCTGTCTTATTTCCATCATATGTGATGCCTCAGCTGGGAGGAGGGGGAAAAAAAAAAGAACTAATCCCATGTTATTGTTCTTCTGGGGTTATGTCAAAGATCATGTGTTAATGCAGCATTTGTCACATGATTTAGTACTGCTGCAACAAAAGATCACATATGTAGTTGCTGGTATCCGGCCTTCAGATGTTGGGACATATATAGCAAGAACTTGACTACAGGATTGATGTTGCTGCATAACCAATGGATATATGGAAAACTGTAAAGTATGTACAAAACTTGGAGTGATGCTCTATCCACTGATATAGATCTTCTGTTAGTCTGCAATGGTTACTGTTATATCAGCCCCAAAACCAGGGATGTACTTTAGAATCACTTTGAATATTTTATATTTTTGTAGATACAATGAATGCAATGAAATGTATGTAAGTGTATGTATATATATATACACACACATTTACATACATTTATATATGTATAAATTATTTATATATACATAGCACCGTCACTTGTCTTCTTGCCATAGAAGGACTCCACGAGTCTGAAATACAGCGATCTCAAGTGTGACTTTTTCTTAGTTTATCCTTTTCTACAATTATAATTACTGTTAATTTGTTACATTGTTAATAGTGTTACTTTATTTTTATTTTTCCTTTATATTGTTTGCACCTCTGGTGTTGCTTTTAACTTTGCTTATTAAGTTTAATTTGCTTTTGCATGTTTTGCTTTTGACCTCTTTACTATTTATCTATTATTCTTTTAATTTTATTTCTTACTTTCTCTGTGTTTTCTAATACATCTTATACTATGACATCTATCCAAGGTAATGTTATGAAATTTTGGTTCAACAAATGTAAGTACCATTAGCACTGTCACTTGTCTTCTTGCCATAGAAGGACTCCACGAGTTCGAAATATAGCGATCTCAAGTGTTACTTTTTCTTGCTGTTTTGTCTTTTGTACTGTTATAATTACTGTTAATTTGTTACATTGTTAATAGTGTTACATTGTTAATAGTGTTACTTAATTTTTATTTTTCTTTTATATATATAAAAAACTGGAGAAATGAACTCATTAAGGTAAAATTTAAAAGGGATAATAGAATACCAAAGAGAACATTCATAAAAGATTACAGGAGTATGGGTTTAGGATTTATTTAAAGTTAAACAGAAGTGGAAATGGTGAGTGAAGAGAGAAGAAGAAAATACACACAAATAATAGTATATAGTCGATAAAATAATGGTATAGACAGAATAAGGTAGATATCATTTTGGTACCTGGGGTTGGGTCAGAGCTGGGTCCCCTGGCATTCCAGTACGTTGTGCTGATGAACCAGGGACTGGGGTCTGATGCAATACAAGTGAACAATTGGTATTCTGTTTATTTGAAATTTAGATTAAGGCCTTAATATATCATTAATTATTGTAAAAATTGTAAATTTGAGGGGTCCATCCAAAATGGCCTGAGCCAAATAGATGGGAGGCCCCTTGTAGTTTGTATTTTCTTAGCATTCAAATAAATAAATAAATAAATAAATAAATAAATAAATAAATAAATAAATGGGGCACTTGTCCATATATGGCATAACACTCCAGGGGAATACAAACTCAAATAGATGGAGGCCCCTTGTAGTTTGTATTTTCTTAGCATTCAAATAAATAAATAAATAAATGGGGCACTTGTCCATATATGGCACAACACTCCAGGGGAATACAAACTGTTCACATGGTATGTTATAACTTTATTGGCATGCTTCTTGCATGTTTATTTAATAATCTTGCAACTACATTGTCTGTTAGGTTGTGCCATGTGCTCGATAAGGCGCAAACAGCATTACCCAGAGATGTGGTGGGATATATTTTTTGCTATTTACATGTAGAGTAAAGTAAACGAAAAGCAGTTTAATTAATGCAGACTTTACCTCAGATCCACTGAATCCAATAAGCTTGAAGCTGATGAGTAGTTTAACTGCGAGGTTGCCAAACTTTCTGATGATAGGTTCAGATTTGATTTCTTGAAGCTGCAATAATTTCAGTGAATGAAATAATATACAGGCTTGCAAAAATAACAAACAATTTTATTACATTCTACAAATGAAAGCAAATATATTACTCCCTTATTTGAACCTAATTTCTTACCAAAAATGCAGGGGAATTTAATGAGGAGTTTATGGGGATAAGAGCAGCTTAGTTTTTATGCTAAAGAAGCTTTAATGCAGCTTTAAGAGACACACCAATGTTATATTGAAACTTCTTAACTTACAAGACCAAAGCATTTACAAGGGGTGTTCTAAAATTTCTCGGCCTAATTCAGAGATGTCATGAAGATAGCCCAATTACTATGACAGTTGTTAAGTATCGTCCTTTAGATGGCATACTGTAAAGTTTCAGATGCATAAATGTAGTCACTTGTTTGTGATGATTGTGTAAACAAACTAATGTTACCCTTTTCTACAAAATGGATAAAACTGAAATACAGACTGTGATAGCATATTTCGTTTTGAAGGGTTTTTAAGCCCAACAGAAATACAAAAGAAGTTAGATTCCACATTAAAGGAGCCTTTCCCTTAATTTTTGATGGTTAAAAAGGGGGCTGATGAATTTAAGTGTTGAGTACATCCATTCAAGATGATGAGTAACTGGTACAACCAACGAGATTGTGACAAAATTCACAATGCCATTATCAATGATCACCAATTGAAGGTACACAAGTTGGTTGATATTGCAAAAACCTTGATAAGCTAAGTCTGCTACATTTTACACAAAGTTTTGGATATGAGAAAACTTTCAGCTAGATGGGTGCTATATTTATTAATAATGGACCAAAAATGCATTAGAATGAACATTTTGCAAGAGTGTTTAGACTTGTCTAAATGCAATTCTAGTGAGTTTCTTCAACATTTCAAAACAGTAGATGAAATATGGATTCATCACTACATATCAGAGATGAAAGAGCAATTCAAACAGTAGGTGTGGCAACACATGAAAGTGCACAAAAAATGGTTCCATCTGCAGGAAAAGTATGGGTATGGTTTTCTGAGATTCTCATGGTATGGTTCTTGTAGATTACTCCAGAAGGGCAATATTATGCTTCATTGTTGGACAAAATGAAGGAGCTATTCAAGACTAAAAGTCCATACCTTGTGAAAAATTCAAGGCTAAAAGTCCACACTTTGTGGGGGGGGGGATTTCCTTCATTACACAAATGTGCCTTCACACACATCTGGAATTGTTTCTGTTAAACTGCATGGCCTTCCTTCCAAGTGCTTTCACATATGGCATATTTGGCTTCTAGTGATTACTGTTTGTTCTCAAACTTGAAGAAATGGCTCGGTGAATGAAGATTCACATCAAATGATACGGGTGAAGCTGACACAGATACTTATTTTTCATAGTTGAACATATCTTATTTCACTGAGGGTATTAAAAAGTTGTTGCACTAAATATATTGACTTACAAGGGACTATGTTGAAATAAAAAAAAATATTTCTGTCAAATCTTATGTTTTCTTGATCTGGCCAAGAAGCTTTAGAATGCCTCTCACAAACATTAGATCCTCTGAAAAGTGAATATTTCTTTTGGCATTTACAGAAAACCCCCACACAATGTTATAAGAAAATAATGCATACACATTTTTGTTGTTCTTTACTTACATGTTTTTTTTTTTTTTATGTTATTTGTTTATAGTCCTTCAATGTAGTCTCCCTGCTTCTTAATAACTAAATCCCAATGTTTGGAAAACTGTGCTATTTTATTTAAAGAAACACTTTTGTTCATGTGTTGAACAGTTCAAATAATGGGGGCAGAAAGCTATTTCCAGAGAAGGAAAACAACATCCAGGCATATATTTTTTCAACTTTGGGAATAAGTTGAAGTCTGGTGGGCTCATGTCTGAACTGTAGGGCAGATGAAGTAACACTTTCCATTGATAGTAGCGTAGTTTATTGGCATTTCCAGTGTGTGGGTGAGCAGTCATGGGGCACAGTCTCAAGTAATTGAAGCTGGTTTTGGTGCACTTTGGCACAGTTTTTGCATGAAGCCATGATAATACACTACTATGACAATTTTTCCACATGGCACTATGTCATAATGATTCCTTGATGATCTTAAGCAAAGCCATAATTTGTTTATCTTTGATTGTCCTCATCAAAATTTTTTCATACTAAAGATGACCCTCTCTCACTACTCATTGGAATGTGACTTCAACTCTGGTTCAAAGTCTCTAAACCACTTTTCATCAACAGTGACAATTCAATACAAGAATCCTTGACCTTCAAATTTAAAAATTAGTTTCAGCAAGTTTGCAATATTCTTGCATTTCTGCTTTTGTTCTGTGAGGGACCCCCTGTGCACAAATTTTTCTCTTCTGTAAATAATTTATCAAAATACAGTATACTGACATTAGTGGAATCCCTGTGGTTACTGACAGTTTACTACATACCACACAATGATCTTCTTGAAGAGCATATGCCACAAGCTTCATACTTCACGTCGTTCATTTGTTGATATTTTTGACTTTCCTGGTCTTGGGTCATTGTTTACACTGACAAACCAACATGAAAATGATTAGCCCAACAGTAACTGTATTAAGGGTTCATTGTGAACTCACCACAAACATCGTCCAAAGCACTGTGGATTTCTCTGAGGTTTTCACCAGATACATTGTCAATCTTAATGTAAGATCTTTTGATATTAAGAGTAACAGTAGCTGACATATCTGCAGGATCCATTTCTAGTTCTTATTATCTACAAAGAGTATGTTATAAACAAAATGAACACGCATGCTTCTTTCTCAAGCCTTCAACAGCAATTGATGTAATTTTCACTAGTGTTGCATCATCCAATCAACAGTATAGACAACAATACATTATTAATAAAATGACTAATATGAAGAATAATACTTTCAATCCAAAACATCACCAAAATGTGCTGTGAGCTTAACCCATAGATTGAGAAACATCCCACTCAGCAGGGAAGAATTTATAATGGATTACCAATACATCATTAGTACTGCCCAAAGCAATGTTTCGATCATGCATAATGGTCGATAAGATTAACAGGTACCTACAGAAAATTAAAAACTATCAAAGAAATCAGCACCCTTCCTTGCAAAAGAAGGTAAAACATTTATAAAATTTACTTTATATCCATAAGCAAACAAATTTTGGAACATTTTGAAAAATATAATATAATTTTGGTCCCACAGACTAAATATTATCATAAACTTAACTAGATATGTAAAGCAAGGAGCACGGGGTTTACCAAATTAACTGTTAGGACTGCAAGCAAATATATATAGACAGAACAAAAAGAAATTTAGAAACTAGCACAAAAGAACATTTTAGAAATACTAAATATAAACAAATAAATAAATTGTCAGTTTCTGCATGTTTTTGGACAAAATAAAATTGCAAGAGAAGAAAATTACTGAAAGCTGTAAAGAAACCAGTTAAGTTGATAATTTAAGAGAGGGTAATAATGAATGTAAAAACCCCATTAATAGACAACTTGTGTTAACCATTATTGGAACCACCAGATGTCTCCACGTTGTCCACCAACACTGGTCATTACACAGCTGATAATGGCAGCAAGGGCTGTTGAAACTTACTCTACACAAAAAGCACAAAGTGAAGTAGTGTGTCAAGTAGAATCACTACCAATAAGAAATGTGAACGTCTTCTCGTTCAGTTAAGTTAGAAATATAATTTTCATCTTATCCCGTGTAGAAACACCCCAAATTTTGTAATTGATGCTAGTGCACCTGCACATGGTATGATAACATAGTTTTGTCAAATGGCATAGAAGAAGAAGAAGAAGAAGAAGAAGAAGAAGAAGAAGAAGAAGAAGAAGAAGGAGGAGGAGGAGGAGGAGGAGGAGGAGGAGGAGGGGAGGAGGAGGAGGAGGAGGAGGAGGAGGAGGAGGAGGAGGAGAAGAAGAAGAAGAAGAAGAAGAAGAAGAAGAAGAAGAAGAAGAAGAAGAAGAAGAAGAAGAAGAAGAAACAACCAAAGTGTCTGCCAATAAGAAATGCGAATATCTCCTACACTAATAAATAGTAACAGAATAACTGGACATAGATTTTGTTAGAAAAACTCTCCAACTTTGAATTTCCATACATGCTCGAACACAGAATCATAAGTCAAAGCACAACACATCTTAACTTTAGGACTATCACATTTGTAGTTATAGGATGTGAGTTTGCTTTTCCCCATATTCTACAGTTAACAGTTAGATGTGGTTTCATCTGAGAATGCATCATGATTGAGGAATTCATTATCATTATCAATGTGAGATAACATTGAATTGGCAAACTTTGCCTATCTGGGTTTATCATTTGGTTGCAACTTCTGCACAATTTGGATTTTGTATGCTCTAAATCACAATCTTTTATGGACAATATCATGAGCAGTGGATTTGGAAATACCCAGGTCTGAACTGGCACATCATATTGATTTCTGCGGGCTTCATTAAAATACTTACCTAATGTCTTCAACTTTAGCTGCAGATACTGTTTTTCTGCTGCTTCCCTTCTTGCTTAACAGAACCTGTTTCTAACAGCTGATTATGCCATTTCTCAATCGTATGACGCTCTGGAGCATTTGCACCATATTCCTGCCTGGATATTCTTTGCACTGCAAATCGGAACTTTAATTCCATTAATCAATAACATTACCCTTTCTGCTGAACTGTGAATTCTGCCATTTTAACTCTGTGTGTTGTCATATAACGTGCAGGGATGCCAGTATAATAATTTTCATTATTACAGAACTTGGAGAGTTTGTACACAAAATAAGATGAAAATCATATCTCTAACTTAAATGAGTGAGTAGATGTTCACATTTCTTATTTGTAGTGATTCTACCAGACACCTATGTAGTATTACTATTTACAGATGGTTATATTTTGTATTATTGTTTTATTTCACATTATTTAGATTCTAAGTAAATTACATTCAGTATGAGAGAATTTATTCAAGGAAAATTTGGTTATTTTCATCTTTTAAATAATAATAACCACATCTCATTATTAAAATGATTTAAGAGAGACATATACATACCATGTTGGAAAGTCAACTTTGAATTGTTGTTGATAAAAACACCTATTTTCAAAACAAATCCCAGGAATTTCATTATAACAGATTTTTCAGTAATTTTCATCAAAATTAAGCGCTTATTAAAACTGAAACTCAAAGGAGTTCAGTTTGTGATGGAGTCCTATATGGAATAAATAAAATATTATATATATACTCAATCAACTACCTTGGTGTTGACTGTAACCAATTATGTTGAGCGAATGGCTTTCTCATGTGGAGAATTTCACTAGCATGTTTCCCTTTCTGCCTCTTTGTTGCTGGAGTTTGGGGCATCAGTTCTGATGTCTGACATATCTGCTCATATTCCTCTGGATTTGATGTCTGCAAGGAAAAAATACATATTTAATTCAGATGTCAGTTTTACCTCCCTTTTAACTTTATACCATTCTTATTTGGAACAATAACAGGCAAGAGTAGTAGTTCATTGACTCAATGCCACATTCTACAAAACACAAAAATTATTGGGAATTTTCAAGGAAGTTGAAACTAATATAAATTTAATGGTGAAATATTTGGATTCTGTAGTAGAACTATTTATTTCTTAGTCCAAAATAATATCAGTGCTTACAATTTGCACATGGTATTATTCATTTACAAATCATTCATACACTTGGAAGGTTTCTATAAAATAAAATTTGCCTCTTAAATAAACTTATTAATTTTTAGTAGAATATCCATTATTTGTTATAAAAGGGAAGCTGAGAGATGGTTAATGGAAAAAGATGGAAATCCATTATGCTTAACTTAATTTTTATGTTCTTTTAAAATAGGCTCATACCTTTTTCTAAACCCTACTACCAATTTTTTTTTTCTGATCCATTCTAATTCTTTGAAGTAAAATAATGTTTAGGAATGAAGTGAATCCTTCTTGCTATAAAAATCACAAGAGGTTCTTCACTGACTGAAGTGCAAATTGTAATGGAACATGCAATTCAGGCACTATATATTTTTTACCTAGCACTGTCATCATTGCCACTCACATTTACTACCTCATATTCAAGGTTGGCAAAAAAATATTGCCACTTTTTATTTCATGCTCAGGAAGTGTTAAGTCTGTATCCAGCCAATGATTGATGTTTTTTTCATTTACATTATAGAATTTTCCTACTCCAGCTTTTTCATATCTTCCATTAATATTATTCCAAAAATTTATGACAAAATTAAAAGGGAGCTTTTGGTATAAACTAAGAATGAAGGGCGTAAGAAAGAGAATGGTTGACATAATGCAAGAGTTGTACCAGCAGAATACCTTTTGTATCAAATATTGAGATGGTGAACTAATTACAGAGGTTAAACAAGAATGAGGCCTTAGGCAGGGTTTTAAATTTAGTCCAATTCTGTTTAATTTACTCATAAATGATATTATGGAAGGGTTAAAAAACAATTAACATAGCTGTTCTAAGTGGATAATCTTCTCAGGGTTACATCTTTCTCAGTTATAGGATTAAGGAATGTCACAGTGGAAATTGTATAGCATTATCGAAAATGGGAACTTAAATTAAAACAGAGTAAAACTAAGATTATGGTATAACAAATTATTTGTGAGGAAATCACTCAAATTTTGCTAGTTTTATTCCACTTACTTGGACATGTTTCAAAGGCTGTTGCCCTCATCTTCAGCATGGTTCCACTGTCTGCTTCCCAGTGTGGAATTAAGATGTTGCTCTGTGGATTTTACAAACTTAGTGATGAGGTTACTATTGTTTGGGAGATCAAAATTAACCAAATTTTCCTTTATGAATATATTTTTCTCCACTCTTAATTTTAAATATATTCGTAAACAAAAACAAGGTAAATTTAAAAGTGTGTGTGTGTGTGTGTGTGAGAGAGAGAGGAGGGGAGTTAATTTTGATCTCCCAAACAATAGTAGCCTCATCACTAAGTTTGTAAAATCCATAGAGCAACATATTACACCAAGCTGGGAAGCAGTCAGTTCAATAAGAAATTAAGAAATGATGAAAAATGGTTTTTATTTGGAATGGAAATGGAGGTAGCAAATGAGTTCCCTTATTTAGGTAATAAACTGACTAATACAGGGGGATGGGAAGTTCACATACTGGGAAGATGATTTTCCCAATGAAACTCGGTATATAACAATCAATTAAAAAACTATTCATTGAGCTCAAAAACCAGCAGAACCTAAAGATTTGTGTGCACTTGCAAGTGTATGTGCTCTAGCGGCCGCAATATTAGGTAATTTCAAACTATTGCAGTTGTACCCATGTAAGGATTTTTAAAAAAATTCTTCAAATCTCCATTAATTATACTTTCTGGATACCAAAAATCACAATTATGTTCACAAATTCAACTTGCTGAGAAATTCACTTAATTTATGCAGTTCCTGCTGAGAAACTTTTTTAAGGTATACTACTGAACAGAGCTGGAGTTTTTGAAGATGACTGTTCAAGAAGCATAATTTTATGTGCTTTATAGCTCAAGTGTGAGTCACTGAGTAACAATGCACTAAAAACTTTCTCAGATGATATCAAATACATGTAATGCACCATTGTTCTTTGTTGTACCATAAAAAACATTATATTGCTCTCCAGGGTCAAATGTCTCCAAAAACCTACTTTAGTCTCACCTCATAAGAGTTCCAAATCTGATGTATTTGGTCAGTGTTACATACATCTGATTTGCTGCATTGTTATTCATTGTCAAAATCCAGCAAAGTTGAATATACAAGGATAGGTTCATAAGTTCTGGCCTTGCTGATGATTATTGCATTCACAATACCCTTATCTGGTGTCATATTTGATCTGTTAAGTAAATAACTGCAGCTGTAACTTCTGCTCTGCTGTGTTCAGTTGTTCAGAAATAGTTGCATAAAGAAGGCTATGTGCAGAAAATTATGACATATTCAAAATGGAGTATCAAGCTGTTATTAAGTTCTTCACCAAAGGACTTAGTACAAATGAAATTAAACAGTGATTAGACAGTGTATATGGGGAAACATGCCCCTCATATTCTACCATAAAAGAATGGGCCAAGCTTTTTCAAATGGGTCGAGAAAGCATTGAAGGTGAAGAGGGTTCTGGTTGGCCCTTGGAGGTGCTCACTCCTGAAAACTTAGCTCTTTTGGAAGGAGAAATTATGGAAGACCGGCAGCTCAAAGTTACAGAAATACCAGCAAGGTTGGGCCTTTCTAAAACAACAGTCCTTTGAATTATTTATGAACATTTAAACATAAATAAGGTTAGTGCAAGATGAGTGCCTAGACTTTTCCTCAGTCCAAAAGCAGCAACGAGTCATCTATTTTCTTGCATTTTTGGAGCTCTGCCATGGCAACAAGAGAGAAGTTCTGTGAACCATTATTACAGGAGATGAGACTACGGTCTTCTACTATGATCTCTTGTACAATGGAGTGGCGTATACCTGGCAAAGCACCGCCTCTAAAGGCCAAGGTCACTCAGTCAACCAAGAAGATCATGGCCACAATCTTTTGGAACTGCGAAGGAATACTCTTCATTGACTTCAAGGTGAGGAACGGCTCAGTAAACAGGAAGCACTATGCTGGCCTACTGCACAGACTATGTGCTTCCATCAAAGAGAAAAGGCAAGGAAAGAGAGTGGTGATGTGTGCCTTCTTCTTGACAACGAGCCTGTGCTCATAGCTCTTGTTGCGATGGAAACTATGAAGAAATGTGGCTTCGAGGAGACCGACCATCCACCCCACAGCCCAGATCTAGTTCCTAGTGACTATTTCCTGCTCTCAAAACTCAAGAAGGACCTTCAAGGAAGTAAATTCAGGTGTGACGAAGAAGTGATGGATGTTGCTTATCCCATTTTGCAGACAAAACCTCTGGCCATTTGGGGGGGGGGGGGGTTGAAATATTAATTCAAAGATGTGAAAAGTGTACTGCAATAAAAGATAACTATAATGAAAAGTGAAATATAGTTTTTTTCTTTATCATACCTAGAAAATGTTTAGGCCAGAAACTAATGGATCTACCCTCATAGACAAGTGGCCTGAATATAAAACTAATCTATATATGTAGTATGTTTTATACTACATTAATGGGTTCAATTGTTAACATTAACTCCACTTACTTTTTTAAAACTTTGGACTAGTTTCGGGAGAGGTTCCTCCCATCATCGGCTCTTGTTGACTGAATGCCGTTGTTCGAAACTGGGGATGGATGCCCGTTTGCTCCTGTGGTGGTATCTTGTGGTTCTAGTAGAAACTTGCTGAGTTCATCCAGTGGTGGAAAATCAAAATTCATTAAGTTGTTCTTATTTTTTAAAATGAAAATTCTCTCTCATGTGGATAGTTCTATTGGGTTGTGAAGTTGTTTCAGTAATTTAATTTCTGGTTTAATTTCATGATTTTTGTTCCAAAAATGAGCTGCTATTGCTGATTTGTCTATTTGTTTTAATATAATGTTCCTAAAATGTTCTTTTCTTCGAATTTCTAAATTTCTTTTCGTTTTTCCAATGTAGCTCCGCTCATAATCTGCACATTTAATCTCATATATTCCTGATTTTTGCTCTGTAGGGATGGTATCTTTCATTGTGCAATGTACTAAATTTTTTATATTATATTTGTTTTTTGGGGCTAACATAATTCCATGTTCTTTGAATATCTTCTTAAATTTGTGAAACTTTTGAATTTATATCTGTCTTCGGTGTTCTTAAGTGTGGAAACTTCCTTAATCGATTTTTGTCTTTTAGCTTTATTGATGATTTTTGTTACTGAGTCTGTGTTGAAACCATTGGTTATAGCCGTCTTCATTATATGTTGGTGTTCCGTTTTGTACTCGGTTTCAGTCTATCGGATGTTGATTAGTCTGTGTGCTAAACTGTGTAACACTGCATATTTATGTGGGATGGGGTTATAGCTATCATTTTTATGTAATTTTCTGTGTGTGTTTGTTTTCTGTGAATTCCAAAGCTACGACTGTTTGCATTTCTTATTATTCTTTTTTATTTTTAAATCAAGGAATGGGAGACATTCATTTCTCTCTTCTTCTATGGTAAACTGTATAGATTTGTGTTGTAAGTTAAGGAGTTTCAATGCATCTGTAGAATGTTTTTTTGGTATTATTGCAAATATGTTGTCCACATATCTATGCCATGTCTTGAAGATCAATGGGAATGCTTTGGTGATATGTACTTCGAAGGAACTGATGAAAAGATCCACCAGAAATGGAGACAAAGGGTTTCCCGTAGCTAGGCCAGAAACTTGTTGGTAATATTTTTTATTAAAGCTGAAGAAGTTTTGTTGGATGCAAATATCGGTTAGTTTCAGCAAATCTTCTACTTCTGATTTTAAGTTTATAGATGTTAACCATATTTTTAAACACATTAATGTAGTATATATTACCACTCCATTGTCTACAGCTTCGTAAGTACAATTTTTACTTAATCTATGTCCTATTGAAGAATTGCAATCTAATAGCTTCCAAAATATTGCCTCAATTTATTAAAGTGAACAAAATGATGGGTTTTACAGACGTGTAAAACAGGTTTGGGCAGTGAAATGCAGGCTAGCAGTTTTAGCACCTTTTTAAAATGATAAATGCAAATTTTTTTCAAGTAATCTATTTAACTATTTATTAAGGAAACAGATTATGATTAGTACATTACTCCCAATGAATGTCAATGATATATAATCACCAACTAGAGGCACACGGAAAATGTTCAGCTCATTGTCAGAAATGCCCTACATAACCGTGTATTGTTAAAATTACTACTCTCTAACAGCTTTTGTTTGTATTAACAAAGCTTTATTTCAATTTTATCTAACCAATACAAATTAACACTAGAACAGCTAAGAATCTGACATATCTGACATATCTATAAAAGGGGTCATTATGACCTTCACCATATGAACATGCAAAACTTTATTAATTATTAATAACTCTATTTGTTTTCAGAGTAATAAACAAGTGGATATTAAATTGTGCTTAAATATTTAACTTCAAAAAGCTATATTTTATTCTTAATCTGAAAATTTAGCTTGACTGCATTACACACCTAGTTTTTCTCAGTTAAGTACATTTTTCGAAGGCCTATGCCCTTGAACCTCTTCCTTTTTTGCTGTTCTTCTTGAATTCCCCCCAGTTCATTCTCCAGTTGAAGGATGAACTTCTTTCTTTTTCTCATTATAGATGACTCGTACATTGATTGCTGCCATGTCCAGGATATTGTACAAAACATGCACTGGCCATCTTCTACATGCTACTTTAGTTGAATATTTACAAGTCATCTGGTCAATGACATCTACCCCATATTGAAGAAGGTTAAAATTTCTAGTTTCATTTTACCTTTTTGCTCACTACCATGTGTGTAGTGCAGTGTACTAAGAAGTAGGAAATTCATATTTTTCTTTCCTTGGTAAGCAGTCAAGGTACAATGTCTATCATCAGTTGACCACAAGATGGTAGTGGAATGGTGCATTCTCCATCTTTGCTTCATTATGAATTTCAGGATGAATTTTGTTCATTATTCCCACCAATGAAACTTTCTTCTGTTGGAGCTTTTTAGCTAGTGGAAGAGATGAAAAGAAGTTGTCTGTCATCACATTTCTTCCTTGATTTATAAATGGCTCCATTAGATATAGACAGAAATATTCTCGAAGAGTTTGATTCTAAGGATGTGCATCATCCTTATCTAGGTATGGTATGGCATTACATATAGGTATATTTTGATGCGACATTGTCAGGTTTGTTGGGCATAAATTGAGTAAACCTGCACTTTGTTTGGGCTGGAAGTAATTGCCCATCAAAATAGTTATATTTTCCCCTGGATAATAACAATGCAGACAGTTTTCCACAAACCCATTCCAAATTTCAAATACAAGAGTGAACTTATAAATTGGCAATCTTTCAGCTCAGGTTGGATTTTGATTAAATTGGAGGAAGCTGAGCAGCTCCTGAAATTTATTGTCATTGTGTCCTTGATGAATGAATGTAGGTCCCCAGGAATGTGACTAAAGATCATCAACTGACACACTTTTCATATAGATTACTCCTTGAGTGTACATGATAGGATCATTTTCTCCAGTTCTCAAGTGAAAGAGTACGCTGGTGTTGCAGTTCCATCTGAACATTGGATTCTATATTTTTCTTTATGAAACAAAGCATTGATTCACCAAAAGAGTAGACGAAAAGCACTTATGAGAGAGTCATCCATGTTGGAAAGCTTATGTAGTGGGATCTCCTCGCTCTTTTAGGACATTTACAGAAGCCTATCTTCCTGATGAAAATGAAGATAGGTTGATAACCTCCTATTCAGATCTGTCTCTAGTCACCATTTTCGCTGTGGAGGAATCTGATGGAGCCTGGACCTGCTGAGATGATTGGTAATAAGGAATCCCTCCCCACCAACATTTACATCACTATTAGTAGTATTTGGCACAAAGTCCCTGTTCAAGTCTAATAGCCAATTTCTGATTCAACGCAAAAAAAAAAAAAACAAAAAAAACAAAAAAAAAAACATGAATTATCGTCATCCAAAAGGCCCCTCTGATGATATGTGATTAGAGACCTAAATGAGAACGTAATATTTACAGAGACAAGCTAATAGTATACACTAATACCAGGTCCCAACAATGAGCAGGTATTTCCCTCTGCACATTGTTGGATTACTGTAACTGTACTGTTGGTCATTTATCAAAATTTTATTGCACAGTTAAGCTATAAATTTATAAGAGTCAAATTGACCCTTCCTGCTGTTCTAGGTATATGACATCAAAAATGAATGAAAAAATAATTTTATATCCAAATGTAACATCATAAAGAGAAAGAAAATCAAATAAAAGTCACAATATTTGGTGGAAAAATTAGAATACTTGAGGAAAATGTTCAACAATAAATTTAGTATGGGTCATTTTGACTCCTCCCACTCTAGTGTTAAAGAGATTGTTGTTCAATATCTGCTGTTAACCAATTTGAGTGCTATACTTGATTTAAAGTTACTTCGGAATAAAAATCTCTCTCTGTAGCAAAAGTGCTTACCTTATATTCAAGTAAAAGATTTGAGATTTTTGGTCTTGCCATTACTTTTTTAGCTTGCTCAGCAAACCTGAGAGTGGAGAAAGTTTGTGCCACATCTCTGCTAGAAGGACTAATACAAGCTATCATGGATACATAGCTTTTCTGACTCAGTGAATCTGTAACATAAATGTATTTCCCCACTCATTGTTAAGTTAGTATAAAATCATTTATCTAATTTATTTATATTTAAAAACTCCCAGGAATACCATACTTTTTAATCATATAAATTTAAGATGCTCTCAAGTTCAATTTGAAATAAATGAAAATAGATAACCCTATTTTACCGAGAATACACAGGTTTTCCAAAGATTCACAACCTGGGCAATAGCACAAGACCAACGGTTAATAACATTGATTCACCTACCTACAAACTGTTAAAATGGCTTTCTCAAAAATGCAACTCCTTTGAAAACTTGACAGTTGGAATTAAAAATACATTTGAATTATGTGAAACAATTAATATATAATATATATCCTAAACTTAGGTATTCATTTTTTTACACTAAACTACACTAATGATTTCGAGTAATGGCGGTACGGTGAGCAACTGAAGATGGGAGAGATTCTCCTGAAATGCGTCTTACTTTTATGTAAGTAAATGGAGTTTAGTGTAAAAAAAATGAATATCTAAGTTTAGGATATATTACCACTCCATTGTCAAAAGCTTCGTAAGTACAATATATAATATATAACTTAAATGTAAATTGGAACTTACACAGTGAAGTCAATCATATTAATGGATATCATTGTATGATTCAGTTGAACTACACACTCTTAAAGCTTCACTTACTTTTCGTAAATGTATGGAACCGGTTTCGAGAACATTTTGTTCCCATCTTCAGCCATGCTAAAGTTCAACTGTCGGATCATTCGTTGAGCTGTGGGAATGTATATTCTGCTCTGGTGGCGGTGTGATAAACTTGTAGTTTATGTTTTCATCTCCGACAATGTCGAAGTTCATTATGCTGTCTTTGTATTTGTAGATGTAGATTTTCTCCCAGGTTGCTAATTCCGTAGGTCCTTGTACTGATTTTAATAATTTTGTTTTATTTATTATGTCGTGATTTTGTGTCCAAAAATGATATGCTACTGCTGATTTCTCTATTTGCTTGTACTTTATGTTCCTGAAATGTTCCTTTAACCGTGTGCCAATGTTTCTCTTTGTTTTCCCTATGTAGATTTTTTCACATTCTGAACAGTTTATTTTGTAAATACCTGATTTTTCTTCTTGTGGAATACTGTCATTAACATTATCTATCAGCAAATTTTGAACATTAAATCTATTAATTGGTGCCAACCTGATATTAAAATCTTTAAGAATATTCTGAAATTTTTTTGTGGCCCATGGATGATATGTGAATTTTTTAAAAATAAGTTTATCTTTTTTTGCTGAAAGTGTTGTGGTTTCTTTGATATGTTTTTGTCTCTTGAATTCCTGCATCTTTTTATGTACTAGTTCTTTTTTAAAACCATTTTTAACTGCTGTTTCTTCTATTTGTTTGTATTCTTTAAAATATTCTTCTTTGCTAATTTGTAGGTTAACTAGCCGGTGTGCTAAACTGTTAATTACTGCATGTTTGTGTGCTGTAGGGTTTAAACTGTCAGCTTTGATGTGATTATCTGCATGTGTATTCTTTCTGTATATTCAAAATTTAAGTAAAACTTCTAAATATTCAAGATAAAAACATTTCATTTACATACGAAATAGAAACAGATAACATGCTGCCATTCCTGGATATTAAAATAATGAAATGCCAAGAAAAACTTAAATTTGGAATATAAAGAAAGAATACACATGCAGATAATCACATCAAAGCTGACAGTTTAAACCCTACAGCACACAAACATGCAGTAATTAACAGTTTAGCACACCGGCTAGTTAACCTACAAATTAGCAAAGAAGAATATTTTAAAGAATACAAACAAATAGAAGAAACAGCAGTTAAAAATGGTTTTAAAAAAGAACTAGTACATAAAAGGGTGCAGAAATTCAAGAGACAAAAACATATCAAAGAAACCACAACACTTTCAGCAAAAAAAAGATAAACTTATTTTTAAAAAATTCACATATCATCCATGGGCCACAAAAAAATTTCAGAATATTCTTAAAGATTTTAATATCAGGTTGGCACCGATTAATAGATTTAATGTTCAAAATTTGCTGATAGATAATGTTAATGACAGTATTCCACAAGAAGAAAAATCAGGTATTTACAAAATAAACTGTTCAGAATGTGAAAAAATCTACATAGGGAAAACAAAGAGAAACATTGGCACACGGTTAAAGGAACATTTCAGGAACATAAAGTACAAGCAAATAGAGAAATCAGCAGTAGCATATCATTTTTGGACACAAAATCACGACATAATAAATAAAACAAAATTATTAAAATCAGTACAAGAACCTACGGAATTAGCAACCTGGGAGAAAATCTACATCTACAAATACAAAGACAGCATAATGAACTTCGACATTGTCGGAGATGAAAACATAAACTACAAGTTTATCACACCGCCACCAGAGCAGAATATACATTCCCACAGCTCAATGAATGATCCGACAGTTGAACTTTAGCATGGCTGAAGATGGGAACAAAATGTTCTCGAAACCAGTTCCATACATTTATGAAAAGTAAGTGAAGCTTTAAGAGTGTGTAGTTCAACTGAATCATACAATGATATCCATTAATATAATATATACTTTATCTGAAGGAGATATTTTTGTTTCTTTTGATGCTATTGCTTTATTCTTCAGTATTCCTAGAGATAAATGATTGAAACTTAAAAAAGTAGCTATTGTTCACAAAATTATCTAAAGAAGAAATAGATGAATTGATAAGACTCACTGAGCTATGCATTATGTAGATTTACTTCAGTTTTAATTATAGATTTTTAAACCCAAATTTCTGGATTAGCAATGGGCAATCCACTTTCTCAGTTCCTGATACATTTGTTCATTATTGCTCTAGAAATGCATATAAACAAAGCTTAAGATATGGCACCAGTATAAGGATGACATTTTTGCAATAGTTTACAAAAATCTAACTGAAAATGCTTTAAAACTTTTAAATATATAAAAATCTATCCTACACTAATGTGTTTAACATGTACACACTAATTCCACTTAACTTACATAACACAGGATACGTTTCAAAAGCACTCACTCATCATCAGCTGTTGACTGACTACTGGAATTGGTGGCTGGATCCCAAGGTGCTTCTATGGCGGTCTCTGATGGTGCTAATAGGAACTTGCTGAGTTCATCCATGGGTAGAAAATAAAAATTCATTAGGTTCTTATTTTTTAAAATGAAAATCATTTCCCAAGTGGATAGCTCCATTGAGTTGTGAAGTTCTTCCAGCAGCTTAGCCTTCAGTTTAATTTCATGACCTTTGGTTCAAGTTCCTACTGCTGATTAATCAACCTGTTTAAAATGAATATTTTAAAGTGTTCTTTTCTCCAAATTTCTCTTCATTTTTCTGATGTATCTCTGATCACAATCTGCACTTAAATTTGTTGTGGTAAGTTGAATGGTAAGTGAAACTTTTAAATTTGTATCTTTCCTTGATGATCTTCAACATGGAAATTTCTCTTATAGATTTTTGTATTTTATAATTTTTATTACTGTATCTTTGTTGATGCTGGATTAATCATATGTTGGGATTCCATTTTGTACTGTTTCCATGAGTGAGATATTAATTATTCTGTGTGTCAAGATGTAAAACACTGCATATTTATGTGGAGTGGGATTATAACTTATTCTTTATGTAATTTTCTGTGTGTGTCTTTTTTCTATGGATTCCAAAATTCAGTCTATCATTTCTTATAGTTTTTAAATCTAGGAATGGGGACCAACCATTTTTCTCTTTTTATATTGTGCACTGTATAGATTTACGTTGTAAATTAAGAAATTTCAAAGCATCTATTGAAATTTTTTTTTTCAGTATTATTGCAAATATGTCACCCACATACCTATACTATGTCTTGAAAATTAAAGGGAAGGCTTTGGTGATATGTATTTCAAAGGAGCTCATGAACAAATCTGTTGGACATGGAGAACAGGGGTCTTCCCATTGATAGGCCAGAAAGTAGTTGATAATATTTTTGGTTAAATCTGAAGAAATTTTGTTCAGTGCAAATATGAGTCAGTTTCAGTAAGTCTTCTATTTCTTTTGTTTGTAAATTTAAGGAGGTTAAACATTTCTTTAACACTTGCATAGATTCTTTATTGGTATACTTGGGATTAAGGCTTTTACATCGAAGGACACCATTACATCTCCTGTTGCAATTCTGCTATTTTGAAATTTTTCAATTAAATCAAATGAATTTTTGATGCTCAAAGTTTGAAATCTTTTAAAATTGTTGCTATGCCAACAACTGTTATCAAAGACTTCACTGTTAATAACTTGTTTAAAATCTCTTCTAATTAAAATATTTAAAAAATCTTTATAGCTTCATTTCCATGGGACAAAAAGAGCTTTTAATAAAGCTGTTCAACACCTAAGGAGCTTAGCATTTGGGAAAAGAGTTTTATAAAAAAAATACTAGTATAAACTTTTTTTTGATATTCCAGAAGTAGACAGCACCCTGTTTATGTTCATTACTAGGCAACCAGAGTCCTCATAAATACCTACCTTTTCAACTTCAACAAGCCATTTAATGTCAGTCATTTAACAGTTGACGATATGACAAACGTTCCATGAAACATGTCCTGATTTTTTAAATTCTTGAGAGTGAAACAATAAAGTGTTTCAAATATTTTAAATATTTTGACTCAGACTTATTTTATCCCATGGAAATGAAGCCATAAAGAGTTTTTCAATATTTCAATTAGAAGAAATTTTATGCTTGTTTCACTGTGTGCGATTCCTGAATGTATTAAAAACTGGAACTCCTGTTTGGTGCTTCATTAATAAAAAATTTACCCTCACTTATGTGGAGAGGCTTAGAAAAAGTGCATTTAGAAAAGTTAACACATAAAGGGTTCAATAAAACAGGCACAAAATATAGATGGCATGAGTATGAGGAATTGATAATATCTCTGAGTGACTAAGTTGTTAATGGTGAAAGTTATCTGTTGGAGGAATCTGGTGATGGGGATTTTGGGATGCATTGTATCTACTATGTGGGTGATATGTACTAAAATAAACAATAGCTAAAATAGCAAGACATTATATTAATAGTGAAACTAATCTGAACATTACAGTTGCCACTTTAAATACAAGTTATATAGAAAGTTTACCTACCCCCTTGGGTGCACTGAAGATTTCAAAATATATTAAAAAAGTATAATATTGTTTTGGCTCCAGTAATATACACAACTTATAGAATCTCCTAAACACAACATAATGGATACCAGTCTTCGCAGCAAACAAGCAGACATATATGAAATCAGCTGTAATGACTGCAACAAAAATATATAGGCAAAACCAAAAGAAATATTACAGTGCATTTTAAGCACACAAGAAGTGTGAAATATAAACACATGGAAAAACCAGCAATGCATATCATTTTTTGGTCTGAAAACCATGAATTCAAAAAAGAACCAAAGGTCCTAAAAGCAATACAGAAAACCAATAGGCCTAATAGTTTGGGAGAATTTATTCATATACAAGAATAAAGACAAGCTGATTAGTTTTGATATTCCAAAACAGAATGAACTCATCTTCAAGTTCATAAAAGGCTACTTCAGAACATCTGCAGACCATGCAGAAAAGTTGATAATGAATCCATGCTGAGAATGAAGGTCTTGGAAAGTGTTTGGCAAGTAGTGAAATTAGAGTGATATTTAGCATTTTATAGAAATTAATGAGCTTATGTAAATAGCGATCTACTTGGCTACAATGTATCAAGGATGCAACAGTGTTAACAACTTCACACTCAGCTGTCAAATGAAACTTTATAGTGCTCACACTAGAAGCATTCTAACAGATCAATCATAAGGTTTGTTTGTTTTATTTACAGATGCTCTTTAACATCCCAGGTCATTAATGTCCCATTTAATTCAGGGTGTGAAACAGTCGATAAATTTTGCTCAGAGGCTTCTTCATTTAGGCTTGAGTTTCTTTTAAGTGCCGTAAAAGTACGACATGGGATCCACGTTTTTACTTTCCGCTTGAGAGATGCCATACTTTGGATTTTTAAGCCAGAAAAAATCCATTGATCCTCGTTGGGATTGAACCCACAATCTTGAGTTTACAAAGACAAGTTTACAAGTATGATTACCACTAGATCACCAGGATTGACTCAATTATAAGGCAATGCACATATTAAATAATGAACTTTTGTTATTAGATACTATATTTATAAAGTTAAATATATATCTTGGCTCAAAAAATTACTGAAACTTCTCATAAGTGTTATGTTTTTTTCTTTTGGGTTATCTTCTAAACAAAAATTGTACCATTCTGCCAATGATATCTGTCCAATTTGACTTGTAGAGCTATATATTACTATTATTTTTCTTGCAAATTTTGCAAGATGCAACAGACATATTATTTTTCTTCTAAAGAATATCATTATATACAAAAAAAAATTATACCTTTCTGATAAGTGTTCTAATTTATAGTCTTAAGAAAAAAGAGGTTTTAACTACGTACAAACAGGATATTTTTATACTGTCAAATCTCTTGTATCCAGCACCCAAATAAGTCATAACAGCAGTCAGTGTGAAGAAGAAGAAGAAGAAGAAGAAGAAGAAGAAGAAGGAGGAGGAGGAGGAGGAAGAGAAGGCAGAGGAGGAGGAGGAGGAAGAGAAGGTGGAGGAGGAAGAGGAGGCGGAGGAGGAAGAGAAGGCAGAGGAGGAGGGGGCAGCGGAGGAGGAGGATGGAGGAGGAGGAAGCGGCGGAGGAGGAGGAGGAGGAGGAGGAGGAGAAAGGAAGGGAGGGGGGAAAGAAAGAAAGAAAGAAAGAAAGAAAGAAAAGAAAAGAAGGTTTTAGACACACAGTTCTTTTAAAATTTTATTGTCTTCTAGTATCATAGATGCAGCTCATTAATGTGGCACGTGCTCAGAGTAGCAAGTGTGATAACACAGATACATATGGCTTCACAGCAGCAAGTTTGATAACATAGCAGTCACACACCACCACACTTGAGGATAGTAGCTAAAGTGATTTTGCCTGCTGCTGCATGATGGATTCCGTGAAGAGCAAGCAAAAGTCCTTACACTTACATAGAAGTTGCAGCTGTTAGATAAAGTGCAAAAGGTTGTTAGTAGGACATAGTTAATGAAAAATCATTGTGCACTACAAATTCAACTTCATTTTTGCAGTTGGTTCCAATGTTGGCTATCCTGATCTGAAGTCATATGGCAATCAATTAACACTTTCACCAGGTATAGCAATTTTATTATGAACTAACAGATGAAGCATTGAAAATAAAGTTGTATTTAAAAATTACATTTTTAAAACTCACGTGAAAAATGCTGAATTTCTGCCTGGAAAAAATATTTTGCAATGTGTTTATATATAAGCTAAAAAGTATTTTCAATTATTCGGCAGATAACAAAGATTTTACTGCACATGAAAATTTACTGCTACATTAAATATTGTTTCCACACTTAAAATTCCTACTTACCCTTTAAAACTGTAGTTAGCAAGGATGATCTATAAGATATGAAATCTGAATTCTTTTCAGATAAATTTGAAATAACACGACCAACATGCAACAACCCTCTGTTTATGTTATTGGCCTCTATTAAGGCTTCACCCTTATTGCCAGTGTTACGTACACTCTCTGATCCTGCTAAGTCAACCAGATTGATATGTGACTCTAATTCAAAATCCCTGGAAGAAAGGGAAAAAGATGTTAATTTTATATCATGTGCATATTATGCACCCTGTGTTTTTTTGAGTGAAAGATTGAACATTTATTCATTCAAATATATATATATATATATATATATATATACTAATAATAAAAGTAGATAAAGATAAAACACTGAGCAAGAGTCACATTTGAAATTGCTATATTTCGAACTACTGCCAAGTTCTTCAATGGCAAGAAGCTAGACAAGTGAACGTGATAAAAGTAAATATTGAGTATCGAAGGTAACGTTATGCATGGAAACAGATGAAACTAGAAATGAGAGTGTGGGAAGAAAAAAACTAATATGTAAGATTTAAACCAGGTGGTATACGTGCTTTATGTAAAAATATAGCTGCCATTTCTCTATCTCTGAGAAAACTTTCACAGCATCGTGTAGGTAAAGCATCAATAAGAGTTAGACTAAATGCATCATCAAAATCCTTACAGTGAGATAAGGCATGTTGGGCAACAGGCAAGGGAGACTGGTTTTAACAGAACGTCTACGGTTGTTCATGCGTAGCGAAACAACAGTAGAAGTTAAATCAATATAAAATGCTTTACAAAGCTTACAAGATAACATATATACGACGTTCTTGGAAGAACAGGTAATAAATGAAGAAATGTTAAATTCCTTGGATAAATTAGGGCTATGGAATGATTTGCATGGCATAATTAGTGCACAGGTTTTACATTTAGGATGTTGACAAGGATACGAGCCAGCAAAGGGATGTGGTAAATTCGGAGAGGATAGATTACGGCGAAATATACTTTTAAGGTTAGGGAGTGTTCTGAAAGTAAGGCGGGGTACAATTTTAGAAAAATCATTTAAAGATGGATACATTAACAAAGTATCGTGACATTCTTTCAAAATAGGTCTGATGCTTTCAATTCCAGGCATGTAAGTAGTAATATGGTTGATGAAGTTCTTGTTAGAGGTTTTAGGTTTGCATTGGAAAATTTTGTGCGATGGGATTATACGGGATTTTAAAAGAGCGGAAGGATAATTTTGGTTTTGGAACTTTTGAGTTAGGTTTTTAATATACTAGTCAAGAGATGAAAAGTTGTTACAAAGACGATGACCACGGATTGAAAGAGAAAAAGGAATAGGTCTTTTGATATGCAATGGATGACAACTATCACAATGAAGATACTGTTGTAAATTGGTAGGCTTAATGTGCACGTACGTAAGAAAAGAGCCATTGCATAAAGAAATATCAATATCTAGGAAAGTAGCAGCATTGGGAGAGACAGAAGAAGTGAACTTAACTGAAAACTTGGAGTTAAGATTGGTAAGGAACTGATCGAGAGATTCTGAGCCATGAGTCCAAAGCACAAATATATCATCAATATATCTCAGCCATAATAATGGTGCCAAAGGTTCTGATTTAAGAAATTCCTCCTCTAAGCGAGCCATAAAAGATTGGCATAAGAAGGTGCCATTCCGGTGCCCATCGCAGTACCTCTAGTTTATAGATAATGTTTATTATCAAAACTAAACGCATTGTGAGTGAGGACCAGATAAGCAAGATGACAAATGAAATCTGTGGATGGGATATGAGGAGGTGGTCGTGAGTTCAAGAAATGTTTAACGGCAGCTAATTCTTCATGATGAGGGACGTTAGTATAGAGTGACGTCACATCGATAGTGGCAAGAAGTATATCAGAATGTGCCGTAAGGTCAACTTTCTTAAGTAAACTCAAAAAATGGAAGGAATCTTTAATATAGGATGGCCTAGAAGTGACAAATGGCTGTAACAAATAATCTACTAGAGCGGAAATACGTTCAGTAGGGGAATTGAAGCTGGCTACTATTGGGCGGCCTGGACAGTTCTCTTTGTGAATTTTAGGGAGAAAATATATGGTGGGAGTACGAGGGACATGAGGAGTAAGAAGAGTGATATCTTGGGAACTAAGTCCTTCAGCTGTACCAGAAGAAGTAATAAAAGAAGCTATTTCTTCATTAAACTTGACAGTTGGGTCGGAAGACAATAGTTCATAATAAGTGACATTTTCAAGCTCTCGGTAAGCTTCAGCATTGTAAGAAGAAATGTCCTGTAGTACTACTGAGGACCCTTTATCAGCTGGAAGAATAATAACATCAGGATTATTAGATAATGTTTTAAGTGCTGATTTCTCATGTAAAGTTAAGTTGTCTTTCGGAGTGATCTTATCTAGAAATTTAGAATCACTGATCGAAGTTAAAAATCTGTTAATAAACATTTCTAAAGGATGGCTAGAAGGTAAAGAAAGAGGTTCAAGTTTGGAGGGAGAACGAAACTTGAGAAGGCAAGGAGTAACATTTGAAGTAGGCTGAGAAGATTTAGTATGCCAATAGTAACGCCATCTTAAATTACGGCAAAATTTAACGCCATCAGAAACAAATTTAAGGCGATTAAATTTGGGAGTTGGGGCAAAAGATAATCCTTTTTGTAAAAGCAATGTATCAGCATCAGAAAGTGAAATAGAAGCTAAATTAACAACCGCAATATTACTAGTAGGAGAAGTATAAGGGGCACATTTGCTATAGGGCTGCTGGTATGCAGTACCGGAGTAAAATTTAGATGGACGAGGTAAATTGAAAATAGAAGCCAAGTCAGGAGCTGACGCTACGAGCGGCAGGGAAAAGTTTTGGGAAAAAGATGCTGTAAACTGAATAGGAATACCTACTCTTAAATATTGTAAATATAACCACGATAGTTTAAGAAGATGTTTCTGATTGAGGGAACTTAATAACTTATTAGCACTCATCAAGATACTATTAACTGTGGTAATATATTTTGGAGAACATGCCAAAATAATTTTAATAAAACTAATTAATTTAGACAAATGAAATTGCTGTAAATATTGACAATTATTAAGGATCATCCGTAGAAAATGTTGGGAGATATGGTGCCTAAATAAATGAAATTGGCTATGAGTGCTAGGAGCTATAGCGGAAAATGGCAATTGAATTAATATTCCGTTAGGACACACATCAGTAATAGCACAATAAGAAAGAAAGCCAATGTGCCCTGTATATTTAGCTAATTGTTTAGAATGGTACCTACATTTGTTGAACCAAAATGTCATAACATTACCTTGGACAGATGTCATGGTATAAGATGTAATAAATAATAAAGTATTTTGGAAAACACAGAAATAAAATTAAAGAATAATAGATAAATAGTAAAGAAGGCAAAAGCAAAGCACACAAAAGCAAATAAGGCTTAATAAGCAAAGTTAAAAGCAGCACCACAGGTGCAAACAATATTAATGAAAAATAAAAATAAAGAAACACTATTAACAATGTAACGAATTAACACTAATAATAAAAGTAGATAAAGATAAAACACTGAGAAAGAGTCACACTTGAAATTGCAATATATCCTTAAAGTAGATAAAGTATATATATATATATACTTTATATAAAAAAATATACAAATTTATAACCTTTAAAAACTTTTTTCTTAATGGCTACTGCTGTTGGACCTGACTCTGGTTCATCAGTAGTAATCCACTGGAATTTCAAGAGAATAGAGCCCAGTTATCCTAATAAAAGATTCGCTTTACTGATATACTATTACACTTATTTATGTTGCAACAACCATCATTTGATTATATTTAAAATGTAAATTGGAACTTGCACAGTGAATCCAATTATATAATTGATATTATATCAACTAAATCATACAATAATATCAAATATTAATATTATTTATCTCTTCTATATAGATTTTTTTTTTCTGAAGTTATTTCCCTAAATTCTGGTTCCAATATACACATAACTCCCGGTTATTGGTGCATATGTGTTTTTCAGTGAGTGACTTGAGCTGTGTATGTGCATATGTGTGTGTATGTGCCCAAGCACATGTGCATCTCTTTCTAATCATATTATTTATTTTCTGTAAACTATAATACAAAACTGCAGATATTTTTGGACATGGCTATTAACCATTTAACTTAAATATATAATGACATGAAATGTGTTCATAATAAAATGTTTACAAAGAATTTGTAAGGAATTCCTTTAATGATTATAACATTTTTGGGGGGAAAATCCTTTAAACTTCTTTTAAAATTATTATTGGACAATGTTTTCAACAAAAACAGAAGCAAAATAAAATTAAAAAGATTGTCCATTAACAGGTACTTGTAAGTGCAATGACACACCTTAACACAATTTTAAATCACCTTTATGAAGAGTTACACTTTGGAAGCACTGCAGTCTTCATGCTGACACTCATTCCATTTTGTTGTACACTGCTTGGTAGCAATTAATGTTGCATGCCACATACTATTTATGTCCAAAATCAAAGCTAAATTAAAACAATTTACAAAATAAGCTTATCAAGAATTGCTGCAATGCCATTTTTTATATATGAGGGTAATCTAGAAAAGTGGTAGGGTTTGCTAATTAACTCATGTGCAAATGTACAAAACTGAACAGAAAGTTGACAATTTGCAGACACATGTTCGCCAGTATCTGTGTACATATCATTATAGAATAATGAGTCATATAATTAGGTCCTAATTATTAAAACAAATGTCTTCATTGATGGCCTCTGTGATCTAATGATTGCATTCATGACCACTTTTCTGGAGGTCCTGGGTTTAAATCCCGTTCAGGTCATGTTGTCTGGGTAAGGTTTTTTCATAGAGTTATTCCTTATCCTGAGAAGGTGAACACCATGTAGTATTAAGGTGCCAAAGACTACTAGCTCATTTGCACCATCATTAATTCATTTCATTTTATTCATTCCTACAGACTTAAGCCTATAGTATCAGTCCACAATCTACAGATGTTGTGAGAAGACTAATGCAGTCAAAGCTTCATTATAAAACTATAAATAAAATAGGAAATTAGTGAAAAACACAAAAATTTCCTTGTCACATTTTCAATATATTTAATATTAAGATCATTGTATGATTGAGTTGAACTACACACTCTTACTGCTCCATTTACTTGTGTAGTACTACTTTGCATATATAGTTTGACTCATTCATACAATGATCTTAATTATATGATTAGCTTAATTGTACAAATTCCAATTAACAATTTTTAATTGATATTCAATGTTCGTTTGGGTGGGATAAAAACTAACACTGCTGCTTTGTACGTCATTTCTTATCCCTAGACTGGGCTTTATATGGGTTATTAAAAAATGCATATATCTTGAATAATCTTAGATAAATTTGTGATTCTTTTTTTATTTTTAACATTAATCTTTAAATGACATTTTAAATAAATACGAGGTACGTCCAGAAAGTAAGTTGCGTTTCAATTTATCTCCGCTGCAGCGCTGCGATCGCAGTTCCGCACATGCGTGGTAGACGCTCTGTATCAAGGAGAAGAAACGTGCGCCATTTTGAGATCGCTGTCAACCAGGTACGCTTTGTTGTGCTTGTTTACAATGTCGGTGTTGATTGAAAATCCCGCCGCTTGTGAAATCAGATCTGTGATTCGTTTTCTGAATGCTAGGAAAGTGAAACCAATTGAAATTTATCGGCAAATTTGCGAAGTTTACGGACAAAATGCGATGAGTGATTCAATGGTGAGAAGATGGGTCCGACAGTTCAATGAAGGATGTAGTGAAGTGCACAATGAAGAACGAAGTGGGCGTCCATCTTTGGTTACAGAAGAACTGGTTCACGCGATTGATGACAAGATCCAGGAAAACCGCACGTTTACAATTAGTGCTCTCGCTATGGAATTTCCCCAAATCTCACGATCACTAATTCATGAAATTGTTACCGAAAAACTGAAATTTCGTAAACTTTGCTCACTTGGGTACCAAAGATTCTTACTGAGCAACACAAAACAAAACGGATGGGTAGTGCACTTCAGTTTTTGACCCGTTATGATGAAGGCGGCGAAGAATTTCTGACACAGATAGTCACAGGAGATGAAACTTGGATTTCTTACGACACCCCTGAAAGTAAGCGGCAATCAATGGAATGGAGGCACACTTCATCCCCAGCAAAGGTTAAGCCGAAACAAATCTTAGACACCTCGAAAAATGATGTGCACAGTGTTCTGGGACTGGAAAGGCATCTTACTCATTGATTTCTTACCGCGTAGTGAAACAATCAAAGCAGATGTTTATTGCGAGACACTTAGGAAATTGCGCCGCGCAATACAGAATAAGCGCCGAGGATTGCTGTCAAAAGGTGTCGTTTTTCTTCACGACAACGCACGACCACACACTGCAAATGTGACGAAAAACCTCCTATAGGGATTTGGCTGGGACGTGTTTGACCATCCTCCGTACAGCCCTGACCTCGCTCCTAGCGACTTTCATCTGTTCTTACATCTCAAGTCTTTCCTTGGCGGTCAACACTTCAACAATGACGAAGAGTTGAAAGAAAATGTTTCCAACTGGTTGAAGACACAGGCGGCAAACTTCTATGAAGAAGGTATACAAAAACTTGTGCCACGCTATGACAAATGCCTGCAAAATTTCAGCAGCTATGTGGAAAAGTAGTTTAAGAGTTGTAGAATTTTGTGCAATAAATAATTTTGCTGTATCTGTACACAATTTAATTTTATTACCAAACGGAACTTACTTTCTGGACGTACCTCGTATATAATGCTCAAGTTCTTCAGTAAAAATCAGTATATTGTCATAAGTAAATTGCTGTTTTTAAATTTGAAAAATACCTTAAATAATTATTAAATATGCATTTAATTATTTAATGAACAATGCTACACTTCTGACCACATACACATGCATTCTCTTGTAAATTATAGCTTATATATAACTTTATCTTTAACAAGTATAGCTGGTAGTTATACACTTGCAGTTGTTGCATCAAGCAAGATATATTACTGATATAATGAAAGTGTCAAGACTACATACTGTGTAATGAAAATATGGATGAGAACCTTATTAATTTTAAAGTATTATCAGAAGTATTTGGCAGTAGTCACTACCCTTTAATAATGAAATTGCTTAAAATGGAATAAAATGGTAAATAATATTGTAGCAATAAAAATGTTGATAGAGGGGGGGAAAGAAGTAGGAGTATGGGTGAATATTTAGAAAAAGTAAGGGGCAAGTGGATTAAGAAAGTAAAGAGAGAAAACTTAGACAAAATAGTGCTCAAACTTATGAAGACCAGGGAGTTATGACATGTTATTGCCTCAAGTAAATTTGGGTTAATTTTAGTTGTACGAAATGTATTAATCATTTGTTATACTTTTTGTAATGAAAGATGGAAATAAATATTCTATTCTGGGTAATAACTTTTGTGATTTTCATGCATTAACTAACATTTCTCATGAATTTAATATCCCAAGTATAATTCTTTATTTATGTTTGTGGAAGGAAAATGTAAACATTTAGAGTACTTGTAGGTATCATGACTGGAATACAAATTCTCACTAATTTCCAATTATTATAAAATAAATACTCCAGTAATATATTATAATTATCTTCAGTATCATCAAGATCAAAATAATTTTTTCCCAATACCACCATTGTCCATTCAGACTTGTGGGATGCTTATGCACCTGGCTCACTTCTGAGGTTGGTATGCCTCTATGTTATGCCAAGAATAGCTGGAGGGATGAAGATGATAATTTGGCCAAATGAGCTTAGGGAACTTTGTGCCTAAGTTTCCCAGCCATTTATCTTAAGATCTGAGGGAAAGCACCTGAAAAACCTTAGCTAGGAAACTGACCCAAGCATGCGCCAGTAACATACAAAGCAAGAATGCTATAACCAGACCTCCAGCTATGGTAGAGATCAAAAGATGCATTCAATTTTCCTTCTGAGCTAGAAGTATTAAATACAATATCAAGCATTCTTTCTCCATGAGATCCTTCTAAAACCATTTATTTCAGTAATGGAACTGACAGAATCTACTAAGAGAAACACGGCTTCACAGAAATGTTTCTGTTCTACAATTAGTCAGTTCAGCAATCTAGTGAATTTTTATGCTAATTAAAACGTCTGGCTACTCAACAGTGCAGATGAAGTGCATATGTAGTCTGCTGTGTATAAGAAGTAAATTTTTAAGTGTCCCCATAAACATAGCCCATAGCTGGACATTGGTGGTCGTGATGGTACTATGCACATAGCCTGTAGAAAGTTTATAAAGTGTCAAAGAACATTTATATTAATTGTTAATTGTGCTAATACAAACAAAACATACTGGCTGAAAAGAAGGTAAAATATATTAAACCATCATAAACTAAATGTAATTTATTGCATTGTCATTAAGTCAAATTTAACTGATAATTAATCTGACTACAAACAAACCAACCATTCAGATCATTGTATTATTATATCATCATATCCTTTAATTGATATCATTGTATGATTCAGTTGAACTACACACTCTTAAAGCTTCACTTACTTTTCATAAATTCATTTATGAAAGTGTCATTCATTTATGAAAAGTAAGTGAAGCTTTAAGAGTGTGTAGTTCAACTGAATCATACAATGATATCAATTAATATGATTGGCTTCACTGTGCAAGTTCCAATTTACATTTAAGTATCATATCCTTTGCTTCAATGTACAAGTTCCAATTAACATTTATAGTAAACCCACCCTTTTTGTTGACGAAAGTACACAGTGAAAATTGCATGTGATCTTGAACTACACGCATTCATTTTTGTTGATCTGGTGTGTCTATTGGAAGCTCCAGAGATCAGATACTGCCTTGATTCCTCATATGTTGTGACTTCCTGGCAAGTCAGGTTTTGAACAGTAAAACCTAAAACAGGGATACAGTTACCATTACTTTTTTAATGTATTTTAAGAGTATTCCACAACTTGACTTTAAATGGTAGCTTTCTCATAAAAGGAGGTCAACTTTTATTATGGAAATGGCAGCAAGATTTCCTTTGTAATCATCAACACAAAATGAGGCATTAAACAGCATTTAAAAAATGGAAGATATGAGAGAGGGTTGTTTTTTGAAAGATATTTGAATAAAAATAGTCCTATAGTATAAGGTCAACACAGTTTAAGTTTATGGTGATACTGGTGTTCCATTTACTATTGCATATGCTTCTTGAAAAGTTGCTGAGCAGTGGAGAGGGATTTTTAGATTAGGTTTATTTTATTTAAGAACTCTCTTTTATGTCTTTGGTCATAACACCCCATTCAATTCAGGAAATGAAACAACCAATAAATTTTTCTCAGATACCTCTTCTTTCATGTTTGATGTTCCTTGTACTGTAAATCTGATATGGGGCTACCTTTACTTCCCTTCTGAAGGAAGCCATGCTTAAGATTTTTATGCTCTAAAAATACATCAACCTTAGCTAGGTGTGGACCTGCGACCTTGGGTCTACCAGACAAGTATGGTTACCGCTAGACTACCAGGACAGAGGGGGGGATTCATTACCAGTTGGCAGATAAGGAAAACATTGCCCTTTCTAATCACCTACTATAATCTTAGTTATAGTAGAAGTTATATCCTGTGGAAGAAGTAGAATCACTGCTCAGCATAATGTTCACAATGCAAATGCACATCCCAACTAATTCAAGCAACAAATAATACTACTATGGATACCAGCACATGTGGGAGTGATAGGTAACAAGAATGCAGACTTTCTGGCCAAAAAGGGGGCAGTGCTATATTCAAAACCAATAAAGCCCTGTGGATTAAATGTAAAATTAAATGCTACTCTAATATCATTCACCAATAGTTTTGTAAATATTTACTCTAGAGAGCTCTTTATTTCCAATTGTTTGGTAATAACTGTTTCCTCTACAAATGTGAGTTCTGCTTTAATTATGTTTAATGTAATTTTTAAAAAATTTTTTTTTTGTTTTTCTATTAATTTATATAATACTTTCACTATAAACAGCTTCAAAATGAAACAAATGTGCTACAAATGTCTATATCAGAAACTTGTAAGTATAAAAGGCCATTCCCAATCCCCTGGCTGCCTATGTGCCTTTACTTGAATTTCTGAGCAATCACCAGTCTACATTCATTTGCAAAGATGGCAAAAAACTGACTTTAGAGCAATGTATTTTTAAGTGTGAATGTTATTATAAATACAAATCAGCTAATCATATTCAAAAGGAGTTTATTTGGAAGTTCCCGGGAAAATTGCCTCTTCCAGAACTGCAATTACCTTCTTGTGAATAAATTTGATACTAATGATTCAGTGAAAAAACAAGAAACATGTACAGTTTACGGAATGTCGGAATCCACATAGTGAAACTTTTGTTAATCTTATTTTGATTTAAAGTAAAACACTAAAAATCATGTCGTCACATTAAAACTCTCTTTAAGTTTCACAAACACACTTATAAAAGTAATTTTGGCACATGTTTCATGAGGTACATTCCTCACCTTGTCAACCAAAACGACGACTTAGGAGTCAATTTCAGCAAAGTATGTATGTTACTATGCTTGCTCTGGTGGTCTATTAATGAACTTAAACAATATGTTGTCTGCTTCCAGTATATCAAAATTCATAAGTTTGTATTCATATTTTTTTATGTAAATTTTTTCCCATATATTAAGTTCTTTTGGATGTTGAATTGTTTTTAGTAATGTTATGTCCTTCTCTATTTCATGATTCTCATTCCAAAAATGTGCAGCCACTGCTGATTTTTCTACTTGTTTGTGTCTAATATTTCTCCAGTGTTCCTTTAATCTTATCCCCAAACAAAGAAAAATCTGGGGATAAGATTAAAGGAACACTGGAGAAATATTAGACACAAACAAGTAGAAAAATCAGAAGTGGCTGCACATTTTTGGAATGAGAATCATGAAATAGAGAAGGACATAACATTACTAAAAACAATTCAACATCCAAAAGAACTTAATATATGGGAAAAAATTTACATAAAAAAATATGAATACAAACTTATGAATTTTGATATACTGGAAGCAGACAACATATTGTTTAAGTTCATTAATAGACCACCAGAGCAAGCATAGTAACATACATACTTTGCTGAAATTGACTCCTAAGTCGTTGTTTTGGTTGACAAGGTGAGGAATGTACCTCATGAAACATGTGCCAAAATTACTTTTATAAGTGTGTTTGTGAAACTTAAAGAGAGTTTTAATGTGACGACATGATTTTTAGTGTTTTACTTTAAATCAAAATAAGATAAACATGTACAGTTTTAACAGAAGGCAAATTAGAAGAAATTGGTGCAAATTTGAACATTCAATAACAAAATCATTACCAAAATTAGCACAAGTTATGTTTTCAGTATCTTCTGCACAAACAGCAACAAAATTGTGAAAACTCAAACCAAGTGTACATATGTCCTTATTTAAGGCAAAGTGATCCTGTGGCATGTATGCATTATTGTGAGTGGTTTCTTTCATCAGTGACTGAAGGGTTAATCAACCCACAGCTTGTGTTCTTTTTAAAAGAGGCATGGTTCCACAAAATAGTCATGCTGGAGTACAGGTATGGCCAGCTGCCAAGATGTAAAACCTTGTATGAGCAGTAAGGACATATTCTCGAAGTCCTGTAGTTCTTATTTAAATGCTATTATTTTCAATTTTAATAACAGAAATATTAGTGAGAACATTCACTTATTTCTTGAAAAAGTAAGACATCAGAGAGCATTCGGAACACTGTACTATTTTTGAGCACATTACAGAAAAACTGAGAAGTGATGCGAAAGAGGATAACTCACAAACAATGTGTAAAATAGGGCATATTCTGCAATTTTATTCAGCATGAAAATAAAAGAACAATGGCAGGTTCCTTTACTGTAATGCTGAATAAAATATTACTATTACTTTTTAATTTCTCTGAACCTTTAAATTTATATTGCAGTGAGATTAAAAAATATTTTTAGCATGTCTAGTAATAATTACTAACATTAAGTCAAAACATGATATAGCACACAGAATTTTTAGATCTCATGTAGATATTTAAAATCACTCATTTAAATTTTCATATCAACTTTTTAGAAGTTCACATTATTTTTATAGGGCATTTTTCACTGTTCAGTCTTGTTAATAAACTTTAAAGAGGGACTTGAAAGAAGCAATAAATTTTCAAAAAGTCTAGGACATCTACTTTAAACAGTCAATGAGCATTAAATCTTCTAAAAGTATTGTTTAACCACAAGTTTTCCTGTATGTGAAATGAATTGAAACAATTCTGATTTCTATTTCTGAATTTTACCTTGCACATGTAATTTTTTGGAATGCTGTGCTAATAAATCATAAGCTTCTTCATTATATATCTCCATAAACGATATCCTCACTGATGCATTGCATTCCATTCTTGAAGATAAAACATCTTTAATTACTCTTTCCAGAATTCCCCCTTGGTTCTCTTCAATGTACTAAAACAAAACAAACAATTCATGTAGAATATTTAATTAAGTGATTTCTTATTTTAAGAAGTCAAAGTAAACAATCTGATAGAAGCTAGCCTGTCAGTCAGCAACAAAACAAGTATCAAAAGTAAAAGGATTCAAGCAAACATTTGTAAAGATCATATTCTAGTGATAGTGGAACTGTGTATTGCACATCCTATGATGAGTTGCCACTAACAAAAACACTGTAATGCCAATGACCCATGTGGCAACAGGATACTCTATGATAAACCCAAGGCTGTTTAGTTAATTTTATACCTGCCAACTGAAAGTAGAATCATTAATTTTTCTTCCTTTCAACAAAACTGATTAGTATTATAAGTGTTCCAGAGACATTTTGGAAGAATTTCAATGGAATTAAAATGATATCTATTCTCCTGAAAGCTGTTCAGGACTATAGGCTTAGCACATGTATTTAACCAAATAGTTTTTATAACTTTAAATTTTTATAAAAAATATATATATAAATTAACAGTAATAATAAAAGTAGATAGTGTGACTTTATTTAAATGTTTTATCCTTATCTACTTTTATTATTACTGTTAATTTGTTACATTGTTAAACAGTGTTACTTTATTTTTATTTTTTATTTATATTATATATATGTTAAAATCAAGCTCATACATAGATCATTTGTAAGTATCCGCTGAGCAAAAAAGCTTGGCTCTAACAGAGAATATTGTTTTTGTTGGAATGTGCTATTGTATCTCATCACTTATGTTCATTGCTGATGTTTATTTTTATATGCTTATTCTTGAACAAGAATATGAAAACAAACTTTCAACTCTATGAACTCTATGAATACTCTTGTGCATTTTGTGTTCCTTGCTGTATTGTTCCAGTGCCCATGGGAAGTTTTTCAAACCTGTGCAAACTTGCTAATTCAATATTACTGCAATTTTCAACAAAACATGCTATAATAACACTGTGGTTTTTCACTCAGTATTTGCTGTAGTTTTATGAGGTCAGATGCTGCTGAGCCCTGCTGATTGCACAAAAGCTATTGCATTAACTGATGACGGACACATCTATTGTTATGGAGCGAGAGTTTTAAGAACAAATCACACAAGTGTTCCACAAACTGTCTGATGATTCTGGGAACACAATACTTATGATAGTTCTTGTGGATCAGGGTGTACTTTGGTTAGAGATTACTGTTTTTTTTTACCTTTTGAAGTTTTAAGAGGTTATAATTTAACGGGAATTGCCTGGAATAGATCTGCAGCATTAATAGTTATGAATGGATTGGACATGCAGAAAAAGACTAAGAGAAGTAAATTAAAATCAAGGAAGCCTACTATAGGACCAGAATTAACTGAACAGCACTAAAGAGACCTATCTTCAATTTGCCCTAGATCACATGGATTGGACAATTCTTTACACAGATGAATCAAAATTTAACCTAAGGTCTCCAAACAAAATAGACAGTAAGGAGAGGATGATGTGGGGAGGTTATGTTGCCTGTACCTTTTCGCTACGGGTACCATTTGAAGTAGGTTCAGTTATGCTGTGGGTACTGTTAACTTTGATGGACCTCCTTACTTTGTATTCATTGAAAATGCAGGTTCAATGGCACACCCCTACATTAAAGACGTTCTTACACATATTATCCCTAATGCTCCATACATTGGCAAGAACTTTAGAGTTTCTGGAGGAAGTGGGGATTGTCACTTTAATTGGCTTGCATGAAATCCGGACCTGAATCCCATTAAACATGTGTGGGATACTCTTGCACATCAGTTTCAATGATGACTTTTACCACTTTCTGAACTAGTTTCAGAAATGGAATGCAATTTAGCAAATTGACATTTGCATCAAAATTTCAAATATGTCAAGATGCTAGCTGTTATTTGAGCCAGAAATGATATCTATCTTTACGGAACATATAAGTATTATGATGTGTTTTCCAATGCCAATTCTCCAATTTAAAAGAAAGATTTAAAGATAAATATACATGTCTAAACCTTAAATGGTAATTGAAAGAAATAAAATGTTAATACAGCATAAATTTATGGAAATTGTTCATTTCTTACACTAAATGTGCATTAAATGTATTACACTATATCCAAAGCACACATCAATATGTAAAATAAATCAAAAGGTTATTAAAAAAAAGGCCTCTGTCCAAATTTTTAAAAAATAAGTGATATTTACATCATCTATAGTGTATAGTGAACTACATACTGATGGTACCAATTTTTGCAAAATATGCCTACATTATAAATTATTGAAGCTCAAACATTTACACATTCTACAAAAAGAGACCATGTTATATTCATTTTCTGGAAGAAAAATTCTGTCACCAGTTATTTTTGCCAAAAAGATTTGCAATTATTATAAAGAACCACATATTTTTTTAATGGTGAGCAGCCATAATCAGATTCCTGTTTAAAAAGAGGAAGAAGCCAAAACCAGCTCAAAAAACTTTAAAAACAGTCAAAGAAGAAAGATATTATTAGAGATGCAAAAGTGACAGAACAAGAAGTTAACCATGCTGCGAAATTAGTGAAAGAGAAAACTGTAGGTAATGATGCAGATTATTGGTTATGTATTCCAATATTGTTAGAAATACTCAATATAATTATGTGAAATATTATATTTCCATTACTTTAAGGTTTCTATTTAACTTTAGATTATTAAATAGTATGTATTGAACACAGGTGTTATATCAGGATACTTGAAAAACAATGTGATGAAATCTTTATGAAGTTGTACAAGGTGCCCAAGACTGTTTAGTAATAGAAAGAGAATATAATTTTTTACTCTCTTAAATTCTTGGTTGGTATCATGGCTTATTGATGTGGTTGAAATGAGCTCCTAATTATTATGATGAAATTCTACAAGTTAAAGGTGTTGAAATGGTCTAATATTTGCTGCAGTTGATCTCAGAACTACAAAGGTACTGCGAACATAAAAATTTCTGTTGAATTTTGTTTAATTTTAATGAGTACGAGAAATCCTAACCTATAAACAAGCCTGAAATGAGTGATACCAACATTTAAAAGTGCTAGTGCAGCATCGGTTATAAATAATTGATTGTGCCAACATAAATGCATATCAAGTTCCTTCGATTCCTGTTATAAACTACTGATTGTGGCTATTGCCTCATAAACATACCATAAGTGAACTCATGTCAATTGATAGTGCCAATTGCAATGACCTATTTATATAAAATAATGAAACCTCCTATCAAAATGAGTTTGCTTTGAGTGCAAAAAGAACGTATCAAGGAAGGATGTCAATGCGAAATTGCAGTGTGTTAAGTGTAATAATTGGTTTCATAATAACTATGTTAAGTTAATGGAAGAGGATATAAAATTCATAAAATTAGAAAATAAACCTTGGAAATGACATCTGTATTTCAGAAAGAAGCAGCAGCTTGTATGAAATGAAATTTATTAAATGCTAAGAAAAATACAAACTACCTATCTGACCCACGCCATTTTAGATGTAATTCCTCACAATTACAAAAATTGTTAATACAATAATGATTTTATACCAACTCTTTATCTAAATTCTAAATGATTAAAGAAAGTACAAAATTAAAATGTAAATTGGAACTTGCAGTGTAGCCAAGTATATAATTGATATTATCGTATGATTTAGACACTCTTAATGCTTCACTTACTTGTGTAAAAAAAAAAAAGAAAGAAAGAAAAGAAAAAAGAAAGAAAGAAAGAAAGAAAGAAAGAAAAAAGAAAGAAAGAAGAAGTTTCCAGAACATTTCCTTCTCATCATCAGCTAGGCTAAAGTTCAACTGTTATAATTTGTTAAGTTGTGGGAATGTGTATTCTGCTCTGGTGGCTGTGTGATAAACTTTAGTTAGTGTTTTCATCCCAGAGGTCAAAGTTTTTGTATTTGTAGATGTAGATTTTCTCCCAAATTGCTAGTTCTGTAGGTCCTTGTAATGATTTTAATAATTTTGCTTTATTCACTATGTCTTGATTTTCTGTCCAAAAATGATATGCTACTGCTGACTTCTCTATTTGTTTGTAATTTTATGTTCCTGAAATGTTCTTTTAATCATGTGCCTTGTTCTCTTTGTTTTTCCAAAGTAGAATTTTTCACATTCTGAACAATTTATTTTGTAAATACCTGCTTTTTTCTCTTGTGGAATACTGTCATTAACATTGTCTCTAAGTGGGTTTTTAACATTAAATCTGTTAAATGGTGCCAAGCTGGTATTAAAATCTTTAAGAGTATTCTGAAATTTTTTGTAGCCCATGGAAGATATGTGAATTTTTTTAAAAATTGGCATATCTTTTCTTGCTGAAAGTGTTGTGGTTTCTTTGATACATTTTTATCTCTTGAATTTCTGTACCTTTTGTGCTCTAGTTCTTTTTTAAAACCATTTTTAACCACTGTTTCTTCTATTTATTTGTTTTCTTTTAAATATTCTTCTTTGCCAATTTGTAGGTTAACTAGCCACTGTGTTAAACTGTTGATAACTGCATGTTTGTGCGCTGTGGGGTTGAAACTGTCAGCTTTGATGTGATTATTTGCATGTGTATTCTTTTTGTATATTCCAAATTCCAGATTTCCTTGGTGTTTCATTATTTTAATATACAAGAATGGCAACATGTTACCTCATTTAAGAACTTTCGCAAAATAAGAAATTTGTAAAAATTCTATTGGAACTTACACAGTGAAGCTTGTTAAATGTAAATTCTATCTAATCTGTTGTCTAACACACTCTTATGTTTCACTTACTTTTAAATAGTAGTGGGATCAGTTAGTAGAGCTATCCTTGCCATCTTCAAACAACTTGGCGACTCAAATTGATGATGAGGCATCAAATTGGTTGAAGATGGAGAGGATGTACCATGGTATTTAAAAGTAAGTGAAGCATAAGAGTGTGTTAGACTACAGATTAGATAAAACATGTTATCTGTTTCTGTTTTGTATGTAAATGATATGTTTCTATCTTGTATATTCAAAAGTTTTAAGGCATCACCTATGTGTTTTTTGTTAACTATGGCAAATATATCGTGTACATATCTGTACCATACCTTAAATATGTATGGGAAAGCTGAGTTGATGTATGTTTCAAATATGCTCATGAAGAGGTTCACTAGAAATGGAGACAAGGGGCTGCCCATAGTAAGTTATGCTTGTTTATAAAATTTTCCTTTGACAGAAAAATAGGCTTGGTTTATGCAAATTTCTGTGAGTTTGATGTATTCTTTTATGTGTACATCATTAATTCCACTTGTTTAAGCCAATCATGTAGATAAATTAGGAGTTTTTCTTTTGGTATGCTTGGAAACAGCGATTCTACGTCAAAAGATATCACAAGTAAGTGAAGCATTAAGAGTGTGTAGTTCAACTAAATCATACAATAATATCAATTATATAAAAGTACAAAATTTTCACTTGCATCAGACCCCAGTCACCGGTTCATCAGCAGTAGCCTACCGGTTTTTTCAGGGGACCAGGCTCCGACCCAACCCAGGAGACTAAAATAAATTATTTTCATTACTCTACCTATACCATTATTTTATCAGCTAGCTACAGTCTCTACAAACTACTAGTTCCTTTAACTCTCAAATATTTACTATAATGCTATATTCAAACATCTTAAAATAGTAAATTCACAATACAATACAATACTATACCCCTGCTTATTACCCAATCCAAACAACTCCATGCCATAATCTAAATTGCTAAAACCAAAGACCATTTACTTATTAATCATCCATGCCCATTTATTTTTAATTCCATACAAATATTCCCCTAAATTCCTTAATTGAGACTTGTCCCCGAAAATTTCCTTACTGCTATCTCAGATCTTATACAAACCCATTTTACTTTGATCAATTGACTTCTCCACTCTCTTGTTTCTGGACTTTCAAATAGGATGTGCCATTTTCATAACTCCAACATATTGGACATACACTATGTTCCAAATTTCTTCTAATTCCCTTTAGTCTCCATATTCCTAATTTAAATCATGCTAACCCCCTCTCTCTTATTACATTCATCAATATAACCCTTATTCATATAATTCTCTTATAATTCTCAAAATAACAGCAAGAAAACTTTGTTTCTCTTATATCCACATAGTCGGTCCTGGTGGTGTAGTGGTTACCATACTTGCCTCTTACACCCAAGCATGGGGGTTCGAACCCGGCCAGGACTGATGGATTTTTTCGGGCGTAAAAATCCTAAGTATGGCTTCCTTCAGAAGAGAAGTAAAGCCGTAGGTCCCGTGTCAAACATTTACGGCACGAAAAAGAACCTCAAGCCTGAAAGAGAGGCCTCTGAGCAAAATTTGTCGGCCGTTTCATGCTCTGAGTTGAATGAGACGCTGATGATCTGAGATGTTAAAGAGCGCCCATAAATAAATCAATCCCCCCCCCCCCAAAAAAAACCTTATATCCACATACAAAATTTGTCTGGTCTATATCCTGAAATCTGATTCTAATCTTCTTCCAAAATCCACCTGGAAAACTATACCTTCCTAACCAATCCTCCCCATCCCATTCTGTGTCAATTCATATCCTATTTTCCCTATTCAACTAGCTGCTCTTAAAGTGGATTCCTGAAATTTTAAACATTCTTTCAAAATATGACCATATAGCATCCATTGTGCTGTATATCAATATTTTAATTTATTAATACTCTTATCACCCATCCTCTTACAATTACTTTTCCTATTTCTAACAGGGCACAAGGCATTGGCTGCTTTTATACCTAACACAGTTTTACAAGACATTTTGAGTATTTTATCCATCTCTTTCCAACTATCCCCACTCCCCATATCTCTATACCATAGACCCACTTTGATTGCACTAGAGCACCGTATACTCTTTCACACCAAACTACATTGATATTATGTGCAAATATTATGGTTGTAATGACTTGTATATTTGTGAAAATGTAAATATTGCAGTTGATTCTTTTTACAGTAAATTATTTTCAGTCATTGATGAATGTGTTCTGAAAGTTAAACAGTATAAACAAGAATAACCTATTTAGTTTAATGGTAACATAATCCAAAACATAAAAATTTAAGAAAAACTTAGAAAAAGCATCTATCTGAATATTGGTTGCAAAGATATAAATAATTCAGAGGGAAACTGAAAAGTGATATTAAAGAAGCGTTTAATGTTTATTTGACATCAATGAAAGCTGATATAACCAGTAATAGTAGGACTTTTTGGAAGTTTATAAAGGCTAAAAGAAAACACAATATGTATGAATTTGAAATGGTTTACCAAAGTGAAACTCTTTGTAAATCACAGGATATTGCCAATTATTTTGCAGAGTACTTTAGATCAGTGTATTCACCGACACCTTATAAGTATAATGTTCAACCAAACAATTCTACTTCTTCAATATCTGGCATATTGCATATTGAAGAGATCATGTATGATATCAGAACTATCATAAGAAAGTTGAGACCTAACAAATTATCTCCCACCTTACATATTTAACGACTCAAGATATTTTGATACATCCATTGTATGGAAAATATTTTCCCAAATAAGGGGAAGTTAACCAAGGTTACTCCAATCTTCAAATCTGGAGATTTTAAAATGATCACAAATTATAGGCCAGTGGCAATGTTTCAACTCCAGCTAAAATATTTGAAACATACTTTATAAAAATATATATTCCGATACATTAAAAACAGTATTAGTATTACTCAGCATGGATTTATGCCCATTAGATCTCCTGTGACTAATTTATGCAATTTTGTCCACTACGCATTAGGTGAATTAGATAATAGATCTCAAGTTGATGTTATTTATACTGCCTTTCAAAAAGCTTTTGATAAAGTTGACCATGGCAGATTAATAAATAAATTACCATTATACGGTTTTATAAAGCCTATGATATTTCTTATGGCATCATATAAAAGTCCAGATCACCAGTTGTTAAATATAAAAAAAGTAAATCATACAGTTTTGAAATTTACGCTGGAGTACCTTAAGGCTCAAATTTAGGTCCTGTATTATTTTTTTTATTTATTAATGATAGATCATTACTTATTAGTCCTAATATCTTACTATTTGCAGCTGATCTAAAAAACTTTAGCTTTATAAAATCTGTCTGCATTGCGTTAAACTGATCTGAATGCCTTAAATAAATGGAGTAAAGCGAATAATCTTCCTTTTAATACATCAAAATGTCAGGTTATGTCTTTTTCTAGACTCAAAAGTAATGTTGATTTTATTTACACTATAGATGAAAAAAAATTACAATCAGTCGAAACAAAGAATTATCCTGGAGTAATTTTTAATAAAGATTCATCATTTACTAAACATATTAATACTATTTGTTAGTGCAATACATAAGAATATGGGATTTATTATTCGTAATTCATCTTATTTAAACGATCTAAGAATTCTATGTATTTTATATAATTCCTTTGTGAGATCTAAACTTGAATATGCTTCTATTAATAGGGTTCTCACAATGACAAATATGTTAAACTTATTACTTAAAATTATTTCAATGCAAATTTCTAAAGTATACATTTCTCAAAAAATTTCAGTTTATTCCTAATTTAACTTCTTATGATATATTACTTTAATTATTTTAGTTTAAACGTTTATTATCTAGAAGGAATAATCACTTGTTACTTTTTCTCTACAAACTATTACACAATAAGGTAGATGATTCAAACCTAAGACAATTAATATACTTTTACGTTCCCAATATCACACCAAACCGATTTCGTAATATTATCTTTATTTCAAGAGTTATCACTGATGCATATAAATTTTCCCCCGTGCTTAGAATGCAATCCTTACATAATAAATTACATTACTTAAATATTAATATATTCAATATGAAACTTAACATTTTCACTGTATCCTTTGATCATTTATTACAAATTATACTTGATTAACTTATCATGTACCAACATTACCATATTTTTTTTGTCCTATTTGTTTTGTAACTTTTTTGTATATTTGATTTATTGTATTCTATTTATACTTTGCTTTATTTTTTCATTGTTTTGTAATTGTAAGTATATTGTATGGGATTAAGTGAACATTGTAATTGGGGAAACCTGTAATGTTCACAAATAAAATAAATAAATAAATGAGAAAATATTAACAATGCTGATACTGAGAGGTCAAATACCAGCATGAAGAGAAGCCATAGATATTATTTATAAATGGGAAGGACACATATGACACTATTGCTTTTTCTGGATAATTTGAAAACAGCCAAAAATACACTGTTACTTGACAAATTTTTGTTTGATAATTTACTTAATAATAAGAGTGCAAAACTAATACCTCTGTAACTTCTCACTTGAGAATTTACCCACAATTTCCCTATCATTTAGCATATGTACTCTCCTCCAGCAAATTACACAGTTACATAAAATGCTGCTTTTGTTCTGCTATTGTGAAATGTTATTTCCTTCTAAAAGAGTACATTCATCCTTTGGCTTTTTTACAAAAAGAGCAGATGTCACTACATGAGCGTTTACCCTGTTTTGTATCCTTAATGAAGGGCGATAAACCTGTTCATATGTTAACAAGTTCCTTTGATAGTCTAGTTAAGGTTTGACCTCAGAAAATTTACATGAACATATGTTGGAGGAAGAAAATGAACAAGGGTTATTTTTGTAATAAACCTTTCAATTTTACTAATATTTTCAAGAACATTTTAAATGTTACACTTTTTCCTGCCTAGCAATGTAGTTGAAAATTAAATTTAATACACAAATACAATTAATTCATACACAACCTTAGGATCTGATCCTATGGTATATGTTTTTCCTGTGCCAGTCTGCCCATATGCTATAATTGCACTGTTGTACCCTTGGTAAAGACACTCAAGTCTTGGTTTAATGAGTTCTTCATAAATCATAAACTGTTCTGCTGACTCATTAAATATAAAGTCAAAGGCAAAGCCTTTACCACCTGCTATCAGTACCTGAAACAATAGGACAAAACGATTTTATAATAGTCAGCAATTGCAAGTTTCTTTATTTGATGGCATTTCACTTGAATGAAAGAAAGATAATCTAAAATTATTCTGATAGATAAATTAGCTTTCTACAGAATAAAAAAAAATATATTTAAAATGGTTATATCCTACCTTGACAAAAGGAAACAAAAAATAGTAACAAATTGCACCCTTACAAATAAAAACAATGCATCTGAGTTGGGGAAGAATTAAAAAAGAAGTGCCTTAAGGATATGTTTTGGACCCTCTTCTTTTTCTGATGTAAATAAATGATATCTCCTTATCTATCCAAGGTGTAGGTAATGCTGTTCTATTTGCAGGCAACACAAGCATATTGATAAATGGAAAAAGCCTTAATGATTTAACATTAAATTAAATCTAGTGCTGAGCTCATTGTGTATACGGTTCAAATCAAACAAATTGTCTCTAAATTTAGATAAAATGATATGAAATTCATCCCTCACAGATCTCCAAATCTTCTATTTTAGATAGGATATTATAACAGTTTACTTCTACAAGACAAATATATTAAATTCTTCGGTTTAATAATTGATAGCTATGTGAACTGGAAAGATCACATTGATCTTATCATACCTAAACTTAGCAGTGAATGCAATGCAATAGGTTGGATTCAATTATGGCTTTAAAATTAGTTAATTATGCCTATTTCTACTCAAATGAAATATGGTCTTAAATTTTGGCAAAACTCAGTAAAAAGTGAGCATGTCTTTTTATTACAGAAAAAAAAGCTATACGAATAATTGCTAGTACAAGGAGCATACATTGATGCACAAATCTTTTTAGGCAATTTCAAATTTTAATTCTTCCATGTGAATATATATTATCCCTCATGAAGTTTTATATAAGAAATAAAGAAAAATTTATGCAAAAGATATATGACAATAATACTAGACAAAAAGCAAATTTACATGACCAGTTTTGACACTTTCCTGCCATTAGAAAGGAAATGATTACAAATGCATTTTAGTACAAAATGCTCTTCCCTATAGACTAAAAGCCTTACTAAACAATGGGAAATCATTTAAATCTATTCTTAGAAAATACCTGTGTAAGAAAGCCTATTATTCTGTAAAGGAATATATGAGTCACAATATATCATACTGATTTAAAAACAATGTAATGATTTTATATTAATCGATATGCAAATATAAATTTCAATTAGAAGAAATCTGGAACAGCATGTATGTCTAATGTGTAGGAATAATGAAAATGCCATTCACATCCTATTTGAATATTGAGAAGCATGAGAGCGGAGGAATCGGTTAACCAAAGTAAAATGGATTTGTATAAGATCTGAGATAGCAGTAAGGAAAATTTGAGGGACAAACCTCAAATAAGGATTTTAGGAAATATTTTTATGGAATTAAAAATAAATGGGCATGGATGATTAATAAGTAAATGATCTTTGGTTTCAGCTATTTAGATCTACGGCACAGTAGGTACAGGATTTAGGTACAGTCTTTATTGTGAGTTTACTATTTAAGGTGTTTAAGTAAAACATTAAGTAGATATTTGAGAAATAAAGGATTAAGTTTGTAGAGACTGTAGCTAGCTGAAAAAATAATGGCATAGGTAAAGTAATTGAAATATTTTATTTTAGTCCCCCAGGTTGGGTCAGAGCCCAAGTCAGAGGTCAGAGCCTGGTCTCCTGGAATTGCAGTAGGTTACTGCTGATGGACTGGGGACTGGGGCCTGATGCAATCAAGGTGGAAATGTTGTATTTATGTATTTAGACCTTAGATAAAGGGTTAGTATAAAATCATTAGTATTAAATTTTTTTGTAATTGTGAAGGGGTTATGCCTAAATGGCCTGGACCTTATAAGTAGAGACACCTTGTAGTTTGTATTTTTCTTAGCATTTCAATAAATTTCAAATATGTATATAGCAAAATTTACGTGACTGAGTGATTTGTCTGTTTCTGCTTCTCTGGTTTTTGTTGTTTTCGCTATTGTAGGCATTGTTTTTTCATTTTTATTGCAACTATTAATGGTGTACACGATATTTTTTGTAAATGTAGAATGAGTGCTATTGTTTTTTGTAAATGTAGAATGTGTGCTATTGTGGTCATTTTAAATGACAAATTCTATGTTCTTAAGTATCTGTGACCGCTATCTGAACTCGCAGAATGCTCCAGGAACTGAACTGAACAAATTTAAATGCTGAATATTCTGTCCATATATTTGTACATAAGGATGCTGATCAAAAGATGGAATAAAAATGATTAATTTAGTGCATTTATATATTGTGGAATGTTAATTATCTAAATGCAACTTTTGAAACATCTTGAAAAGAAAATATCATATGTGTGCTTGCTTTGTAATTGAATGTGAGCTTTGTAACACACTTTGCTCTAAAATCTTCATTTATAACCATGTAGACAACAGTATTGTACAATAGTATTAAATCATAAATATAAGATGGCTACAGTGGTAATCCATAGCAAGTAGACCTCCATCAGGCACCACAGCTTTGACAAAGTACAGCTGAGCCTGTACTAAACGCCAGCAGTGACCAATTTTACTATTAAGATGCAGCAGCATCTAGATACTATTAAATATAACATTTGGTGTTATAGATAAATTAATATATTTTGCATAAACATCAAATACAAAAATATTAAGTATTTCAATTAACAATAAAGAAATTTCAATCAATGGAGAAAAATTGAAATGCATGAAAATTAAAAAATATAAACAATGCCATAAGAAACATCAATGGCAATGACTTCAGTTATTCCATAAGGTCCAATGTACAAAAATTGTAATACATTACTATGAGGGACATACTGACAGTAGTGTGCAACAATTTTTAAATCTATTAACATTTATTTTTTAGATATACCAATTACATCATTGTAATCTACAGACTTTTCTCTCACTTTTCAACATAGTCTCCATTTCTTTGCAAACATGTTTCCCATCGTTCTGGCAAGTTTGAAAATACCCTTATGATAGAATTCCATTCCAGCTGCACGAAGACACTGAAGCACTGCTTTCCGAGTATTCTCCACCATCTCGCATCTCATCCTCAACAGATCCAAAAAGATGGTAGTCTGAGGGTGCCAAGTTGCACTGTACAGAGGATGTGGGAGAGTTTTCAAACCAAATGTTCTGATATTCTCCATTATGGCACAGGCTGTAGGACGCACATTATCCTGTTGCAGTATGATGTTTTTTCCAGAGCGGTTATTGCACAGTACACAACAGAGCTTCCAAAGTGTCTGGATATAGCGGACAGCATTTATGAATTGTCCAAGTTCGAGAAAATCAACCAGAATGCAACCCTGTGCATACCAGAAGATGCTAACCATAACTTTCCCAGTAGATCACACTATCTTTGCTTTCTTCTTCGATGGCAAATTCAAATGTTGCCATTCCATATTTTGGCATTTTGTTTCAGGCTGGTAATGACGGGACAGCCAGCTTTCATCGCCTGTCACAATACTTGTCAAAAAATCATCATCTTCATTTTGAAACCTCTGAAGATGATTTTGGCTGATGGTTATTCTCTGAAGTTTGTGGTCTTTGGTCAATAAATGTGGGACCCAACAGGCACAAACTTTTCGATAACCTAAGCCTTTTATCATTTCTTGCACTCCTACGAATATCATCCACAATGATATGCCTATCTTCTCTAATGAAATCAACAACTCTTTCATTGTTGTGTTCTATGGAAGCAGTTTGCTGGCGACAGCTATGAGGCTATCTTAGATACTCATTTTCCCATCTTTGAAATGTTTCACCCATTTCCTAACACTGCTAGCATCCATGCAGACATCTCCATAGGCACATTGAAGTCTGAGGTGAATTTCAGCAGCAGATTTTCCCTCTTTAACAAGGAATTCAATGACAATGCGCTGTCTAAACAAAACATTGATGTCCGCCATTTTGGAAATAGTACCTGTGGTTACATGATAGAAGCAAATGACATCATAATATGGCAACATATGGTGTAAAGTCTTTGGATTACGATTCTGCAGTCCTTTTTGTTACATTGTTGGAATTTGAATTTTAACAAGTTGCTCATGTATCTCAGCATGACCCTCTTAATACTAGGAAAAGCAATTACACTCGTCTGCATTTCAAAAACAATTTTTTCTGAGATCAAGGCTTTTGTAACTGAGCTTTTACATTCCTTGCATGTTGAGTTAAAAATATATATATCTAATTTTGCTCAATCAGATCGAATTTTTTACAAGAATAAGTCATTAAGTAAGGTACAAGTTGATGTGAAGTACTATATGTTTGAATGTGGCACCTGAGGCTATTGCCATAGGCAGCATTAGTCCAATGGCTATGGGTATCATTTGACACGAGACAATCTAAGTTAAAATAGCAAAACGGTAGCTGCAAGAGTGGTGCCTCTGAGCGAAGGTACAATCCTTGAGCAGTGCTTTGTTGTGCAATTTATGTGGGTAAAAAATATGATAATGATGATTATAGTTTAAGGGGCGCAAAACAGCTAGGGTCATTAGCGCCCGAACACACTAAAACTGCGCCAATATTAAAAGAAATTAATAATACACACAATATCAGCGTTTGAAATAAGCAAAAGTAGCACTTTGGGCGATAAAATTAAACTCCATAACAATTAACAAGGGTAATATAGTCAACAACAAACAAGACTGGTACTAAAACACAGCAGCTAGAGCTGACAACACAACAGTCTTATAATGTTCAATAATTGTAACAATGAAAACTCGAAAACAAATAGCAAGGGTAAAACGGTAACAATTAACAAAAGACTGACTATAAAAAATCAGCAAGAGCTGAAAACACAACAGTCCTAAAATGGTCTGAAAATGTATAAACAGAAACCCAAAACAAATAACAAGGGTAATATGGTAAACCACAAACAAAAGACTGGTTCTAAAACAATGCCTCCGAACGGAAAACAGATCAGTCTTGAAATGGTATAAAATTGTTACAATAAAACCCCCAAACAAATAACAAGGGTAAAATGGTCAACAACAAACAAAAGACTGGCACTTAAACACATCAGCAAGAACTGAAAACTCAACAGTCCTAAAACAGTTATAAAATGTTGTCACGAATAAAATGATATAACCTCACATCTTGCTCCAAAAACCGCAAACACGAATAAAACAGAGCACTCGCTCAACAGCAACTACATCATCTGCAAGTAACTCCTCAATAGAGGAGGGCAAACATAGGGAAAGTCTAAAAGCTACTAGATGATGGCATTTGAGTAAAATGTGATGCACTGTAAAGGGGTGGTCACAGTGAGCACAAGCTGGAGTCGGTTGACCATTAAAAAGGTGACGGTGACTAAAACGGTAATGTCCAATTCTCAAACGTGCTAAAATCACTTCCTCGCGACGTACTGCACGAGAAGTAGTCCACCATTTAAAAGGGGCGGATTTACATTCATGAAGCTTATTAGTAGGGAGTAATTTCCACTCCTTGCTCCAGCACGAGAGAAAGAATGGTTCAAATCCCCCGAGTATAAACGATGGTTGTATTCAGCAGGGTCTAAAAGGGCGGATTTATCTGCGGCATCTGCGGCCTCATTACCTGGAAATCCCACATGTCCAGGTACCCACAGCAGTGTTACCCTGACGCCAGCGTCTAAAAACGTTACCACTGCATTCTGGACCTTCTGTACCATAGGATGGAAGTTGTACAGATTTCTAAAAGATAAAAGAGCACTCAAAGAGTCGGAACAAATGACACTGTTCCCCAGCCTCTGGTTAGAAATAAATAAAATCGCCCGATTAATAGCATAAAGCTCCGCCATAAAAATAGATGTTGCAACCTCAAGACTAAACGTAAATCTAGCTCGATTAAAAACAAACGCACATCCAACTCCAGTGTCAGATTTCGAGCCGTCGGTATATATAAAATTCCATCCAGTGAAAGAAGAGATGAACTCGCTAAAACGACAACGAATAACAGGTGCTGCGGTCGTAGACTTAGGGCAGAACGTAAGCCCAAGATGAACGGGGGCCTCTGCTGAGAGCCAAGGGGGAGAAGTAGTTTCCACGGCTAGGAAAAAAGCAGGTAAATCCACGTCCAAAGTCCGTAACAGCTCCCGAAAACGAAACCCAGGAGGTCTAGGAATTAAAGACCGAGCAGCATAAAACGGAGCGAGAGACACATTAAAAACGGCTCATATGTGGGATGACGCGGTTGCACAGCTAATCGACAACAATAAGCAGCAAGTATAAGATCCCTACGGGAATGCTGCAATGGCGACACGGATACACCGGTAATGAATGGGGTTAAGGCGACGAAGAACTGAAGGTCGCGCAGAGCCGTAAACAACACAGCCATAATCCAGTTTGGACCGGATGAGAGAGCGGTAAAAACGTAACAGAATAGTCCGGTCAGCTCCCCAGGATGTGCCACTTAAAACACGTAAAATATAAAGAGAACGTTCATACTTTCCTCCGAGTTGTGCTATATGCGATGACCAGCATAATTTCCTATCAAATACCAAGCCAAGTAATCTAACTTCGTCTGCGAAAGCAAGAGCGTCTGGGCCAAGATGGAGAGAGGGTGGAGGATACTCCTTATGGCGCCAGAAGTTCATGCAGACGGTCTTCTCTGCGGAGAAACGGAACCCGTGATTCATACTCCAAGCGTAAAGGCGGTCGAGACAGCATTGGAGGTGGCGTTCCAAAAGACAAGTTCTCCGAGAGGAAAGAAATACGGCAAAATCGCCAACAAACAACGACGATTGTATTCCTAGCGGTAAACACTCATTGATGGAATTTATATCAATGGCAAACAGTGTACAAAAGATATGAAATCAAGGAATATTCATAAAGAATGTTTCCCATCTACAGTGAGAAGTGCCTGCCATGTCAAGATATTTCAAATTGGGTACAGATGTTTTCTAAGGGGTGAACATATATCGAAGATTTACACTGCATTTGCTGGCCAACAGAGATTGCCACAGAAATGAATTTACAACTGATTGAAGACAATTTAAGCAGACAGAAGGGTAACTATAGACACTATTGGTTGTTCACACTGCATGGCCTACCTCATAATGCATGACAAGTTAGGTTTTCATAAAGTCTGTGCATGATGCGTGTTGCACATGCTGACTCCACAACACAAAATGCAAAGAATGGGTATGGCATTACAGCATCTCAATGAATACCGAAATGAAGGTAAAAATATGCTAGACTGAATTGTTACAGGTGATGAGTCTTGGGCTCACCATTACCAGTGTGAGACAAAGCATGTGTTGCTTTGCATCCTGCACCACCTGCAAAAAAATTGACACCATTTCTCAGGAAAAAAATGCTCACAGTCTTTTGGTATTACGAAGGCAGACTGCTCATTGCATTTCAGCCTCAAGGACAAACGTAAATCTGTAACATTCTCAGGAAAATTCATAAAGCCATTCAACAAAAGCAATCAGGACTTCTCACCAAAGGTGTGTTACTCAGGCATGACAACATGCATCCTTATATTGCCAACAAGATAAATGAGACTGTGAAATTTCAAGTGGGAAGTCCTTGAGCATCTTCCATATAGTCCCAACATTGGTTCAAGCAACTTCCATTTATTTGGCCCTCTTAAACATCACCTTTAAGGTTATCATTTGTCTGATGATGAATAGAAAGGGAAGTCACCATCTGGTTTGGATAGTAGCACAAAGAATTTTATGTGGCTGGATTTCAGGGGCTTATGAAACAATGGATCAAGCACTTCAATGTACATGGAAATTGAATTGGGCAATAAAAGTATATTCAAAGCAGTACTCTTAATTATTTAAATTCTATATACATCTTTAACTCCTTAAATGACATACCCTGATACTACTTAAGTTTTTAGACAGCATGTCTAAATGAAGAAATAAAGCACAAGAAACTATGCTATTTACTGCCACAAAACAGACTTAAATATATATTAGATCTACATTAAATACATGGTATAGTATTTAAATACCGTTAATGTGAAAAAGGAGATATTTCATTTGAGTTTCAGATCTTGAAAATCACACTTGAGGCATTAGCAGTAATTGGCTACTCAGAGGATGGAGAGAGGGGGTAAAGTTACATTCTTTCTTGCAGATGCAGACAGTTTGGCTTCAGCTTTCTGAATGTTAAAACTGTTAAAATAAGGAACACTTTTACAAAATGAATTCAAAATATATTATTTAAAATTATCAAAACCAGTTTTGCTACATTTGTGATAAAGTCATCATGCCAAATCGAAACTCCTTTTATGAAGGAAATGTATCACACTTACTTTGGTGTTAAAAGAGACCAGGACTCATATGTGCTGCAAAACATGTGTTGAAAGTCTGGAGCATTGGAGCAAAAACAAGCTGAAGTGCCTTAGTTTTTGGTTTGGAGAGAAGGAAAAAACATACCATCGAGTGACGAACTTAGGCTTTCACAGCCGGTGTCAATTATGTTAACTGAGTCTTCTGGGCTGTAAGATTGTGGTTCAATGAGATTCTTCTTCTTTCCAGATATTTTGTCTCTAGTTGTTGGAACTAACAGCGTTATATACAGTAGAGGTGCCTGTACAGCTGAGCTCTGATTGGTTTGCTTGGTTCAGGGGGTTGTATCCAGCCTGGAGCTCCTGGACATGGCCACCAGTGTTGGTTGCTGATTGGTTTACATTGTTTCTTTGGTTTGGTGGTTTACAAGGCCAAATACCATGCTGAGTGCAATTTCAGGTTATTTTTCTGTTTTATTAAAGTTGTTTTTATGTTTGTGAATTTCAATTACCTCCTGCTATAGGTGAGAATGATAAATGAATGAATAGTGTTTAACACCTGTTTTTACTATGAGGCACCACAGGCGAAGTATGATAAAGAGATGTTGAAACTAATATACCAATGTCTTGAAAACCCATTTTATGCTCCCTCTCAGTTAGGAGGGCATGCTCAGTTATAGCTGATTTGTCTATCTGACCTAGACGGCATTGTCTCTTGTGTTCTATAAGCCTTGTATTAATGCTGCACTTTGTGGTGTCAATGTAAAAGGAGCTGCAGAAGCATGGTATTCTGTAGGCCCTGGCTGAGGCAAGTGGTTTTCTTGGGTCATTAGTGAAGCGGAGTATATTTCTTATCTGTTTAGTCAGTTTGAAAACTGTGTCTATGTTGTATCATCTAAGTAGTTTGGAAATGCAGTCTGTGACATTTTTCAGAAACGGAAGATAAGTGGTGCCCTTCTTCTTATGGTAATCTGAGTGTCAGAGGGTACCATCGCTCTTCTTATAGACCAGACATTCCAAGAAGGGTAGTTTATCATCTGGTACCCTTGGACACTTATTTTTACCATAATCCTACCCACACAAACAGATATTTTCGTAAGGCCTCCAACCACCATCTGAGGCAAAAATGTGCAAGGATAAAAACTCTTGTAGATTGAGCCTCCTGCACTGTGAACCAAAGATCCTAGAACAGGAAAGAAAACACCTACAAGTACTACAAGCAAATGGGTATTGAACCAAGGATGTGAGAAGAGTTTTACATTCCATAAACAACACAAAACAAATGGACACATTATCTATAAAGAAGGGCATTGCTCATCTCCCATTTCTGGAAAATGTCACAGATCGCATCTCCAAGCTACTTAGATGACACAGATGACACAGTTTTCAAATGACTAAACAGATAAGAAACACAATCTGCTTCACTAATGACCCAAGAAAACCACCTGCCTCAGCCAAAGTCTACAGAATACCGTGCTCCTGCAGATTCGTTTACCTTGGCACCATAAATTGCAGTATTAATACAAGACTTATAGAACCCAAGAGACAATGCTGCCTAGGTCAGACAGACAAATCAGCCATCACTGAGCATGCCCTCCTAACGAGGGAGAGCATAAAATTGGTTTTGAAGACAATGATATATTATCATGAGTTGAACCTTAGCATGGCTGAAGATGGGAACAAATGTTCTCGAAACCGGTTCCATACATTTATAAAAAGTAAGTGAAGCTTTAAGAGTGTGTAGTTCAACTAATCATACAATGATATTCATTAATATGATTGGCTTCACTGTGTTTAAGTTCCAATTTTACATTTAAGTAATGATATATTAGTTTCAACAGCACTTTATTATCCTCACCTAAACCGGCAGGCAATTGAAATTCACTAACATAAAAACAACTTTAATAAAACAGAAAAAACCCTGAAATTGCACTCAACTTGGTATTTGGCTTTATAAAACACCAAACCAAAGAAACAATGTGAATCAAACAGCAGCCAACACTCCACTGGCCATGCCCAGGAGCTCCAGACTAGATGCAATCCCCTGAACCAAACAAAACAATCAGAGCTCATCTCCATAGGCACCCCTACTGTATATATTGCTATCAATTCGGAGTCAGTCATTGCCTTGTATTCAAGAAGATTAAGGCGATCACACCACTGAAGATGTCCACTGCAATCATTGACAAAAACTCTGGGAAGATGAAGGAACAAAATCCCACTGGACCACGGTCTTACAGCCTGGGAGACTCAGTTAACATACCAATGACTATTGCTTTTTCTTCCTCAGCTTACATTTAGGTTACTTTTCCGAAAACTATGGGGATTACAGTCAGGAGCAAGGTGAGCACTTTCATAAAGACATTGTGATGGATATATCAAGATTGTTCAAATGTGAACATGCTTGCAGACTATTGCTGGTGCCCCAAGATAGATATTTCAGATGCAAAACATGCACAAAATCCTTAAAAAGCCCTTTCTTCCATAATAATAGTGTTTTGTGTTTCATTATATATATTCGTTGTTGGTTGAAAGGATTTGGTGTAGCTCTGGTGGACATTTTAACATAAACATGATATAGAAATAGAAGTCAAATTATTGAAATTCATAGACGACCCTTGGAGCTGGGAATATGTTTTTATAAAAAATATGAAGATAGGTTATGAACTTCGAAATCCCAGCAGAATACAAATTAAGTAAAAAATTTATAAAATGTCCTTGAGAGCTATACCAAGTGCATTAAACCAATGAATCTGGCAGCTGACACACATCTGTGATGTGGGCAAAGGCCGGTGAAACATGTTCTCTATAATTCAATGGTAAGTGGAGAAAAAGAGTATTAAATCAACTATCTAATTAAGAATAAATTAATTGTTTTACTGTATTAATTCCAACACAAAATTTATTTTGAATTTAATAATTAGCACACTTTCATAATTATAAGATAATTTATTTCTGAACTATCATCTTTTAAAAAATGTTATAGAACATCTTAACTGATTGAGCAAAATGAGTTAGGTGCATTTTTTTTAATCAGCATGCTCTAAATATAAAAGAACAGTTAGGAAAATATTGACCTAAAAAATAATGCAGATCATGTTTATATCCAAAACATCCTGTTTAAAGGCATATTGGAATTTCAGTAAATAATTATGCAGTAACTTGTCACACTGTTAATCACTAAATTATTAATTTCCAACATTAACATAATCTGTTCAACTAAATGAATGCTAATTATATCCCATTTCTTCGGTTTTTGTGTCTTCCTCATTCACTTTTTCCTTACTTTTCTCCGGTAATTACTAATCTTTATAATATTCTTAAATTCCTTTTACACTCAAAATTTCTAAAACCTATTTAATAACTAAGATTGTTTCCTTAATTCCTAAGACTAGAATATCTTGTATATCACTATTCTTTTCTTGACACAATTTGATGATTTGAATAATTCGGGATTTTCACATTGAAATATATTATCATACCACACTGGAAAGCTGACAATGGAACCGTGCTGACGATGAAGGAAATTTGCCCTTGAAACATGTCCAAGTAAGTGGAACAAAACTAATGAAATTTGAGTTATATGATACAATTTCATGAGTTAATTCTATTCTTAAAGTGACAATTTACTTCTAATGATTGCTGCCTATTATCAAAATAGAAATAAACCACTGTAAAATTTCATTTTTTTATTCCATGGAAAGCTACTTTTACAATCAGAATGTCACATTACTATGAATATGTGCAAACAAAACTTACTTGCGGTTCATTTGTTAACTGCTTTACAACATTTTTCACTTCACCATCATTATTTTCTTTGGCTGAAAGTGGGCGAATACGCACAGCAACGACAACTGGCTGCATTGAATGGTCCATTACACCTGTAAACAAAAAATATTACACATCTTTCAAAAGTCAAAACAGCTTTCTTCCAATATAATGAGCTATAATCACTTCCAAATTGGCATGAAATGTCATATGGACAATATTAAACAGAACAATTTAAAATGAATATTATAATTAGAAGGCTATTTTTAGATACAGCTATGAAATTTTATTCATAAATTGAAGAGGTCACCAGCAAATGGTACTAAGAACAAAAACTCAATATTACAGAAATTTACTCAAAAAATAATATATAATAAAAATGAAAAATAAAGTAACTCTTGGAACAATGTAGCTAAATAATAGTAATTAGAGAAGCAGTAATAGACTTAAAATTGTCACACAAATTTCGCTAATTTTGAATTGCTTGTGTTCTTCAAAGAAATAAGACCAGTGAAGGATGTAAAAATAAATACTGAATCTTGAAGGTAAAGTAGTGGTTAAGGATTGGGTGGGAGTGAAAGAAAAAGGCAATTAATCTGTAAGATTTAAATTGAACTATGCAAAAATAACTGCTATCTCTCCATCTCTGAGGTAACTTTCTGGAAAAGAGTAGGAAAGAAACTTAATACTTTTTTAATTGAATTGCATAAAGTAGTGCTTTTACACATTGAAATATATTTACTGTGAAGTTTTGCATTCCTATTGTGCAAATCAGATATGTTATGAAATCAAATTGTAATAAAACTGCTGCAGCAAAAAATAAAACAATTTTTTTCTCCATCAATGTCATGAAAAATTTGAGATTAATTAATTTAATTGAGCTAAGTATTTTTATATGTAGAAAAAGGAAGATGAAGAAAAGGGGGGAGAGGACAAAAAAGGATGAAGGACAAGAACAAGGAAGAAAGAAAAAGGAAAAAAAGAAACGAGCAAGCCAGATGATGTTACTTAATTTAAAATTACAAGTATTTGAAAGAATGTTTTTATTAAAATCCCGTTTTAAAACTTCTGAATGCATTTAATTTTATGATTGATGCTAATCATGGTTTATGCTTATATATTTCATTTTTGACATATTCTATAACAAACTGTAAATCTTTATCACATAAGGATAAAATAATTAAAGAGTGAAATTAAATTAATTAAGCCACGTACTAATGATACACACATGCGCTTGGCGCACACACACACATATTTATTTTTAAGTGTTTAACAACCTTTTTACAATTGTGCTATCATAGGTGGTAAGTGGGTTATATGAGGGCAGTTCAATAAAGAACAGTCATAATTTTTTACAGATATACTTTCTCATGCTAAAATTTAAATTTACAACATTTTGCTAGTTAATGTGTAATGTACATGTGGTACTAGCTTCATTGTTGTCATGGTTCCTGCATGTGACAGGTGTGTAAATTGAGACAAGTTCAGTTCTGTCTACAGCAAAATGGAGGTGATATGTGATGCTGCTCTGAAATTCTGCTTTGTCTGAACAAATCTTCAGCTGAGGCCTATGCAGAGTTTGTTCTTCCCTATAGCACAGCTGCAATATAGTTTAAAATGTTTAAAGAAACATTCAATTTCTAAGGAAGGTGGACATAGCATTTCATTATGCTCTAACAGGGGGGAGGAAGGGAAAAAAAATAACACTGCTGTCATTGTAAGAAAGAATCATCAAATAACTTTAAGAACAGTTTCAGAAATTCTGAAAATTTCACTGGCTGTCACACACACATTGATTACTGAAAAGTTGCACATGAGACATGCTGTGCATGGTGGGTTCCAAACTGTTGATTTCCAAACAATGGATGTTTGCATGCAGATTTGTATCCAGTTGATGCTACAGGAAGATGTGGAGTTTCTTTCAAGGGTAATCACTGCTAATGAAACTTGGCTACTTCATTTTGATCTTAAGAGCAAACAGCAAAGCTACATCTGGAAATCTCCATCATAACAAACACCATAAAAAAGCAAAAGTAGTTGCTTCTGCTGGGAAAGATATGATCATTTCATTTTTTGATATTCAAGGAATTGTTTCCTGCATATATAATTGTAACTGTCAATACTACAGAGATATCCTGAAAACTGTCCAAAGTCATATCACATGCAAAAGATCACATTTCCATGCAACAAGCAGGATGCTGCACCACAACAATGACGGCTGCACATTGCAAATGATGTTGCTTGAATATCTCATAAAAATCCATGTTAAGTGTGTCTCTCACCCTCCCTACAATCCAAATTTAGTCCCATATGACTTTTTTCTTTTTCCCTTATTGATGAAACACCTTTGTGGGAGGCATTTTCCATCAACAGAATCAGTGGCAAAGGCAATTTTGTAGGATATGTCAAAAAATAGTTTCCAGTATATTTTTGAAAATTGGCAGAAATGCTGGGAAAGGTGTACAGCATCCAATAGGGTCTAATTTGAGAACTATAAAAATTATGAGTATGAGTAAAGGGGTCGGTCCTGTGATAAAGTGGTAACTATACTTGCCCCCTAAACCCAAGATCATAGGTTCAATCCTGGCAAGGATGCAAGGGTTTTTGGGGTGAAAAATCCTAAGTATGGCTTCTTTGGAAAGAAAGTAAAGATGTTGTCCCATGTTGCAGATTTACGGCATGTAAAAGCACCTCAAGTCTGAAAGAAGAGGCCTCTGAGCAAAATTTATCGGCCATTTCATGCCCTGAATTGAATGGGACTCAGATAACCTGAGATGTTAAAGAGCGTTCATAAATAAAAAAATCAACAATGAGTAAAAGTAAGTTACTATGTTGTCAAAAAAAAAAATTATGGTTCTTTATTGAAGAACTCTCGTAAATGAGATGAAGTGATGAATAGAAAAAGGAGGGAGTATTCTAGGGCTAAGTTTACAGTATCTCTGCTCATTTGCCATTGATGATGAAGAAAAATCTGGAAAAAATCTCAATCATTAAAGATGGTTCTGGTAGGACTCAAACTGTAAACTTTCTATTCATGACTGTCTTACAGACTTCAGCCTTTAGTTTAGTTTAGTTCTTGGAGCATTCAGTAAGTTTGTGAAGCAGTCACAGAGACCTACGAACATGGAACTTGTCATGTACAATTACTACAGTAGCATACAATCTATTTTATAAGAAATATTGTGTAATTCTAAATAAATAGTTATAATAAAAATTAAAATGCAGCACATAGAACAAATTCAACTAAACAATAAAAAACAGAGAAGTAGAAACAAACAAGTCATTTAATCATACAACTTTCACTATATACATGTTTACATATGCATGGATATAAAATTATTGCAGTGCTTTAACTCAGTATAATATATTGTCATTCAGATATTCCTTTATAGAATAATAGGCCTTTTTACATAGGTTTCTAAGAGCAAATTTAAAGGATTTATCATTATTTATTAAGTCTTTTAGCTAGAGGGAATTCCTTTGGTTGACCATTCCCTACTTATATTATAACTTCTTCTCTTTTTTTTTTAAGTAGGAAATATGCTTCAAAATGCACTTTAAAAATGTGTAAAAATAGTTGAATTTACTGTTAACATTATTTGCACTGTAGACACCATTCCAGGATTGTTTTTGAAGTGTCTCCACCATTTTAGTGAGCTTTGTATCATTAATACCTTTTTTACTTTTATATCTATAACATTCTTTGAGTTTTATTGTAGAATGCTTTTTCATTATTACTTGAGCATCATGGTCAGGGAAACCATTGGTGAATGGAGATACAGAATATGATGTCAGTTTGAATTTACAATTATGTGCTCTATTGCTATGCTACAGTTTTTATCAATCCTAGTGGAAAAGTTAATCGCATGCACCATATTACATGCAGTAACAAGGAAATTTAATCAATTCATTCTGACACTTGGCATTAAATAATCAATATTTATGCTCCCACATATAATTATTTCATGCTTAGGCTGAAATAAAAAGTTTAAGGTATTTTCAAGTTTCAGTTTCCTAAAGGTGAGCAATAAATAGCAATTATAACTATTTTTGTATTTTTCCTATTCAATTGGATTGTGCATAATTCAATATCCTGTTCTGAAATAAATTGTTATATATCTAATGTTTTATATGATATATCCAGCCTGACATAAATGCAAATTCCTCCATTATTTAGTTTTACCCTTGAGGCTTCTGCTTCCAAATAATAACCATTAATGATAATTGTGATAATTCCTGTTGTGATGCTCAGATAGGCAGATAACATGTGTTTTGTATTGTTACAAGTTAAACTGTTTAATATTTCATCTATTTTACTTTCCAGGCCTCTAATGCTTTGATGAGAAATATAAAGATTGTTTATTGCTTGCTGAATTACTCTTCAATTTCACTTCATTCTGTGTCAGTTATTTTTTTTAACTTTTTTGTTCAATGCAAAATTGTAAATAAATAAAACCATTTAAGAGCGTTACAGCAGCGATTATTTTTTAGTTTATTTGTTCTACTTAGTGTTAATCTTTTTCCACTAGAATTTTCACAGACTTTCTGCACGTATTAATCCTGAATCTTTTTGGATCAATTATGCGTTTCTTTTTATCTTTCTCTACGAACAAGAAGCTTCTTATTTGACAAAACCTTATACAAAAACTACTTCATCTTTGTTGATGGGTTTTATTTGACTTTAATTGCTAAGAAGATGTATTACCATTATTATTGATTGAGCCTACTTGTTTTTCAAGGCCCATTAGAGCTTTAGGCACTTAAATAATTTGCAGTCATACATATGCTTTCTCGTCAAAATTTCGATCAGTATAGGTTTCTACTCCAGCACCCGAACAACCTTTATACTAATTTTGCTAAGGGTGCACCTGCGTATTATATTCCATCAACAAATAACATTCAATAGGAAAAATATGTTGAGCAAAGCCAACCTAATATACAAAACATTCTTTTATAAATTTATATGCTCGTATATTACCTTCTGTACAACAGGAAATAAAGTACATGTACGAACAAGTTCTCAAAATACAAGTCCTAACAAATAAAACCATCTGTTATAACCTTATTCGCTCGTTTATTACCTTCTGTACACCAGCAAATATGGGGATCCGGGACGGGATTATCCTAGTCGACGAAAGAATCAAAGTGTTTTATTGTTCAGTCATTATACTGTTTGTAAACACATTCAACCAAACATTCAAATACGGTATCCAACGATTTTAACAGTGTAGCCAACATTAGCACTTAAATACATTAGCTCCTGAGCTCTGTGATAGATTGTGTAACTCATTTCATATTTCATATATTAATTATAAATTATACTAGCTTTGCATTGACTTTACTGCTATCACTGTATTACATACCTATTTTTTTTCGTCATTGCGTTCAATATCTTTGAAATATTTTATGAAGACCACAGGTGTTGCTGGAAAGTGAAACCGTGGGAACACTGTATATTTATAGACCTGACATACCATGCACAATTAAGTAACATATATTAATAGTTTAATATTAATTATCGGGGAAGCTATGTATCCGCAATACTATATTATAATGTTAAAAGCACACTGTGCATGGATTTTAAAATGGGCCATGATCAATTAGTCAGCCTATAAAACGTACACAATTAAGTTCACTTCGTGATTATTCACTCTTGCAGTTTTGCCGAAATATCATTTTAGTTTTCAACCCATTTCCCTTATAAACAAGAAATGGTTAAATACCATTGAATCGCGTAAATATTTTTTTAACCAGCAACATTTATGCATGCAACAAAACACAATTCTACCTTATTCCTTAGTCCTATGCCACTAAAGAACTTAACTGGTATGTTTATCTTTACATGCTAAATCTCATTTTAGTTTGTTCATTATCCGTCATATTATCCGCCTGTGGTGCCTCAGTAGTAAAAACGGGCATTAAATACCATTAAAAAAAAACGTCATATTATTCTGTTGCTCTTTTTGTCTGCTTTGGTAATTTTTCAGTAATTCTGTATGCCTAAGTCCCCTCATCTCACATCTACTGAAGTTCAACTAAACATGCATTAATGTTTATATTTTTCAGAAATTTTTCCTTGTTACTACTTCCTAATTGTTCTGTACTTTGTTTGGTATTCAATCTAGGGTTAGGGTTCGATCTGCTCACTTTATCTTTTAAGTCATTACTTTTGTTTGTTATAACAACAGATACAACAATGTCGATGTTAACAGTCTTCTACAATATAGTGAATGCAAGCTGCATAATGTACCTACATTAAGGTACAAAATAATATTTGTTCTGCATACCCTTTTACGTTCTCTTATAAACCATACCATAAATATTATACGTGCAAAAGAACATGATATTACAAATGATCTAAATTATTATTATTATTATTATTATTATTTTGTTTAGCTATATCTAATCTATATGCATGAGCAGAGAAACTGGTCTGAAATGAAATTAAAACACATTCAAGAGCAATTACATTTTAGTTTTTTAAATCCCCTACAATTAATGGACAAGATATTCAGCTTTCCCCAAAGTGCTTTAAATTGAGTAACATTATTTTAAAGGGTGAAGTTCATAAAAGCAAAATCATAATTGTAGATACTATTCTCCCCATGCCCGATTCTGTAATTAATAATAATTTCAAAGTCATAATGCTTAAATATTTTGTTTAAGATCATGGAGGCCTGCAAAACATTTTCCTGGAAAGCTGATGAAGCAGTTCATACTTTCCCCTCATTAAAAGATTTTTCCATCTCTCTTTAATCAGGTTTGTTTGCTCTTTAACATCTCAGGTCATCAGTGTCCCATTCAAATTACGGCGTGAAACATCCGATAAATTTGGCTCAGAGGTCTCTTTTTTCAGTATTGTTTCTTTATCATGCCGTAATATTACGACACGGGACCCACGGCTTTACTTCCCTTCCGAAGGAAGCCATACTTAGGATTTTTACGCCTAAAAAAATTCATAAGTCCTGACCGGGATCGAACCCGCGATCTTGGGTTTAGGAGGCAAGTAAAGTTACCACCGTACCACCAGGACCGACTTTTTTTTCCCCAAGAATATACTTAAAGAGCTGCTATTCTTGACAAATTTTCACATGCAAGGCCCCGTTTCATAAAATGTGAAGTCTGACTGATAAAAAAGTGAAGATTTACCAGAAATATTTTGAAATATTTGTTTTGTGAAATGTAATAATACAACAGCGACATTTTATAAACTTGTCAACAAATTCAACAACAGTGTTTATCTACCATACGCCATTTGGAGAAACAATTAATTACTATATAAAATTAGTGAGGTACGTTATGAGAGCAATGAAGAAAACAAATGTTGCTTTCTAATGGGGGGGGGGGGGAAAGCTTATGTTCATTATCGATTAGGTTATGTCGTAATTTTGAAGGGAAAACAACCTTTTTTTTTATAAATTTATGTAAATTGATGCTTTATATATATATAAATTAACACTAATAATAAAAGTAGATAAAGATAAAACACAGAGAAAGAGTCACACTTGAAATTGCAATATATATATATATATATATATAAATTAACACTAAAATAAAAGTAGATAAAGATAAAACACAGAGAAAGAGTCACACTTGAAACTGCTAGACATTGTCTAGCTTCTTGCCATTGAAGAACTCGCAGTAGTTCGAAATATAGCAGTTTCAAGTGTGACTCTCTGTGTTTTATCTTTATCTACTTTTATTTTAGTGTTAATTTGTTACATTGTTAATAGTGTTTCTTTATTTTTATGTTTCATATATATATATATATATATATATATATATATATATATATATATATATAGTAACACTATTAGCAATGTAACAAATTAACAGTATTTATAGAAGTTTTAAAACACTAACATAAAGTCACACTTGAAATCGCTATATTTCGAACTCGTTGAGTTGTTCTATGGCAAGAAGGCAAGACAAGACACTTATCTTCTTGCCATAGAACAACTCAACGAGTTCGAAATATAGCGATTTCAAGTGTGACTTTATGTTAGTGTTTTATCCTTTTAAAACTTCTATAATTACTGTTAATTTGTTACACTATATATATTAGAAATAAAGTAACTAAAATAGCAAGAACTAGAGAAGCAGAAATAAGACAAAATAGATAAATATTTAATATATTTCAAAGCTGGACCGAAAAATAACAGTAACCTGTAGTATGGTGTTCTGTTAACAGATGTGACTCACATACATTATGAAAGCGTTGCTACGTGACAGGTAAATCAATAATGAAAAAATGACGTCAAAATTATAGTAAATCAACAATGAACAAATGAAACCAAGATTATCGTATGAAGTTCTATTAACAGGTGTTACTCACATTACATTATGCTAGCGTTGTTACAACAAAATGGAGTCAAAATTATCGTTTTAACAGCGGAAAGCAATTTTGAAGTGGAATTGGAAAACCGAGAATGTTGTTGAAGTTCAAAGGCAATGGAGACGTGTTTACAGAACAGAACCGCCAACGCAAGTTACAACTGCACGCATTCGAGACAAATTTGAAATTCATGGTACCCTATACGATGTTCACTAGGGCAGATCTGGGAGACCTCAACAGCAACAAGCCCCGCGTCCTCAGCTTGATGACAATCTTCCAAGTCACTGAATAGGACGAAGAGGTCCAATTGAGTTTCCATCGAGTTCTCCGGATCCAACTCCGTTGGACTTCCACATATGGGGAACTCTTAAGGATGTTGTATACCATAGAAAACCAGCTACACTGGCAGCACTTCGGAAAGAAATTGAAACGGCACGTTGTGCAATCGCTGAGAACACTTTCGCAAACGTTGCTCAACCTGTAGTTCAACGTATTCAGAAGTGTATCGACGCCGATGGTGGGCATTTTGAGCAACTGTTGTAACTGTAAAAGTTCAAGGTGATTAGTCCTCATCATTTTCTGTTTGTGTGAAGTCAGTTTTGTTAACATTTTTTCTCTTTGTTTGAAATGTGCATACATTTTTTTGCACCCTCTGTATATATAAATTAGAAATAAAGCAACTCTTGGAGCAATGTAACCAAAATAACAAGAAGCAGAGAGGCAGATATAGATAAAAAAAAATAGCCTTAATGTTAAATATATTACAGCCTAAGTGATAATGAACATATGTAGTTCCCCTCCCAAATTTACAATATAAAGCAGCAATTTTCTTCAATGCCTTATAGTATATCCGACAATATTATAGTTGATTAACTTATCTTTTATTATGAAATACATTACGCTTCATTAGGTTTCATTTATGAGGGTAGGTCCATAGGTTTCCGGCCACACCGATGATTGTCGCCTTCACAAATCCTTATCTGGTGTCACACCTTATCTGTTAATAATTTTAGCTGTAACTCACGCTCTGCTAAGTTCATTTAAGATATAGTGCATAAAGAAGGCTATGTATAGAAGATTGTAACATGTTCAAAATGAAGTATCTAGCTGTTATTAAGTCCTTCACAAAAGGACTTACTCCAAATGAAATTAAACACGATTGGACGGCATATATGAGGAAGCATCTCCCTCATATTCTACCGTAAAAGAATGAGCCAAACTTTTTTGAATGGGTCGAGAAAGCATTGAAGACGAAGAGCGTGCAAGTAGGCCCTTGGAGGTGCTCCCTCCTGAAATATCAAACTTCTTGTGGAAGGAGAAATTATGGAAGACAGGCGGCTAAAATTTACAGAAATAACAGCAAGGTTCGGCCTTTCTAAAACAATAGTTCTTCGAAGTATTCATGAACATTTAAACAAATAAGGTTGGTGCAAGATGGTTGCCTAGACTTCTTTCCTCAGTCCAAAAGCAGCGAGTCATCTGACAGGCATTTTTTGAGCTCTGCCGTGGTAACGAGAGAGGTTCTGCAAACATCGTTACAGGAGATGACACTATGGTCCTTTGCTATGCTCCCTTGTCCAAAAGAGAATCAATGGAGTAGCGCAAACTTGGCGAAGCACCGCTCTAAAAGCCAAGGTCACTCAATCAACCAAGATGACGATGGTCACAATCTTTTGGGAATGCGAAGGAATACTCTTCATTGACTTAAAGGATAGGAACACCACAGTAAATGGGGAGTACTATGCTTCCATCAAACAGAAAAGCCGAGTAATCCTGAATGTTGGCGTGCGCCTTCTTCACGACAACGCGACTGTGCGCACATCTCTTGTTGCAAAGGAAGCTGTAAAGAAATGTGGCTTCAAGGAGATCGACCATTCAACCAACAGCCTAGGTCTAGCTCTTTCCTCTTCTCAAAACTCACGGACCTGTGCGACGAGAAAGTGATGGATACTTTTATGCCCATTTTGCAGACAAGATTTTTATTTAGGGGGGGGGATTGAAATGTTAATTCAGAGATGTGAGAAGCATCTTGCAATAAAAGGCAAGTATATTAAAAAGTGAAATATAGTTTTGACTTTATCATAGAAAATGCATAGGCCGGAAACTTTTGGACCCACCCTTACGGGTGCCCGAGATCGTTAAGGCGTGGACTCGTAAGAGGTAGATCTGGGGTTCAATTCCCGCCAGGACCGTCCTACCTGACAGGTTTTCCCCAATCCTCAATGGCACATGCTGGGGTGGTACCCTAAGCTTAGACCAAAAATCTTTCCCAATTTATCATTTCCATCTCGTGCATTATCAGCGTCCACTGCCTGTCGTGCTTCAGTAGTATAAACGGGCACTAAACCGTTAAAAATATATATCGTATATATATCAATGCACAGAAATGAATATTAATGGTCAGTAACTAGCAAAGATCTCCAATGAATATGCATAATGCTTCTATGATAGCAAGAGTCATTTGTTTTAACATAATGGTCAGTTTTATGGAACTGTAATTGGCCTTACGACAAGTTATAATTTTATGTCATATGTGACATATTTGCGAATCATATGAAACAACTACTTCCCACAATGTACTGACAAATGTCAAATTGTCAACTTCTATGGAACGGAACCCTGGCTACTAATTCGTATTTGTGCAAAGGTAGGGTTGCCATGTCAATTTTGACTTACTTGTATGTGCCCACAAGTATTTACGAAGACATGCAGAAATATTCATATTCTCTATTTTGACTAATACATTATGTGTATTATATAGATAGATGAACATAATTAATATAAAATATAGAAAACGATTTAAAGAACATTTAAGGTTTCACTGATATGTTGCTGAATGACAATAAATTATAAAGCAACTGTTGCTCCAGCATTCAAAATTTTCTGTGGTTTCTCTGAAGAAATCAAATGGCCATAAGGTGAAACTCAATTGAAACAGATAAAATGAATAATGAAATGGTAGTTATTAATGAGATAGGTATTAGGCAAATTAAAGTTTTCTTTAGTTTTGAACAGCCAGAATTTTCGAAGTAAATTATAGTATAATATAAATTATTATTGAGGAAATCACTCAAATTTCACTAATTTTGATCCACTTACTTGGACATGTTCAGCATAGCATAGCACAGAAAAATGGTTATACAATAGAACTGGTCAACAAGAAAATAGAAACATTCAAAAAACAAAAACTAAAAGATATCACCATACAAAGGAGATTGTATAAGAAATTTACATTCCACCCATGGACACACCAAAAACTGCAGAAAAATTTTAAAGAGGCAAACACGTTTTGGCTCCAGTAAACAAATATAGTTTAAAAAACCTAAAAACCAACACTTAAGTCAAAATTCTGCCAGGAAACAATCAGGTAATTGTGAAATCAGTTGCAAAGGTTGTGGTAAGAAATATAGGCAAAGCCAAAATAAATATTACCACAAGGTTTAAGAAACACGTGAGAAATGTAAAAATAAACACAGAAAATTAACAATAGCAGACTATTTCTGGCAAAAGAATCACAGATTCCAAAAGGAACCAAATCTCAAAAGCTCTTCAAACACCCATAAAATTAACAGTGTGGGAAAATTAGTTAATTTTGATTTCCCAAACAATAGCAACTTCATCACTAAGTTTGTAAAATACACAGAGCGACATCTTAATACCACGCTTAGAAGCAAACAGTGGAACTATACTGGAGATGAAGGCAACAATCTTTGAATCATGTCCAATTAAATGGAACAAAATTAGTGAAATTTGAGTGATTTCCTCAATAATTTGTTATATTAAAGTTATCTTCTTTTAAATTTCATTGGAGAGAGATACTTAGAACTTAGCACTGCTCAATTTAAATGTGTAAAATTTTAGAGGGTAATACAGTTTATTTACTACCTTTCTGGTACATCAGCATCAACAGAGATATTTTCTGTTATGAAAATCATAGACTCTACAGAAAAATAGACTAGATATCAGTACAATAAATATGCTGCAAATTAAAGAAAACTGTATGTTGTCATATAATAAATTCTTTGATTTGATCAAAGGAAATAATATTTTAAGACAGACCGTCTTCCAATAAATATGATTGGCATAAAGGGCAGACTCCTAGTACCTCACAATAACTAAAATAATACATAACAAAATAATGGGTAGTGTAGATTTAATGTATCTGATCCCTATGCAAAAGCAGATAGGATGGGAAAATTGCATCCCCTTTTTCCCTCTAGTTCATGTCTAAGTAATAGTGATATGAACAAGAAAATTAAAATGCTGATCCATACCTTAATCTGCACGTACGTTCCATACAAATTTTTCTTAACTGATTTCCTAACAATGTTCATCTCTCAAAGCTGAATAAATATTAAACAAAGCTCAAATTATTATTTTATATTTTATTATAATTTATATAAGATTACAATCTACAAAAGATCAATAAAGTAAATATTAAGGGCATAAAATCATAATCACAACACAAATTCATCAGTAAAATGACACAGTAACAGTGTTATAGCTTACAGTCTAAAAGCACATATACATACATCATCCAACAAGTTGGCCAAATGAGGTTCATTCATATACTCATCACAGTTATGCACCCACAGTCAGGCACCTGCACATGATTCATGAAGTTGAGCTGTTTTCAGTCACACAGCAAAATTGTATCAACAACTAATTAGAGACATATCTATATTATTCCAGAAATAGGCAATTTCAAAAACTGCATCTACAACTTTATTATGCAACTACATATTCTCTCAGACATTGTTATACATTTCATTATACAGAATGAGCCCACACATGAAGCAACAATTTTGAAATGCTGAAATGCGATATTACCTCAACAATTATTGAACATCTTTGGTATTTACTCGAACATCACAACCTACGGAAAAAATGATTATTTCTCTTTTAAGCACAATGCTTCTGGAGAACATGGTAGCATTTGATGTCACTATCTCCTCAGATTATCTTTTGGTGTTCATGGCTACCGTTACATGATACAATTGTATGAATGCATGTAAAATATTGATTTGGAAAAACTGAAGTGCATTAATAAATCATGGTCATAACAATTTGTTATAAGTGATAATGAACTGTTTCCTGTTAAGCTCTTATTAATTTATTACATTCTATATAAATCATAAGCATAAGACAGAAACATCTTGTTTTCCAAAACACATTCCCTAACAGGCACACTTCCTAAAATTGTTTTTCACGTTATAACACATTACAGTAGCAGCCAAGTAAGAGTGTTTAAAAGCTTCAAAAGAAATAAAATAACAAAAACCTTAACATTTTCCTGATAAATGATTTATGATTGCAAGTAGTATCTCTAAAATGAACAAGGACATGCAAAGGATCTTTGTGCTTACAAACAGCACTTCAGCAACAGAAAATCACAACTTCAAGCTGACAAATTCCGATAAATTAATGATTAATTTCACAAAGTACCCAGAAAAAGGAGAGTCCAACCCCACCTTAAACATGATCACAGAAACAATGACAATTTATGAAAAATAGCTTCATCACTGGAAGATAAATGTGCCACAATATACCAGGTTTGAAATGTAATCATTGATGCTGAAATAACACAAAACATTTTTTTAAAAAATTAAGTCAGAGTTACTTAGCAAATTATTAATAAAACACGCTGATGCTTATATAATAGCAATAACAATATGATTAATGAGCTAAGGTACTTAGAACATGGCCCTTTCAATAATTAAACAGGATGTTGATTAGAAAGCATTAACAAAATATTTTTAAAGCCCCAATAAATTTGTATCACAACTGGCAAACATATAACCGGCGAATGGTCGCTGTATGAGCATTTGCTCACAAATAATTTTAAAGCCTAAAAACTTTTCGATTCCTTATGTTAATTTGTATTTTATTCTTATATACACTGGTACCGTCTGGAGTTTATGCATCACCATATCTGCCTATTATTACAGTATGTTCCAGATCCTGTGCACTATTATGAGCAATTTCTCTCTTTGGGCTACCACCTGGGTATGGGTTTTTCTTGGAATGCCGAAGGGTTACTGTAACCAAAATGGATGTCATTGAAAGTTACTCTTTATTTAAGTTTTATTACTTTCTGCCTTCATTTGTCCTAAAAATTCCACTTTTTTTTGACAGCGCATATAAACTATTAACCAAAAATTGTTACCACCAATCTGTCAAGAATTTCCATAGTGAGTGACTTCGTTTGTGTATTTTCTTTCTCAATGTCCAAGAGTTAAACACTTATATGAATTAAGATCATTGTATGATTGAATCAAACTATATACTCTTATTGCTCTACTTACTTGTTTATAATAGTAGTATTAGTTCCAGGAACCCTATGCTTGTATCAGCTATTCGTCAACTGCCGGACAATTTGTTATGCTGCGGGTTACGTTATGCACTTATATGATTACTTTAATTGTACTTGGAAAGCTACGAACAATAAGAATTTATTAAATATGTGCACACTAACTGCACTTATAAGATATTAATGCAGTTTTGGAGGCAAAGGTTTCTATAATCAGCTGTTGACAGACTATTCAATTGGCCCCCAAAACATACTTTAATGTTGTATAAGATGAGTTATGTAAATTCTTATAGCACAGTTATCACAACACTTTCTTGTGCGATTAGCATTGCAAAAAAAAAAAGCAAGGAAAGCTCTACACTTTCCTAATTTATCACACTTATTTTGTATAAAGCTCATAAGAAATGATTAAAACTCTTATGTGTGCCTTATGAATTGAATGATTTTCGAAAGTTTAAAACATCACCAGAAAAATAAACAAAACTGAACGGCGAGCAAAATGCTCAGGTGCAACCACTCGCAGAACTTTTTCCTAGCAACCAATCATAAATAAATTTATCATATATACTGCACTCATAAACCAATTAAATCATGTTGCACTGATTTGTGCTACATATGAAACACTAAAGAAATGTTGGCATAAATTCTTACTTCAACATAATCATCGCAAACATGAAAGAATAACAAACATAAATGAGAACAATATAAGGGGGAAAAAAGAAAAAAGGGGGAAAAAAAGGGGGGGAGGAGGAGGAGAAAAGAAAAAAAATCCCTTTTCATGGTTTGTTAAATTTTTTCTTCATGGCCGATTAAACACACTAAGTCGATTTGGATGAGTCTATCTCATTCAGAAAAGGAAGTGGAGGATGTATGTGGTTACTTATTCTTCACAACTGCAGGTAAGACAAGTATTGCCACTATAACTGTAAAACAGCATGTTTTCCTCCCTCCTTTTGGCAAATGTGTGTGTGTTTAATGAGCCCTAGCACTTTTCAGCTTGTGCAGGCAAGTGGCCATGAAAAAATAAATCAGAATATACCTACACCTAACACTGATCAAAGTACTCCTGATGTTTTTCTTTTTCCCAATAAAGCTGTTACATACAGATTATATAATAGAGGTAATATATTTTATGCTGAATAACCGATCTTTACAGAGAGATCTTGACTGCTTATGCAGAATGTGTAAAAAGAAACTTTAGCAACAATAAACCACATTGACTTTCAAAATTGTTGCATGCTAGGCTTTTCAGTAATATAACACACAAACGGGAGTTGTTCTATTTACACCAACCCCAAAATGTCACATTTTGCTTTAATGCATTAACATTAATTACGCATTATTGTAACAAAACATCACATCAAGCTCGTGTTGTGAATATTACATATTTACACCAATTGTAACAGCACTGTTTGCTAAAGTTTTTATTACATCAATGTTAACCAGTTATATTTGTTGACCTGCTAATCAAATCATACAGCCTGCAAATAAAGTGACCAGATTCACATTAACAAAGTAAATAAAAATTATAACAATACTTAATATTTTGTAATTAACTGCATACAAAAGCAAGTAAAATATCAAATTATCAAAAGAGAAAAACAAGGCAGCATAAAATGTGAATTTAATACCAAATTTTGGATCTAGATTCAAATTCATTTCTTCATATTCTGAACACATTTGCTACATAGGGCATCGTTAAATTGCAGTTTTGGCATTTTGAATGCATAAATGTTAATACCTAACTTAATAAATAAACAAATTACTAATTACAAAAGTAAATAGGAGAGAACACTTCCAAACTTGCAAAGCAGAATGTGGAAAAGAAAAATTCTCATCTCAATCTGCTTTGATCTCTTTGTCAGCAAAGACTATATTCTGTTGTTGATGCTTCTATCTAAAGGCAAATAAAAAGGCATTAAAGCAGGTAATTTCAACATTTCGGGCAAACAAGGGAAAGGGGAAAAATGTAATGATTTTTATAAAAACAGCCTACACCAGATAAAGATGTAAAAGAAGGCCATGTCTGGAAAAAAGAGTAGGGTAATCACCCTACTTGCACGAAGAATGTTCCTAAAGGGAAATGTCATTACAATGTTTAGCTTTAGTAATTACAATTTTTAAGGAATATAAAAGCAAATATTTGTATAATTGAGTACAAGGCCTAGAATCAAACCATGGACATCCTTTTTCTTCTGTAAGAAACACAAGGAAATCATTTGATGGAGAAGAAAAGCTTGGCAAATTAAAACACAATAACAAACTAAGAATTTTGTCATCCTTTTCAAAAACTGTTTTTATTGTTTACAATTGCCAATGTCAGCATTTTTTTTTCTTGGTAGGTATGAAATAAACCAATACCCCAAACTAAAGAACACAATGCCCAATATCATTTTTAATTCCTAAGAACCCTGAGCAATGGATTGTTAGGTAGCCAGTGCCAGCATCTAAAATTAAACATTTCAACAGTTAGTTGCAGCTGAAACATATTTCTCACGCACATGCAAAGAACAGAAATAGCTCAAAGTATTTTGATATTTTTGTTATTATGTTTTATTAATTTCCACTTCTCCAGTTCTTGTTAGTTTAGATAACACAAATAATTACATATTTTCCCCTTTCCTTTTTTGGTACCTACACTAGTGTTTTCAATTGTATATATTTACAAAAGAATATATGAATGCCCCCTGCATGCTTAAATTACACTATTAATGCCCTGATCAAATTTTTTTAAACTTATAGTAGTGCTGCTACAGTTTTTCCCTGGAATACAGCAAATATCTACGATATTGTGCTCAAAAGCATGAATTATACAATTTAATAGTAAATCACTGTAAGCATACACAAAACTTGAAAGCACGAGATCAAGCAGAACAATATGAAATTCCATTAACTAAATTACTTATATCAAATTTTGCTTATAAAAGGTGTCAAAAAATGTTTTATTTTTTCCTTTTCTTTATAGCAATTTTAACATATTTATAATCCAAATGTAATAGCATGAATATAACGTATATTTCCATTGCCATGCTACAGTGTTTCTTGATATATGCATTTACATTTCTGTTGCATTATGTTTGAGCTCAGATTTTGGAGAACTCTAATATGCAGGAAGTATTTTCATTAAAATCTATGTTAGAGCTTATAAATACAAAGACTTGGTTTTGTTAATAATACCTAGCAGATAAAAATGTTAGGAAAAATTGTCAATATATCTGTTACTTGGTAACAATAGTAAATTGTGTCTCAATTTCTGGCAACGATTATATTTAAAATATGCCCTTTCAACATTTTCATTTCTTTTTCAACATATATTATCTTTCTCACATCTATATATATACACACAAAAACATAGAAAACATGCCCTACAAAACTTCAAATTGCTCTCTGTAAGGTTAACTGTATATGTTTTCAAATAAGGCTGTGGAATGTTTAAATGCAACTGCAAAATTTACGGCTAGCATTCTAAGAACACCTGCAATCTTCAAGAAATAAAACTGGTTACTTCAATGCTTTAAGGTAAAGAAAGACAAGACATTTTTAAAACTTTTTGACTATCAAAGAACTATAAAGATTCTACAATTGACAGTTACTAAAGGTCAGCAAACTAAAGAACCAATTACAACATTTTACTGTAGGATTGTTAAACTTGCAATTTTTCTGATGGTAACTGTATTTTTCTACTTTTTCACTCTAACAGGAATAGTCCTCTTTTGAACTCATAATTACCAGAAGAGAGAGAGAGAGAGAGGGGGGAACTGAATCTTCAGACCAAATATATAAACCACTACCCTGGAATTCGTAAGGTAGAACTAACAAGTTTGATTAGACCAATTTTGACCAAATTAATGGTCATTTTACAAAACTAAAGAATAAATGCAAAATAATGGAAAATTTATAACTTGATTATGGGCATACAATAGCAACTTAATCAAAAAGGTTTTATGAAGAAAAGATAGAGGAGGAGGAGGTAGAGGAGGAAGAATAAAAAAAAAAGAAGAGCAGCCTGCTTTGTCCTATGAGGGTCATGCCAAAAGTTTTTAGCTACTTCTAAACTATTAGAATATTATAAGACTGTTATATTGAACAGATCAAAGTTCCTTTTCTTTGAATTGCATGTGTGCTGCTTCTCTTTCCATTGGCTATCACAGCTAGGTAGGAAAACTGAAGCTTAGTGTTATTCAGACTGACTCTTAACTTTTGCACAATGAGTTATTATGACTACAACCTTTAGACATCATTTTGGTTAAGTTTGTTCTAAGGTAGGAATTGGAAATTGATTTAGTGAACTTTTAGGTCAGCTGTCTCTTAATGATTAACTTTGTCCTGATCAACCTGCTACAAAAGTAACAAAAATTTTTTGATGCTGTGAGAAAAATATGGAAGATATAACGTAGAAAGGATTCCCATTGCACTTGATTATTACAGCCTTATCAAGAGATTGCATGTAAAAATAGAGCGCACATATTCCAGAAGGGATTTTATGCCTTGGTCCTGTGTCGTAGAATTACGGCATGCTAAAAACTCCATACCTGAAAAAAAGAAATCCCCAGACAAAATTATTGACTGTTTCAAGCCCAAGAAATACCTTATTTCCCTGTCAGAGAGCAGAGGCAATGGATTTATTACCTGTCCCTCTGTCCTTTAGTTAAGAAATAAATGTACTTAAAATTCTCCTTGGAAATTAAAACCTTCTTCATGGTAGATATGAATATTCTGGGATGCAAATGATGTATACTTACTACTAAGAGATGTGTCCATTCCATGATTGAGGTAACAAAGTCTGGAAAAGTGGACTGGTGATGCTTGAGAAAATTGATGGCAGACAGCAATATCGCAACAGGTGATGAAATATTAGTATATAATTTTGTTTACATATTTTTAATAGTATTTAATGGTCATTTAAACTACTGAGGCATCACAGCCAATGGACACTAATACATGAAATGATAAATTGGGAATTTTTTTAGAGGAAGGAGGCATTCCAAACCTAAGTTTAGGGTACCTCCCTGGCATGTGCCATTTATGACTGAGGAAAACCTGGAAAAAAGCTTGATTAGGGAGGACAGTCTGGTGGGAATGGAATTTTCCGACATGATCTCCTGTATGGTTTTCTTGAGAGGGACAAAAGTTCAAAGGAATTAGAGTTCCAAAAAAAAATATCTCACCTCAAGAGACTTCATACAATTATTGTTGACTGGTTCGGAAAAGAATGCGTTACAAAAGTCACGATCCTAAATCCAGTGTGCACCTTCTGCTGCACAATAATGCTTGAGCTCATAGGGATGTAAAAATATTTAACATTTTGGAGAAGGAAAAAATGAGATGATTAACCCTCAACCTATTCACCAGACTTAGCTCCATGTGACTTTATGGAAAAAATTTGTGGGCAGCATTTTTGCCTGATGTACTAGAGTGCATCAAATCATATATCCAAAGAAATTTTTAGGCATTTTTAAATGGTTTCAGAAGATGAAAAAATGCATGTGTCAAATGAGTATTTTGAAAACTTGTAATAACAGTTTTATAATAAAATTATATGTGAGAAGCTGCTAATTTTTTTTTTGGCATAACCCTCATATTGTCAAAAATGCTCTTTTCAAGACTTGGAACTAATAATTAAAATTTTAGTCCTATAAAATGGAAAAAAGGGAGGGAAAAAGTTATATTAGAACTGACTACAAAGTTTTGTCTCTTATTGTATTCTGGTGGCTAGTGTTCTACAATATTTTTGATTATATCATTCACAATATTCACAGTGGGACCATAGACTATTCCTTCTGCTTCCAACAGTAATAGAAACCTAAAATAGTTTTAGAGGCTTAATATACAAGCATATTTTCTTGTTTTGTTTTTACTTAAACTGAAATAAGGGTGGCATGTTAATACCTTTTCAATAAAGATTAGGGTATCTGCAATAACATATATAGCATCTCAACTACAATTTTATGCATCTTGTCTTTAAGACCTTTTATGGGTAAAATTTCAATTTAAAATTTTTTTCTAGCAGGTAACTTGCAATTAACAGAAATTGCACTTTATTTGGTTTGTTTGCAGCACAATTTCAAATAATCTGCACATGAAAATAAACTAAAAAACTTCGGTAAAATCTGTTGCAATATTGGATTGTAAGTTTCACATCTTAAAGTAAATAAACTATTTATAAAACACAGAAAAATGCTAATATATATATATAAACATAATTATATAGCTTGAGAATTTGACACAATTTTCATGATATCTGTTAAAGCAAAAGATTAATCGAGAAGCACCAATACACAATTAAGACACCATTTTAAACACATAAACTGTATATAAATATATCTGTAAACATTTCCAAATGTAAGAAAATTATTTATACAGACTTTGATATATAGCACAAATTGTAAAAGAATTGTAATTATAAGACTTTGATTCCTATAAAATTATTTCAGTTCATTATTCCCATCTTAGAAATTACATTCCTGATTACTAAATGCAATGTGCCTCCATTCAACAACATGGAATGGCTAACGTGTACAAGCAGTGTAATTAAGAAAGTGTGAACTAAACAAAGCATGCAAATCATTAAAATACACAAAGCAACACTATGAACTATGAAACATTGTATTTTGCCTATAGGTGATAGGAGCACTTATTGCCATCTGCAAATATCGTAGAATGTGCTAACACAACCATCTTAAAAGGTTTTACTTACCAATTTTATAAAGTTGTTGAAACTGGACTATCCCATTGTCCATGCATTTTTGCCACTTCTTTTAAATTCCATCAATCACTCACTGTAGTTCACATTGCATAATGCTGGCTCTTTAGTTTCATTTCTTCCAAGATATGAGTTTTATCTTGCATCCTGTATTGCCCAAGAGATAAAAGTTGCACAGGGCTACAAATGCATGGATGACTGTGATCAGCTTCAGCAACATTTGTAAGAAAAAAGATTTTAAAAATAGTTAAGAAAACCATTGTATGGTTGTGTTAGTGCCACTCTACGAGTCGGTCCTGGTGGTGTAGTGGTTACCATACTTGCCTCCTAAACCCAACATCGCGGGTTCGAACCCGGCCAGGACCGATGAATTTTTTCGGGCATAAAAATCCTAATTTCCTTCGGAAGGGAACTAAAGCCATGGGTCCTGTGTTGTACATTTACGGCACGAAAAAGAACAAGCCTGAAAGAGAGGCCTCTGAGCAAATTAGTCGGCCATTTCACGCTCTGAGTTGAATGGGATGCTGATGACCTGAGATGTTGAAGAGTGTCCATAAATCAATCAATCAAATCAACCACTCTACGATACTTGTGGATGGCAAAAATAGTTCATTGGACTGCTCTGAACATGCTCTAAAAGTAGATAAAAAGGGTTTGTGGATACCATTAAATTTGTAGCTTCAAATTAGAACAAGGATTATTGCAGTGATAGTGCACACAATTGGAAATCTACAACTCGCCACCCTGGATTTGAAAGCAAGCATGTCAATTACGAACACCCTAGAACCCCAGAGAAAAAAAAGAAAGCTTCAGGAAAGAAACTGATAAATTATAATTATTGAAAGTGACATTTTTTGACTTACTGTTCATAGTAATGCCATGACAAACAAGGTATCTTCATAATGATCACAACAGCAAAAAAATTAAAACACAGTGTTAAAGAACATACAGTAGCAAGCATAAATCCAGTAAGAATATAAACACACAAAATTTAAAGTTTTAAAACAATCATGCTATTTTTAAGAAGAATGAAAGCTCTGCTAAATATTCTATAAGCTTAGAGGAATTGGAAAAAATAACAATAATTTTATATATAAATTTTTTATAATTTCCCCACACTGCCAATCTGCTACCATGGCTCAGACATTTAGCCAACTAGCAAGCTCAGATTTGATTCCTGGAGGGCAAAGTTTCCTTTCTTGGATATTTTCTAATGTTTTTACCCATAAATAGGTCACCAATCATTTTCATTTGTTTAATCTATGCATTCATTTCAAAGACTATGGCACTCTGCACAATTAATGAAAGTGCATTTCCTTTCGTTTTCCTACATACTTTGCTAATTACTTTAATATTTTACTTCAAAATTAAGAACATCATGCGTATATCAGATATTGACTTACGGCAGATTTCATATCCATAGGTTCTCAATTTTTTTAATAACTGCTATTAAAAATAATTTGGATGTCAATGTTTAGTACATAGTAATATAACAAATTATTTATTATGAATTCATTCAATTTTCATTAGTTTTATTCCAATTCCCTATATTTAAATCAATATTAAGTATAGTGGTTTAATGTTAGAAATGAGTTTTATTTACAGGTTTAAGCTAATACATACCAGCATATAGCTGAGAAAGTGCAAAGGAATAAAAAGTAGATTTGCTGAATACTTCGTTCTAAAATATTTCTTGGTTTTTCTTAAAAGAAAGGCAGGTGTATTCAATCGTAGCTTAACTAAGAGGGCATTTATATTATTATTTCCACCTTTCTAACTGATGCTCCTAGAATATTTGCTGGTGCCTTTACATTACTGTCCAATAAAAAAAAGAGAGAGAGAGTTTCTACTTTAAGTACATACAAAACAATGAACCAGTTCAAATCAATGAAAAATGTACAAATACATTATGTTTAATTACCCCTGCTGCTATTCATAAATGATTGTCTTAAAAAACTGGATGAAACTTTTGGCTGGCCAAAGTAACCCAAGTTCAACTGAACCTGTCCAACCATGCCCCACCAAATCTCACTTTATAATTTTCAATCTATAACAGTTTTGGAAATGCAAACAGTATTGATAAGTAGGTGAAAAGTAGACAAAAACTGCCAAAATATCCTACACTCTAATCCGAAATCTCACCACTGTCATGGGTGGCTGAAGTTGTTAAAGTGATCTCATAAGCAGAAATCTTGGGCTCAGTTTCCACCAGGAGTATTCTCCTTGATTGAGGTTTTCCTTATATATATATAGGGGAGCTATTTTTTTCGAACTTTTGAGGGCACCATGAGGTAGCCCATAAAGTGATAGGTAAATTAACATCCTTCCCTTGCCTCTTCTACCACCACTGCTAAGGGGAGCTCATTAGTTGAAACATTGCTATGGGCAAGAAAGATGTCTGATACAATCAATGGTCCCACCAGTGAGAGTTACGCAGCAGCCCCATAATGCCCAGGAAATCCACTGCAGAGGGAGCCATGTGTAAGTCAAAATGTTGAGTGGAGACGTGTTTAAGCGATGCAGGAAATTTAGGAATGGCTAAACTGACATTTATGATGGCGGTTAGGAACTGAAATCTGTAATGGGTGTTAAACTTTGGCAGCGACCAAATCAAGTGTTTCATAAAAGGCATCGGCTTGCCATTTTTGCACTGTTTCAAGAGTTTCTGGAAATTTTTAAGTCAATACTGTACAACATTGTTAAAGACTACCGTGCATACCATAAAATTTGTGCAGGATTGGCACCCAAAATCCTGACAACCACAAGGAGTGGTGAATGGCATCAGCCTTAATGTTTCTGTTGGGATATAAGCATAATACTGAACAGTTTTTGAAAACAATTGTGATCAATGATTGCCCCAAGTGACTTGAACCTTTTCCAGACAATGAAGAAGTGGCTGGGAGGACACTTCCACTCTACTTCCAACTTTAGGACACTGTGAAGATCTGGCTAAACAGACTGGCAGCAATTGCAGAGGGTATTGGAAAGGTAATGTAATGGTACAACAATGTACTTAACACTTGTCAATAAAACCGTTTTGCTATTCAACCTGGCTTTTATTTCATTTCCCATCAGAGTTTGGGAGAGGTAAAACCCACACCCGCCCAATTTATAATTTCAGGTATTGTGTTCACCTCCAGTTTGCCTTAGCAGTAAAAACAGGCATTAATCACCAATAAACCTAACTCAACCTCACCTTTTTACTGTCGGCTGTAAATCTACTTATAGAAAATGCACTTTTAAGGGAAGCAGGAGCATGCACTCAAATCAACATTTAATACAACTAAGATGTACAGCCACACTGTGATGTCATACATCAATGGAATTAATGCCACAATGATCAACTTACAAGTATTGCTATTTTTTAAAAATATTCTACATACTTCTGCACAGTTACAAAATAATATTACTATAATGATTATGCATTTTTGGGTTTTTGCTGCATTTTTATAGTTGAAATGATTGTAATTTGAATGTTCTTAATTTGATTGCCTGTCATTAGTTCTAAAAATACTATGCATATTCCCGAAATTGTTTAACATCAAAAGCACATGCATTCAAAATCATTTCCTTAATAAAATTGTCTGTCCAATGGCCACTCTTGAACCAAGAAGGTAAACTACCAGGCCTGAATCTTGCTCACATGAACTTTATCAGCCTCTGCAGTTTAAGTTAACATGTTCTCTTGTATGTTTCTGTATTGTAGCTGGTTGCTAGTGGCTATTGGGATACTGATATAATTTTTCCCTAGCTTCCCAATGATTTTTCATTTGTTGTTGCTATCAAATTGGCTGTATTTCAGTAGATGCTCTTTGTTGAGGATATTACTTCCTTATATAATGGGCAGGGAATGTCCTTGATTAATGAGATGTTCTGACAGGCAATCATGCCCACCTATTAAGTGGAATTGGGCAAATCCCATTATTCTTGGTTTCAATAAAAGACGTGTATTTAGATCTTCATATCATTTTCCTTCAAGTATTTGTTGGATATTCTGTTGTTCTTATTTAGTTATTAATTTTTTATGAGTTTCAATTTAGAGGGAAGTTCAAAAGATGGTTTTAATTTTATTGTGGCCTCCTTTTGCTAAAGCATCAGCAACCTCATTCCTCTTTTATCTCACATGGCTTGGGATCCATTGTAAAACATTTCTGTTCTAGATTGTATGATACGGTTTTCCTATTTCATTTATAGTGTATGTGGGTAATTTTAATTTATTGTAATTTGTAGCGCTGCTTTAGTCACTTAAGATAATTGTTTTTATTTACGTTGATCTATACAGCAAATTTTCTAAAGCTGTCCTAATGACCATTATTTTGCCATCAAAATAATGGTCCCAAAGGTGTACATAAGCCTGCTTCTGTGGTAATTAACAGATCCATCTGTATACAATATGTACCATGTATCGGTCAGATAATAATTTAGCGTACTAAGTGCTGCCAATCTTAATACTTCAGGTAGGTTGTTCTTTTTGGAAACCATTGTATTCACATTTAGTTTCACGCCAATATATACTGTAAATGATCAGGTGCTATATGGAAGTTTTAGTCCTTATTTTTAAAATTTGTTCTAAATTTTCTTTCTGTATGCAATTTTTGAGTCTGTTGTGGCTGTCAGGAATAGGAAATCGTGTATTTCTGTTTGATTTATATTAAATTTCTGTCCTAGTATTGCCATTTTAATATCTAAGCATGTTTTAATTCAGGTTGTTAGTTGTGCTCTGCATTGCAATTGTTTTTATGGCTCCTATTATTATTTTTCATAACCTAGATTGTATTGTATCCAATATAGTTTTAAGTTGGTTGTTTAATGTGGATATTATCTCACTTTCATAGAGCAGATTTGGCTTTATGTATGTTTTGTACATGTCACACCCATGGATCCTCCCCATTTGATGGCTCTTAGTCTTCTTAATTGTTGTTCTTATTCATTTTCTTAGCTATACCGTTGATTTGTTCATAGAAGGGAAGTTTTTTGTATGCTGTTATTCGAAGATATTTAGTGCATTCTTTCTCTTGTAGTAGTTTATTATTAATGATTCTGTATTATAGCTTTGTTGGTGGTTTTTATCAAAAGGTCACATGTTCTACAACATTGCTGCTACCATAAATTCCAGTTTGTCTTTGCAATAGGACTTCTGATATTTTATACAGTACCAAGATTTACAAAATCTCTCGTTTCAACTGAGACAAATATTCACCCTTTATAATGGATTTCAAACTTACAATTAAAAATGTCTACAGGTCAGAAGAGCAGTGGATGACGTGTCACCTTATTTTTTTTTTTTTGCACAAAAAACCATCACAAGTGCATTAGCTAAAGATACTTTTCTTTTTACCTTTTCTATCAAGACATCTGAAAATTTCTTGGTAAAATCAGGTGACAAACTCATTATGAATATCCTAAATACACATTCATGAAGGGTTATTTATGGTTTTATATACATATAAATAAAAATAACTGTCAATAGCACTTAGATCTTTTACCTGACCCGACAAATTTTAACTTTTTAAGATTTTCCAATTCATTACATAACTTTCATCCATATCTCAACAGCACGGATTATTCTACCAAACATTTTTCTTTGCATCTATGTGATCCAAGAATTACAGACTGACTATGGCATGATTCTGTTCGTAAGTCAACAGCTGAAAAAAAATCTTTTTGGCAACATAATGCATATAAAATTTTCCTATCGGGATTTCTTAGCACAATCCCATAGAAATCCTACCCTTTTGGCAATGTCTCAATCATGCTTTAATTTTCATGAATGGTTGCATTAACTCTGGAAAAACGAACATTATCAGTGGATAATAAGAGCATCCTGGATGCAGGCCATTAAATTAATACTAAGCACTTTCAAACTGCTTATATACCAGTCATAGCAAATTAAACAATGATAACAATATACTTCTTTCATCATATGAATAGTCACTGATAAGGATTTATCAAGTTTCACACAAAACTTAATGTTAATGCTGTGCTATTGAAATTTTGCCAGCCATCTCAATGATTGCAACACAATTCCGACATACAAGGTAATAGGAATGGAAAATGAGAGTGTACACCTCAAGAACTTCTTGATGCCTTGGTCTCATGAGCCTCTTGAGAAGCACATTTTTGACATCATGCGGTACACTAACAGCGGCAATATGGTGACATTCTAGCCACCTGGATAAATCAGGTGACACTTTCATCTTCCAAGCATAAAAGTGCAAACTAAAACGTAGCCTGGTTTAATCGACTAGGGATTGCATCTGCTTTAACTCCAATTCTAGGAGGTAGCAGACCTGATTTACTCCAGGCAACCCACAAAGCAAAGAGCACAATCAGTCATGACATTTGATGTTGAACCCACTTTATGTTGGGTGGGAAAGATCAACATGCATGTGCTTGTAATGTATTAATTTCTTGTATTTTTAGTGGGCATTGATTGCTAACAAGAGATCATGGTCCAGAAAGTATTTCACGGAAGAAAGTGCAATGTCAATATTTGTTTTCAGTGTATTAGTTTTGAAAGAAAAAAATACATTGGACATAATGCATTTGAAATCAGATATGCCAAGGAAATGAAGCATAGGTAATTGGAAATATTTGTTTTTGAATTGAGTTTCTTTTGTATTTAATTTCAATTTGCAAATAAGCGGAGCTCGTATTATTCATTTCATTCAAGATGAATTATGAGATTCCCGAGATTTCAGCTGCTGGAATTGAGACTTTCAAGGAAGAAAAATTTCCAGCCCATAGAAGGCAGCATGGAATGGCATATGATGGCATCTCATAAGGGCTAGCAACTGCATTTTGCTGCAATACTTTTTTGGCCCAGAACTTTGAAACTAAATATTTTTTAACAGACCTTCACACAGAAGCATATGTATTAACTTATACTTTTTCCAACATTTTTACTGTTTATCTAACTTGCATAAAATGAACATAAAAATGAAAGTGCTCAACCAAAGCAGATCAAGATGATGTGCAGGAAACCCTCTTACAGCTGCAAATATGTTGCTGTATAACAAGCAGCATTTTAAGTCTTGATGAAATTCATCACAAATCTGTAAAATTTAAATGACTGTACTAATGCTGGGTTTTCCTGGTGCTTGAAAGCACAGGTTCACAGGAAATGTAAACATTCATATGCACTCTAAGGTACAATCTGTAGATTTGCAAATGATTCTCCATCCAATTCAACATAATTATGATTTCATATTACATGGCATCCAATATACAAAACCATTCTCAGATGGCTAACAAAAATCCAGCTTTATTACTGTTCTGCACTCTTTACCCATTTCCAAATAATATTAGTTGTCTAGTAAACTGTTAGTACACATCTTTGTCTAAAACACATTTATTACACATAAGCAGGACAACATTACAAATTAAACAAAATGGAGCAAGTACCCCTTTAATCCCCTACACAAAGAATGTGCACTCTGTCACTTTACAGGAACGAACAATACTGAACTTTGAAAATAGTTCAAAGCTTTCTACCTTTGTCAGTTTAATATCTTTTATGCATTACGTTTTTCCATTCTTTACAACAAAGATCATGTTGATTCACACTATCAAGTCTTTATAACTTGGACATGGATCCTACAATTCCGAGCTCCTAGATTTCCTAAGGGCTGACCATTGTTGCACATTAATAAATGTATGCACTTTCAATACCTATAAAATTTTTCTCTCTTTACAGCATACTACTACTGAAGCCAAATGCATTAACTACAACTTAAATGCAATCTTTAGTCAACAGTTGAATGAAAATATTTCAATAAACCTGAGAATGAAAATATAATTTCATCTGGATGGAGAATTACAGGACAAAAAATTGGACCAAAACATATGCCTATCTGTAACCAACAGAGTGCAATTCGTAACAAAATATAAATATATAAATTACAAGTAAATGGTCATCTCATTTGACAACATAATTGACACACATGCATTAAAAAAAAAAATTTGCACACTTTTCCTTGGTTGGCATCTTGGCAAGATTTCAAACCACAAGAAAGGGGCAGTGTATTTGTGTATTTTTCTTCACTGCCATATATTTAGCAACCTAAAATTACCAAGCTTTCTTTTGAACATCATGCATCAAATTAGGACTATGTGCTACACTTTTAGTTCTACATTAGCTTCCATAAACACTTAAATGATTAAATGCAACATGTGAACAGAATTTTGGTTCTTTATCAGTAACAATTTCAAATTCTTTGAGATCAATAATGTGCACTTAGCTCATTTTTAATGTAAATTAAGCAACATTTAACTTTCCTAATGTTGCAGGGACTTGCCTCAAAAAGCAGCACATCATGGCAACATGATGCCAGAGCCCCAATTTATGCTACTTAAAACATTTATAATTTCTAAAAATTGGAGTGAATAACAAAGGAGCCAGAGTGAAAGAGCACGTAAGTTGAAAGAAAGACATTTAGGAACAAAAGATTACTTGATGTAGCAAATAGCTGTGCATACTCCCACAATGTACAAGGCATGTCCGGAAAGTAATACTATGCCTATAAACAGAATGGTAAAATTTGTAACATCTGGTGATTACACTGGCTTTGACCTTTATGATTCACTTTACCCTCATGTTTGTTCCACAATGCTATGCAGTTTTGTTAGAGCAACATATGTTGACCATGGCTATGCCAATTCAGAATTCTGCCAAATGTGAAGTATGCTCCATCATAGTTTCTCAATGCAAAAGGTGAGCAACCCCTAACAGATATTGATAGACAAATTGTTTATGGGGAGATTATGAATCAACAAAATGTTATAAAATGGTACAATGAATTTTCTGAAAGCAGTATAAATGTTTATGACGGTCACAGGAGTGGTAGGCCTCCTGTATTTTCCAAGCACGAGGCACAAATTCATGCACATTGGCATGTGACAACAAGAGAATTGTTACATAATTTCCAAAGTATGAGAATTCATGAAGCCATCACTCAAACATTAGGGTGCACAAAATTGTGTGTGCTAAGTGCAAAGTGTTAACTAAACTAAATGGATAATAATTTACAAACAAGGAGATGAATTTCTGGACTCCACTGTAACTGGAAACGAAACTTAGGTTTATACCCACATGCCTAAATTCAAGCAAGTTGCTCCAATGGTGGCATATGCTTCCCCAAAAATCCAGGAAATTGAAAATTTTAATAAACAAACAAATAAAAAACCCACATATATGGAATTCATTTTATTTGGAACAGAGTCGGAAATCTTATAATTGACTTCATGCCTGCTGCCACAACCATTAATGCTCTGCATATGATCAGACCTTGGCAGCAGTTCTGGAAAGATTCAAGTGAGAAATTTTCATGCCTCCTCCTTATAGCACAGACCTTGAAATACTGACCTTCATATCTTTACTTTCTGGACATGCCTCAAACTAATATAAGTTTGGATCTGTAGCTCAAAAATTTAGCTTAAAAGCTATTATTTTAAAGTATAAAGTCCCTTCTTTTGAAATTAGTGTGCTCCTTCTCCTTAGGCAAAAAATCCATATATTAGTATTAAAAAGGGGGAAATGGAAATAATACCACTTGAAGTATATTTCCTATAATGCACTTAAAAGTTACATATATAAAAAAGCTGTAGACATGGGGATGCGTTTTATCATTTGAGCACTAAAGTTGATCCACTGAATAAAATCCTACAAATAAATGTCCCCACATCAGAAGTATTACTGTGATTGCACATAACCATAGACATTTACAATAATACCATATCTACAGCTTTATATGAACTATGTACATATTGTGACATATTTAAAATAAATTACAATTCAAGAATTTAAAACCTCTCATATATCTTAATACTTGCATTTCCCAACCAAATATAATACTCTCATCATTCTCTATGGGGTACATTTACCGATATACACAACACATGCTGCTACAGCTAAGATAGGGCATTAAGATATCCTTGACAGCAAAGAATATTCATTATGGATTACTATGAAAGCATTTTAATCCATAATGAAGTTTCTTCCCTAATGAGACACTTCTGTAGAATATGTGAGATCATTTTCCTAAACAGTGTTTATGGCAGTAGCAAAGAATTACTTTGCTTATTTACTGGTAATTAATATGCTTGTTTCATTTCAGTCTACCAAGCATAAGGTACTGTTTCATTTCACAATAAATATGTTCCTTATGAAGAAGATTTCACATTTACTTGGATCTAAACTGGGGCTACAATAACACATTAGGAGGGCTGTAACAATAATACTAGCATAAATGGAGTCACCACACAATGAGATTCGACGCATGCAACTGTCTCGAACACCAAAAACACAGATGATTCAGTCTCATCTACATTAAGGAAAATAGGAATAATGCTACAATAATAAACTAAGTAGTTTCTCCATATTGGTTATATCTTGAGACTAGATATTTATCTTTTATAAAAATGCATACTATTTCTGAGTATTCATTCTCTGATTTTATGAGAAAAATATCTTGAAACAGCTCGTAGCAGCCTAGATCCCTGCCAATTATCCTGCACCATTATTCTGCAGAACATTTAGCAGGGAATGTGTGTAAAAAGCTTATAAACCAATTAAGTATTCTACCATGCCAATGAATAATTTAAATGCAATTCATTTGCATGTAAGAAAAATAAATAAAGATCTCCTCACATATGTGCCATTTAATATGATAAACCTTGTAAGAGTGGGACTTAAATTTCAATTAGGCAGCAGAAACAATTTTGTACAGAAAGACAGTGTGCAATTTACAAATTTGCAATTGTATTTAACAAAATTCTTAAACAACTCTTGTGAAATATATTACAAACAACCATGTAAACCTGACACTGGCTTTAACTGTATCTCCTTGCATTCCTACATGTCATCCAATTAGGAACTTATATACAATTTATAATTTATGTCAAAAATCCCAGCTGTGTTACTAAAACGAGTGAACACAGTGGTATATATGGCAGTACAATACTGAAGACACAATTTATTTGTGGTCACCTTTCCTCTTAACAAGAGCAAGGGTGTTATCTGATATGCTGCACAGTCACGGGAAGGAGGGGTCAGTTATTGCTTATCATTCTACACAAAGAGGAAAAGAGTCATGGAAAAATCCCTACGTATTAACTGAAGAAAGGCAAAGAAAAATGTGCCTTCATTTTGGACCCAACACTGATTGGCATTTGGAATAGCAGTTCAAGTTACACAAATATCTGAGTAATAAATTAAGATAATTCTACACACCAGCTTTCGTTAATTAGGGTGCACAGCAACCTCTTGCTGACACCTGTTTGTTGCATGTAGGGCAAACTCTGCAAGTGGGTTTGAAGGTTCAGTATTCCTTCGATGGTGTGCACCTTCCCCTACTCCCTGATTTGAAGACTCATCATAACCAGAATCAGATGAGGAATCGCTGTATGACTTGGCCAGCTTGCTCACTTTTGTGCTGGTGCCACTGCTACCTTCATGACTACCTGATACTGCATCACCTGAAGAACTTCCAGTTGCTGCCTTATCTGTTTTTTGCTGCTGCTGTTGAGTTTTACATCCCCGGCAAGGTTTGAGAAACCGAGGATCCAGAATCACAGCACCATAGGGTCCTTTAAAGATGGTGCCACAGCATACCTTTTCCCTGAATGTAAACAAATACAGAATTGTTTACTGGTGTCACAAATTTGGCTAATGCTTAATTTATAACTAGGGCTTGGGTTCTTAGGTAAATATTGTATTGCAAAAAGAACTCATAAGCTCGCTCAAAATTTTGGATGTGATAAACTATACTTATATTTGAAATTTTATAATACAAAAATACATTAATTGATATCATTGTATGATTCTGTTGAACTACACAGCCTTAAAGCTTCACTTACTTTTCATAAATGTGTGGAACTGGTTTCGAGAAACATTTATGAAAAGTGAAGCTTTAAGAGTGTGTAGTTCAACAGAATCATACAATGATATCAATTAATATGATTGGCTTCACTGTGCAAGTTCCAATTTACATTTAAATAGTAAATAGGCCTTCGAGCCGTAGGAGCACCGACCAGCATTAGTTCCAATTTACATTTAAGTATAAAAATACTTAAAATATTTAAAAATATAAGTAAATACATATTTTCAAATATTTGGATAAAATCAAGTTTTAATTCAATAATTTTTAACAAAAACCCAATTACAGTTTATTACTCTTTGGCTTGCTCATCATTGATCACGTGGTTACTCAGCAGTAACATTAATATAAACTATAAAATCATTGAATATGTTGTCCACACACTCTTAATGCTTCAGTTACTTTTTGAAGTATGGAACCGGTTTCGAAGACACATCATCTTCATCCTCGGCCAACATGATGACTACATGCCACTACTAGACTTCAATGAGTCGTTACGTTTGTCCGAGGATGAAGATGATGCACCTTCGAAACTGGTTCCGTATCTCAAAAAGTGAAACATTAAGAGTGTGTAGAGGACATATTTAATGAGTTTCACTATGTTAATTCCATACAGAATTTTTTTATAATTCAATAATTGATATAAACATTCAACTACATGCTATTTTGTTATAGCGCCCAGTTTTGTCAAGGCTACTTACAACATTGACAAGTCTTGAAGCAGTCAATCCATCTATTTGACAATGTAAAACCAGTAATCCCAAACCCATTGATCGATCAAATATAAAAAAATTGACAGGTATTCCTCAAGGTTCATTAGTAGGGCTTCTGTTGTTTTAGTGCATATAAATGATTTATCTAATAATATTCAAAAGGCTGATATATCTTTTTTCACAGATAGACCCAAAATTCTTGCAAAAGGAAATAATGAAACTGTATTGTGAAATAAAGTAAACACGATCATGAATAGCCTCAGTAACTGGTTTAAAATATGAACTAATTTTAAACAAAGAAAAAACTATTGCAATGACATTTCATACATGACAATGTAAAAACAGTATAAAACCTGAAATTATATATGATGGAAATAATATTGAGTACAAGGGAGGAATTTTTCTGTATACATGTGAATGGAAATCTTAAATGAAATACTCATCCTCATCATTTAGCAACTAAACTTAGCTTTGTTTGTTATATGCTCAAAAGTCTAGGACATTGACCTTATTAGAACTCAAAAATATTACTCATTTTCATAGTTGATTAAAACATGGAATAAAATTTTGGGGAGAAAAATGTGACAGAATATTTAAAATTCAGAAGAGAGCAATTAATAATAGTATGAAGTCCTGAAGAGCCTATTTTAGCAAACATAATATACTACCATTAGCCTGTCTCTTTATAATATTGTATATCATATTAAGAGACATCAAGGAGAATTATGTACTAATAAAGATATTCATTCTCATAATACAAGAAAGAAAAATGATATGTTCAGACATGGAAAACAAACATTTTAAAAAATAATCTCAGAAATGTAGGCATTAAAATATATAATTAACTACCAATAAATTTTAAAGAAATAACCAATATAAAACAATTTAATAAAGTCACAGCCTTTCTACTACAACATACCTTTTATTCAGTAAGTTTTTTTTAATGGTGTTTAAGCCCATTTTTACTACTGGGGCACCATTGTTGGTGGATACTGATGATACATGAGATAAAATGGGAAAGGATATTTTTATTTTAGGAAGGAAACGTTCCAGGCCTAAGCTTAGAGTACCTCCCTGGCATTTGCCATTTATGAGGACCGAGAAAAACCTGGAGAATCTGTCAGGGAGGACAGTCCGGACAGGATTCGAACCCCAGACCTCTCATTCACGAGTCTGCACCTTGACGATATTGGCCACCTGTGGTGGTATTCAGTAAGTGAATATATGAACTTTAAATAAGAATATTGTAAATGTAGTAAATTATTTTGTATATTGCTTATATTATATTGTGGACGAAGCCCATATCATGTAAATGCTATTATCATCAGCAAACTTAAAGGACTTTTAATCGAAGTATGACAACAATGAATGGAATACCCCATAGTCCTGTAACAAACTACTCTGTCACACGTTTATCCAAATTGTTATAATTTGATTATTGTTTTAGGGCACAAAACTGCTTTGGTCATTAGCCCCAGTGTGGTAAAACAGTGAGAATAAAAATTAAGAAGTAAATAAAGTACCAACCCAGAAACACTGCCCAGGAAAACAATCACAAACAGCAGTCTGGCTATTAAAATTATCAACAAATAAGCCAGAAATATAAAATGCATAAAGTACATAAACAAAATTGACTTAAAATGTGCTATAAAGTAAATAGTCACATATAAAATTAAGTCCTAATTTGCTCCAGAAACCACAAATACATAAAAAGGAGCACTAGCTGGACAGTAACAACCCCATCTGCAAAAACATCTTCATAGATGAAGGCAAACACAGGGATACTTTAAGTCACTAGATGCTGACAAGTCAATAAAAATGTGATGCACTGCATAGGGGTGGCCATGCTGGAGCAGGTTCACCCTTAAAAATGTGATGGTTACAGAGTAAAGACCAAAAGTAAAACCAGATTCATTAGAAACAAAGACCAATGCAACACCCGTGTCTACTTAAGTAAAAATTGTACTTAGGAAGCTGTAGACAATGGAGTGGTAATATATACTACATTAATGTGTTCAGTTGTTAACACATTAATGTAATACCTGTGTCTACTTTCGAACTGCCAATAGATAAAGTTACAATCTTCAAATATTGATGAATAACTGAAACACGGTCATATATTTCAGACCAGATGTCAGCCCAAGATAAATTACCATAGGGGATAATGAACTTCCCCAGTTGCAGAAAATTGGACACTTCATAACACCTCCTAAAAACAATATCTGTGTGGCTTTGTAACCAGAGACTGAGTAATGCATGAAGATGACAAGAAGGTATTAAAAAACGAATTCCGAAGTTAAGCATTAATCAGCAACTGTACCCATACAAAATGTCTGACCCATACGCACTATAGTTGAGTTTGACTGAGATTATAGAACAGTACCAGTGCAACAGGACTTTCCAGTCAGCTCCCAAGGATGTGCCACTTAATAAACATAAGAGATACAGAGAACATTTACACCGGCCTTTCAATTCTGCTATATATATAATGACCAGCTGTTTCCTATCAAAAAACCAAGCCAAGGGACAGTCCTTGCAGCACCAGAAATTCATGCAGACGATCTTCTCAGCAGAAAAATGGAAGCCATGGTTGACACTCCAAAAGTAGAGATGGTCCAGAGTGCAATGGAGGCAGCATTCCAAACAGGTATGCTGAAAAGACTGCAAAGTCATTTACGAATGAAGAAGCTGTAATCCCTGGTTGTAAACACTCCATGATTAAACTGATAGCAATGGCAAATAGTGTGACAGTACTGAGACACTCTGTTCTCCTGAATAAAACAGAACCTACACATACATTTAAAACTCTGTCTTTCATGAACTAAATGAAAATAGAAAGTCAACCATAAATTTACCACTCATGAAGTGTACAAAGGACACCACTTCAACAAGTATCAGGCACCCTCCAGATCAAAGATATTAGCCTATACTACTGGTGAATGACCCCACAAGATCACAGAAGAGCGGTGACAACCAAAACCGCAATGGACACTTGTCAGAAAGTGCTGTATTTCCAGTCATCACATAAGCTGTTTGTTAATTATGCCTTCAATCACCTTACAAATGTAAATGTGAAGAAAATCAGCAGTAACTGGATGGAAACTGGAGGTCTTTCCATTATAGATTTTGGTATTGGTTATGACGATGGCCATTTGTCAAGTGCATGGAAATTTGACCCAGGACTCCCCTGCTGCCTCAATGCAGGTTTCTAATGCTTTAGTTACAGTGGTATCTTGTTAGGTTCCTCACTACTACGTTTTCCCATTATGTATTATAAGGAATTAATTTGATAATTGAAATCATTGTATGATTGATTTGAACTAAAATAAGTAGACTTTAACTCAACAAGTGGAGCAATAACTGTTCAGTTCAGCTCAAACATACAATGATTTTAATTATATGATTGGCTTCCCTGCACAAGTTTCAATTAGCATTTCTAGTTAATTAATTTGATGTTTAATTTTACATATATATTTTACATTTTACATTTACATATTTTACATATTTTCTGTTTATCTTTTGGTCTCTCGAAAAAAAGTACTAATGAGATTCTGCATTTATCATAAAAATATGAGTGACTTTTTTTCCCCCCTCTATGGGACCACTCCATATGTAATGGACAGCCAATTGGTTCAAGCAGGAACTGTAGTAAAAGGGAGTTAGAAAGTCCTCATCTATGATGTTCCTGTAAGTTATTACTAACATTAAAAGGTACATTTAATCAACATTATTAAGCATTGCCTCCCTTCATTTTCCCTACATTTCTGGCATTGGCTTAGGAAATTAACAATTACCCTCAGAGAAATGGCATAAATTTCTTCACGAATATTGTTTTTCAGTTCATGTAATATCCATGGATTTGTCTTGTATACTCTGGGGACTGAGGGGGCTATGTTTAGTTAGTGATGACCTTATTATGGAATATTTCATGAATTGCATGCAAGGAGATTGGCTGTATGTGCCATTGAAGAGTCCTGTTGGAAAGTTAGGAACCTGTTAATATACTGAAAAAGAGTTGAAAAATATTCTGCACACACCTATCATTAGTTATTTTTTTTATAAAAAAAACAGGGCAAATTATTCTCTTTTCGCTAATGGCGCATCACAGCCTATCTTTTGATCATGCAGGGTTCCTGAAGCAAATTTAGATTTTATGAACTCCAGTATTGGTTGTTTAGTGAATTAACATACCCACTTAGGCAAAACCAAGGTTTATCTGTAAAGAAAATTATACTAAGGGTGATTTCTCCATCATGCATACTATTAAAAATCCATTAACAAAATCTATTTCTGAATGCCGGATGTTCTTTGGTATAAGTTCATGACCCACAGGAATTTTAATGGGCTTTAAGTTCAGTAGCTTTCAAACTTAGAAATAGGAAATTCCCATTATGTGAGAAAGACATCGAAGTGATTTTATTTAGAGGAACATTCCAGAGCATGTTCACTGTTATATAGCGTAATTTTGATCTATCGTTCCTGGAACCATTGGTTTTCATAGATTTGTCATTCAATTTATGCAGTTCGAAATGTTTACCTTTACATCCTATGTAAATAAAACCTGCTTTCATCATTCCTTGAAATATAACTTCATGTACTATTCATTTAAAAAGTTCAGTCCCAAAGAAATTCTATATTTGAACAATTGTTTTCAAAGTGGAACAGTGAAGCAGTAATCGTCGCACATACAAAGTTTGCATTGCACTTGATCCGAGAGTGACTGAAACTCCCTATAGTTGCCACTACATTTTTAGATTCACAGGATGATGGCGGATGCACCTTGTATCTTTTACGGGCAGACTCCCTGGTGTTGTGAAGCCAGGTTTGGGAAGTGCCTAGCCACTAGGGGGCTATATATCTCTGTACACCTGTTGTCTGCTGACACGTCATATTGGGTAATATTACGAATAGAAAGGGCGATTGATCCGGGATGCAACTGAAAACATGTTTGGATGTCTAGAGCCGAGTGGGCCTCCTTATGGTGTCGTTAATGTACTTGAGGCCAAAAGTTTCATTGGGAAATAATGTGGGAACATAAAATCAACACCAAAATTTTTCCATAAGGCCACGTTTTGCACCTTTTGCAAATAAGCAATGTAGGATGCAGCTGTGTAGCACCGAACTTTGTGGCATACCACATTGCTGGAAAAATGTCCTTATGCCAGGTACTTGATCCGGTTCCTCCAGGGAATTGCCTAGACCTGCAGACTCAAGAGCCCCTGGACTGGCTAGTATGTGGCACTTGGTGACGGGAATTGCCTCATTCTTCTCACTAGCGAAGTGCTTGCACAGTTCTTACTCCATTCCTCCACCTGAATAAGTTGTCGACAGAGTTGAGTTATTGCACAACGTAAGTTTCTACTTTAGGCCTAAATAAGATCAAGAGCAGCATACTGATAAGTAGATGTCATTATGTCTTTTAGGAAAAACAGAAAAAAGTGTTGGTGACAATACCCTCCTGGTAATCCCAAGTATCATTTGTTTCACCAATCTTCAACCTTCAACTTTACACAAAGTGCATTTTGAGAGAAAACTGTTAATTAACTTTATAACCATACAGGGCACCCCAGATGCATGGGTTTATAAATATGCCCAGTTGCTAGGGAATGCTTTCTCAATGTCAAGCAGCACAGTGGCAGAGAACATGTGCTGTCTAATTGCAACCTTCTCCACCACTATAATTAATTCCTGAGTGGTTCAGTGTTTTGGTTTAAACCAAACTAGTGCTTCGGAATCAGCTGAGTTAACAGGAGCTCCTGGCAGGCAATAGTGAACACTTTGAACACTGTAGGGAGCAGGCTGATTGGCTGGTAGCTGGAAGGTAGACTGGGATCCTTCCCTTTTTTCAAAATGCAAATAATTTCAGCTTTTGCCCCACATTTGTGGAAAATAGTGGAGATTAATGATGAACTGAAAATTTTTAAGGTAAAGAAAAGGCCACCTTGGGAGTCTGCTGATAATGCACAGAATGGCCTGGAGTGCCACACGTGGTGTCAAATTGTTGAAATGATGATAATGTGGGAGGAGTTGCAAGTGTTTCAGCTAGAAGAAACCTGGAGCTCCAGTCCCAAGCGATAGAAGAGAGTAAAACTCCTCAGTAGTGAATGGCAGCAGAAGAAGTGGGACTGGAGCAGTAACCAAAATGAAAAAGGCATCCGCTCGTTACAGTATAAATGTAGCATATGTATTATTTGTTTGCAAAATCCAACGTAGCCTACTACGCATTGACCTCTATAACTTTCTAGGTATTGGAATTCACTGTTCATACATACATATAGTAACCTTAATCTAACCTCATGCAAATGCTAGAAACTGGTGGACCCAGTGGCCATCTTTTCTAAATATAAATTGATAGGGAATTGTGTGCTACTAAGTGGGCAGGGTAGGGTAAATGGTGGTAATGTGGGTAAATCTCCTTGAACTCCAACAGGGAAAAAAGCTTCAGTAAGCAAGGATTCCAACTCAGTTCTTTAAATTTACAGCACAATGCTCCATCTTTCATGCATTTGAATGCCTTATTACTTATCTATATCTGTGGAAGTAACACTATCTTTGTATTTCTCCATTGCTGCTCAGGACTGGAGCTCCAGATTTACTCGAGCTGTAAGGATAAATGCTTTGATATGGGGGAGGGGAGGAAGGGGAAAGATAATGCAATAGCTGAAGCCAAGCTGATGTTTGCCAAAGCTCTGAGAGCATGTGACACTAATTAATGTATTCCACGCACATGATGTGGTATGAACTGTAGTGAGAAACAGAATGTGCTAATCATGGAAAATTAATTTTGCATGAAAAGAAAAGCAGCAAAAAAAGCACATGCCAGTTAACAATGTTTTTCAAAGTGACAAAAATTTTGTTCATTTGTTTTACGCTCTTTAACTTCCCAAGCAATCAGCATCCCATTCAATTCAGGGAGTGAAACTACTGATACATATTGCTTAGAGACCTTTGTTTTCAGGCTTACCTGGCATAAATCGATGCCACAGAACCTTCGGCTCTACTTTCATTCTGAGGGAACATTAGTTAGGATATTTACCCCCCCCCCACAAAAATTCATCTACTCTGGCTGGAATTGAACCCATGATCTTGGGTCTACGAGGCAAATATGATTACCACTAACCGACATCAAAGAACAAAATATATATTTGGTAACATGTAAAATTGATGCAAAATAAAGCTTTTGCATATTTATTTATTCAGTTTTGAATATGATTTATGCACTTCTGGTATCTATCGTTTTCCGCATCCATCGTTCATTAAACTTTTTTGTTTTAATAGTGTTTAAGGTCCATTTTAAATACTGAGGCACCACAGGCAGTGGATATAGAAGATACGAGAGATGAAATGATACATTCGGAAAGGATTTTTTCTTAAGGACCTAAGTTTAGAGTAACTCCCCGGCATTTGCCGTTTATGACTGAGGGAAAATTAGCAAAAATCTCAGTCAGGGAGGATTTGAACCCCAGACCTCCTGCTCACTAGTTTCTGCCTTAATGACCTCTGCCACCTATGGTAGTTTTGTTAAACTGGTCCCTCCAAAAATGACGAATCGAGTTTCTACTTCATAATTGTTTCTTATGCGAGTACTGTCTGTGGCGTGTATTCTTTTCATCAAGAATACTTCCTGTTTCATAAAATTAATTTACCAATCTTTAAATTGTACTTCAAAATGGAAGTTGTATATGAGAAAACAATCTCTGTCCATCATAAGCCAATTCTATGTGCAAATGCACTGTGGGGAATAGAATACACAAACTAAGCCATATTAACATAATTTATACACTGTATTAAGCTGTATAATAAATACTTAATACACTATCACACGATATGCAAGAGGACATATGTATGCTCCTTCAGTTTTAACTTGCACTGATGTCCCCTTTGCTTTCCCAGTGATCTTTCAAGCATGGGAACGAAAAAAGAACTGCAGAGCTCAGTCAAATGCATATGGAGCAAGCTCGCAAAGGAAAAACCACCCAGTATAAGCATTACCAGAAAAATGTCACATAAAAGCAAGAGTCAAAACTTGGAGTTTGTTAACTATCAAGTTAGTAATGCCACTTACATTTTTGTGAATACTTTCATAAAACAACATAGGGGAAGGTTTTGTGTTTATGTTGCATTTGCATTTTATTGTGAATGAGCGTAACATTCTCTAAACAGAATGTTTGGAAAGAATGATTAACAGTAATTCACCAATCAGCTCCTAGTTGTAGCAGCAGCAGCAATTTGGCAACATTGCACATTGGGAATGTGGCATGACAGGAACTGCTAAGACGTATAAGGTAACAGTAATTTGATTATAAATTTTTTAGAAATCATAAAGGCAAAACAGGAACCGAAAAAGAAACGAGAATGCTACACAAAACCTTAAAATAACCAGCTAATGGCAAAAATTATTGATCTATATCATGTTTTTCCACTCCTTTTGTTAAAAAAATTAGTGACAAGTAAACATAAGTCAAACTGTCAGGTGATATTTGTGCAAATGATTAGTTTTTGGTTCTGTCCAATTCAAGTATAAAGCAATGTCATCAAGTATTCCATGTCTGAAACATAAGAACCAGCATACTGAAACTTTAGCCAAGGAACATAAAAGATGGTACTCACCTCTTCCAGAAAGTCATGTCAAGAAAGCTGCTTATTGCTGGAGTAGACAGTCTTCGTTTACTGCCCTTCTCTGACCTATGTGAAGCTAGAGAAGGAAGTGCACCTGAATCATCACTTGGTGTGGGGCTAGGAGCCAAGCTCGAAAGCATACTCATATCAGACATGAAGTCATCACCTGAAAATATTTACATAATGTATATAATACTTTACTAGTTACATAAATTCAACATACTTTAAAGATAAAATTAACACTTGTCAATTATGTTGCATGTTTATTTAATTTTTATTCTGATACCTTGTCATTGAAATTGTATCTTTGTGTGTGTGTGTATATATATATATATATATATAAAAGGAAAAAGGGGGAAAAACAGTACTACAATATATCTTTATTATTTACATCTATATGAGCAAGTTTCTTTTAATGTGAAGATTGTAAGGCCATAACAAGCGATGGCTCTTGTTTAGTTCCCCAATGGGTTTTACCTGGAAGGCCAAGTACCCCAAAGAAATGTGCTACGTACCTGCATAATTGTTTTCCATTTTATGCAAGGTGCCTGTTGTGTCATATTTAACTAAAGTATGTGTTACTAACACTTCAAAACAAAGATCAGATACAGAAAAGTGGATGAAAGGGAACAGGCAAATGAAAAGAAAGTCAAAGAAAATTGGAAATGGAGATAGTGTAGGAATGGTTCTTAAGTGCAAAAGCAAAAAATTTACCTTTGTCTGAATTATCGTTACAGTGTGAGGCTCTGAAAGCTGCTAAAGAACTAGGGAATATGGAGTTTAAGGCATCTAAAGAATGGCTGGACAGGTTCAAAGCATGAGTGGGGAAGTTAAGGATGAGCAAGAAATCGTAGAGACAGAAAGGAAGACAAAACTACGTATCCTAATTGTGGATTATGATTCTGAAGCAGTCTTCAATGCCGATAAAACAGGACTGTTTTATTGCACACTGCCTTCAAAATCTCTTGCAATTTCAAGGTGAAAAGTGCATCAGTGAAAAATTGTCTAAGGAAAGACTGTACTGCAGTTCTGAAATATGTCAGGTGAAATGGTGAAGCCACCAGTTATTCAAAGGCTGCAAAATCCCTGTTTCAAAAACATAAGATGCCAGCAAGCTTTTATTCACATGATGCAGCAATAAAAAGGGTGGATGGTGAATGGTCTTAAGAGTGGCTGGGCCTTGCAATGCCTAAATGAAAAAAGAAAATCTCCAAATGCTCTTTTTCCTAGACAAAACAACATGTAACATGAAAGTCAAGTTATCAAATGACTTGGCTCCCATTTGGTTCAACTAGCAACACACAACCCATGGACCAAGCGGTATTTACACATACAAGTCCCTTATGGCAATTATTGATAGAGTATCTTATTCTCAGTGGTAAAGAAGCTGAAGGTGTGTTCCCACTTGCATTGTCAGTTTCTGTCCTGAATGCAGTGAATTGGTTGGATTAGATTGGCAATAAGAGAAATAAAGTACAAAAACTGTCACCAAGTGCTTTAACAAAGTGCAGTTTGAAGATGAACATGACACTTCTTTGTTCATCAAAGCTGAAGAAAATGCAGCAGCAGCTGCTGAATTAATTAAAATGCGGAACATTTCATGCAGTCCAGATGACATTCAGAAAGATGATCTACTGTCAACTTACTCCACTTTTACTTCCGCAACAGATCTAATAGAAATCTGCAATGCAGAAGATGAGGAAACAAATGAAGAGGAAGAAAATTATGATGTTCCCAGGAAAATTAAAATGCATGAAGAAGCAACCTCATACATAAACCATGTTTGGCAAGTTACATAACAAACAAATTTTTTCCAAAATATGCAAAAAATTGCATAAAAAACAATTGTGAATGGAAAATTCAAACAGGTTTTCCTCCTTGATGTGGCAAAAAAGTGTGTGACATGTAAGGCAAATAAACTTATGGATAATAATGCAAGAAAATTACACTTCATACCTTACATATAAATTAGTATACTAGTTTAGTGTTCTACTGTACACTACACAGTAAGTGAAGAACATCTACTGTACAGGAGTATATGTACGTAAATATATACATAATTAGAAATTCATATTTGCAATGCACGGTAATTTGTAAAATTTATGTATACAAGTGTATATATATTAACATATTTACTTTAGTATTTGTTCTATCTAAATGCAATTTGCTGAACATGTAAGAAGGACAAAAGATGCCTTATGGGCACAAATTCAAGAAGTGTGGGGTGTTGTAGCCTCTCTTTCACACTTCGCTCCGAAGAATGAGCAATTATACACGCTGAGGGTTCATGCACCCAATATTAATTTGGTTTATTTCTGTGTGTTTTCACTTTAGAAAATAAATTTTTCTGTTCGTGTATTTATGCAGCTAGTTGTAAAGAATGCATTAGTTTGTGATTAAATTTTGTGTATAGATAATGTAGTAAAATTCGAATGATATGTTAAAATAAAACATATTAAGGCAACAAAATGTTAATTTAATATAAACAAAACAAGTATGGGGTTTGAACCCAGGGAGCTTGTGCAGAAGAGCAATGTCTTCTAAACAGTTTGGTCATTGCTACACTACCCCAATATTCTCTTTCCAGATGTTTATTATTCTGATCATTACGTTAAAAGGCAAAGTGCCCACTGTAGTGTGCACTCGCTGCATGCATTTATGAATACAGCATTTACCCAAAGTTCTCTGATCCACATGTAGAATTTGACAATGACTAATTTTTTTTTGTCAAAGGGTTAACTGGTCCCAGCATTTCTGCCAGTCTTTCTAATAGGTCCTTAAGAATTGCTTCTGAAGTCTTCAACACTGCTTCTAATGGAAAATGCATCTCAAGAAGTAGTTTTTTTCAATTTGAGGAAAAGGAAAAAAAATCCATGGAAATGTGACCTTTTGTAAGTAAAGTAATATGGCCTTGCATATTGCAGACCATCTCCGTTGTATTGTTACAGTTGTATGCCGGTATGATACAATGGTAAACCACTCCTTAAAAATAAAAAAATTACATGACCATAATTCCCGCAGAAGAAGCAATCACTTTAGCTTTTTTTTGGTGCTGGTGACCACGTAGAGCTTTGTTGTTTTCTCTCAGGATTGAAATGATGTAGCAAAGTTTCAGCAACATCTGCATCTTCCTGCATCATCTTCAAATGCTTAAAAATAGATTTAAAAAGATAAATACGCTAAGGCAACATATTTTTGGAATGAAACGATGAAATAGAAAAAGGCATCAAGCTATTAAAAACTGTTCAATGACCAAAAGAATTAAACATATGGGAAAGGATTTGTATAAAATAATGAGCAAAACCTTATGAATTTTGACATTCCAGAAGCAGACAGTACTTTCAAGTTTATCACAAGACCATCAGAGTCAACCTACCTACCTACCCACCCAACTTCTACGAAAGACCAACAGTCGTTTAACAGCTGATGCGAACAATTGTTCCATGAAACATGTCCTGAGTAAATCTCATGTAAATGAAACCATATAGAGTATTTTAAATATTTCGATTTGAAGAGATTATTAATGCACCTTCCTTTAAAACTGATGTTTTTCCATCTTTAAACATTTTAAACCACTTTCGAACTGTACTATATGAAAATCAGCTCAGCTGAAGATTTGTTGTGATGTCAGAATTTCAGAGCATATTTTTTTTTCTTAGAGGGCTTGCAATTTTAGGATCATCTTAACACCGGTTATACATGTAATAGATTCTACTTTCCACTGACTATACATTTCAAAATTATCTCTACAAATATCTTCTTCCTTTAATTTAACCACTTCTCTCTTACCTATCCTATATAGCTACCAAATTTTCTCAAAAACTCCTTACTGCCAATTCCAAAAATTTAAAATATGAACAGTTCTATATGTAATCCATACTTCTTTCCATTCTTTAGTTTATAATTCAACTATATCAGGTAAATCCTTTTCTACTTTTCCACATAGTGAACACACTTCCTTTTTCACTTTTAATTCACTTAGGCCCTATTATTCCTGTTTTACTCCCTTTCCCTTCTGATATAAAAATCTACATCTTTTTCCTGCTCCCATTCTTAAATTTTTTATATTATTTCAAAGTACTTTTATCTTGTAAATTATTCCATATTCCTAGCTTTTCAATATAATCTATTCTTAGTTCACTTCATTTCATTATCCTAGTCTATTGATTATCTGCTATCTTATCTAAATCATCTATTTAAATCTCTTGAATTATTTTCTTTATTTGAGATAACCAACTTCTTCCCCATTTTATTTTCTCTCTTATCTGTAAGAAGTTTGTATCCCCTTCCTTCTTTAATTCTATCTTTAAGAAGTTTGTATCCCCTTCCTTCTTTAATTCTATCTTATACCAATATTTCAATATAAGTTCAACTACCATACCTTTCCTGCCAACTGTCCCCTATTCCATTAATGTTACCCGATTTGGAGCTGCCCTCAGTAATCCGAACAACATTTTACAACACACTCTGTGGATATAATCAATATATTCCCAGCTTTCTCCGTGTTGCAAATTTCAACCCTGTATATAAGTTTCCATTTAACTGTAGCTAGATAAATTCTCTCAAGCCGTGCTACACTCATACTTGGTTATCTTTGTCAAACAGGTTCTTATAATACATTGGAACCTGGATCTACTGTTCCTGGAACCATCATTTTCTTGGTTGTATTGTTCAATTTATTATATTTCTAACGTTTTACCATATCTATCCTCAAAGAATAGTTTCTCTGCATTAGTCATTCAAAAAGACTAGTCTCAAAGAAATTCTATCCTGGAACAATTGTTTTTTTTTTTTTTTGTTAATAACTGGAATAGTAAAGCGTGATGCTCACATGCAGAGTTCAAGTTATGCTTGGTCTGAGAAAGCGTGTCTCTCAGTAGTTGCTGTTACTTTTGGAGCTGCAGGAGGATCAGGATAACAGCCAATGTGAAGAATGGGCCCGAGTTCTTGCTGTGTCAGTTCTGACATCTATGAGGCAGAGGACAAGGATGTTGTCACATCTGGAACTCACAGTGTTGATGAATTGTGCCATGAAGTGGGAGGAGTTGAAAGAGGGAGGGGAGTGAGGACGAATGGGAAGATGATGCAAGGCATGCTGATGTTTGCCGAAGCTATGAGAGCATTTGAAACCGTTAGCATATTCCATTCATATGATAATGGCTGTATAAATGGTATTGAGCCAAAAGAATGCGTTGAACGTGGAAAATTGTTTTGCATGAAAAGAAAAGCAGCCAAGAAGCAAATGTCAGTTAACTACCGTTTTCAAAGAAAGTGAGAAACGTTGCATTTTTGTTGATGTTTTATGTACAGATGCCCTGTAACTTCTCAGATCAGCAGCATTCCATTTAATTCAGGGCATGAAATGACCAATAAATTTTGCTTACAGACTTTGCTTTCAGGTTTGAAGTTGTTTACATGCCATAAATCTATGACACAGGACCCTTGGCTTTGCTTTACTTTCCTTCCTAAGAAACCATACTTAGGATTTTATACCAGAAAAAAAACCATCAACCCTGGACAAGCTTGAACCTGTGATCTTGGGTCTATGAAAAAAGTATGGTAACCACTAGACCACGAGGACCAACAACAATGTATAAAATATGTACACAGTAATATGTAAAATTGATGCAAAATAGTGTTTGCTTACTTACTGGCCTTATTTATTTTTGGACATGATTTATGCACTTCCCATATCTACAGATTTCCAACATCTAAAGTTTTTTTTAACTGAGTCCCTCCAAAAATAATGAATCAAAGTTCTACACTATTAATAGTTATTTTTCCCTTTTCTAGTATATTTCCCCCCTCGATCTATCTGTCCCTTATTATTTATCCTTACCCGTAAATAACACTGGGGAAGAAAAATGAAAAAGAAAGAAACAATGCTGTCTGAAATGTGAATGTGATTTTAACTTTCCTTCCTAAGAAACCATACTTAGGATTTTATACCAGAAAAAAAAACCATCAACCCTGGACAAGCTTGAACCTGGGATCTTGGGTCTATGAAAAAAGTATGGTAACCACTAGACCACGAGGACCAACAACAATGTATAAAATATGTACACAGTAATATGTAAAATTGATGCAAAATAGTGTTTGCTTACTTACTGGCCTTATTTATTTTTGGACATGATTTATGCACTTCCCATATCTACAGATTTTCAACATCTAAAGTTTTTTTTAACTGAGTCCCTCCAAAAATAATGAATCAAAGTTCTACACTATTAATAGTTATTTTTCCCTTTTCTAGTATATTTCCCCCCTCGATCTATCTGTCCCTTATTATTTATCCTTACCCGTAAATAACACTGGGGAAGAAAAATGAAAAAGAAAGAAACAATGCTGTCTGAAATGTGAATGTGATTTTAACTAATTTTGGCATATGACAAATTATTAATACAAAATCACTGAAATTTCACTAATTATGTTCCACTTACTTGGACATGTTTCAAAGGCATTTGCCTCCATCTTCAGCTTGGTCCCATTGGCCGCTTCCCAGTGGGACCAAGCCTAAAGATGCATGCTTTGTTCATTTGTCATCAGCATCATCCCATTCAATTCACATAAAATTTGCTCAGAGGCCTCTTCTTTCAGGCTTGAAGTTCCTTTATGTGTCGTAAATCTATGACACAGGACCATTGGCTTTACTTCCCTTCAGAAGGAAGTCCATACTTATGATTTTTAAGCCTAAAAAATGAACCCTGGCTGGGATTGAGCCTGTGATTTTGGGTTTATGAGGCAAGTATGGTTACCATTACACCACCAGAACCAACCAAATTCAATGTTGAAATTCATTTTCCCCATACCACATAAGGTTTTTAAACAAATCGCAATAAGAATGTTTAAATATGTCAATTTTTTAAAAATAAAGAGTATCATAGAATAAAAACTAAAATGTCATATTGTTATCTAAAACAAAACGGGTACCTACATACCTTTAAAAGCATCTTTTCTTTTAATATGACAAATTATAATATATTTCACTGTGAAAAACCCCGATACAAAAAACATCTTTTCTTTGTTTGGAAGACTGTGCTGATTCATGTTTAAATTTTGGTTGTATATTTTCTCTTTTCAAGCACAGTTGTAGCCTACCAGTTTTGTTTCGTTTCACCATCCCTGATATTGTCTTTGCATCTCCTTAATTTCTACATCTCCTTAAGAGTCCCAAATAAGGTGGAAAGAAGTCAAGGTTAGAGTTCAATAAGTGGAACAAAATTAGTGAAATTTGAGTGATTTTGTAATAATAATGTCATATTATCCTACATTTCACTGTGAAAATCCCAGATACAAAAAACCAATCAAGAAGTGAAGTTTCAAACTTACATTGCAACTGAGGTCTTGCAGTCTTCCTAACATATTTCTTATTTTTTTTTTACATTTCCAAGAAACTGATTGATAATATCTTTGAAAGCACACTGTGCCTAAAGTTCTATATCATTAATAGTGTTGTAAAAGTCAATATCCTTCATTAGCTCTCTGATCTGAGGTCTATTATATACACCCTCTTTTATTTCAGCATCAGACAAAATTGGAAATTTACAGTATAATTATTTGAAGCACAAGCCATTATTGTCCAGTGCTTTGACAAATTGCTTCATGATACCAAGTTTAATGTGAATTGGAGGCAATAGCATCTTTTTAGGGTCAACTAGACTGACAAGTATTACATTTTTTTTCTCTCCCGGTGTCAACCTTTTCTCTTAGGCTATTCTTTCATTTTGTTACTATATCTACTGTCATGTTCGCACAAAAAGCAAGGAAATGTTTATACACACCTTGTTGACCAAGGAATCGGCCCAGAAAATGTCAAGGTGCATTGCTATCATCATACCGCAGTTTTTGTAGTTTAAGTAAATTTCCTTCTTTCTCGGCCTAATCTTGCAACTATTTATCTAGCACCCCTATATACTTTCCCTATCACAGACAAGAGGCTGATGCCTCTGTAATTCGTTCTATTGCTAACATCTCCTTTTCTAATTAAAATGTAAATTGGAACTTGCACAGTGAAGCTATCATATAATTGATATCATTCTACGATTTAGTTCAAACTACACACCCTTAATGCTTCAATTACTTGTCATAATGTATGGAACCAGTTTCGAGAACATTTAGTTCTCATCTTCAGCCAGGCTAAAGTCTAACTGTCAGATCATTTGTTGAGCTGCAGGAATATGTATTCTGCTCTGGTGACGGTGTGATAAACTTGTAGTTTATGTTTTCATCTCTGGTAGTGTCGAAGTTCATTAGACTGTCTTTGAATTTGTACATGTAGATTTTCAAAGACAGTCTAATGAACTTTGACGCTGCTGGAGATGAAAACATAAACTGCAAGTTTATCACACCGCCACCAGAGCAGAATATACATTCCCACAACTCAACGAATGATTAGACAGTTGAACTTTAGCCTGGCTGAAGATGAGAACTAAATGTTCTCGAAGCCTGTTACATACATTTTGACAAGTGAAGTATTAAGAGTGTGTATAGATGTGTGTGCGTCTCTTATAGATTGGCACAATAACCCCCATTTTCCAATTCTGGGGAATCTCCCTGCTTTCTTTTATTATATTAAACAATTTAACAAATAATATTCTTCCCTCATCCGCACAACACACCTTCCAATATTACACTGATATACCATCTATTCCAGTGGCTTTATTACTTATAATTGTATAAGCCAGAGCAGCATATTGTTCATCTTATGTAACGTCTATTTTGCTGTAACTTGCACACCTCTAATAGATGGGAACCAGAAGTGATAACAGTGAATCTATTACCAAACGTTAAATTATGTATTAAGTTAACAAAACATTATAAAGTTAAATTTTTACACGATATATTATGCCTATAAAAATTATCATTCTGTAATGAATAGCCCTGCTTATTATGCCAAGGATTCTAAAGGCATTTTTAAAATTTTGGCACTTACCGGTTATATCATCACTGAGTGTCCCTGGGCTATCCTCACGTCCTGAACGTTCATTTTTCATATAGATATGCTTCTTCTTTATCAGCTTCTCTACCTTTTGAATACTATCTGTTTTCAGTTTCAGTTTCTTCTTGTTTTTTGATTTGAACTTAGTAAGAGATTTTGTTCCTGGGCCAGCACGAGCATCCACCACCTAGAGCAAATGGAAAGGACAAAGTTATTTGAATTATTTAAATGCTTATGAGTGGCAATTCTTTATTGTGCTGGTGTCATTAGTCTGCTGCCATACGTCTTTGAGATAGTTAATGGAAAGAATAAATGTTGCAAATGAACAGGAATCTGTCTTGAAAATTACTGGGTATGCTCATAAGAGGGCAGAATATTCTTGGGACATAAATCATTTTTAGTTGAGCTACCCAACCAACTTCAATAACTATGAGTGCTACTAAATCTACAGTAAAAACGTGGTAAAAATAAATTGGTTGACTGTCATTTGTGAGCTGTGTATGAGACTGTACACACACACACACACACACACAAAGAGAGAGAGAGAGAGAGAGGTGTGTCTTTTGAGCCACAATGCTTTTCAAAATCCACAACCGTCTCACTAGTTGAAACCATGAATCAAACTGGGAATATCAATATTGTACTTACCAAGCTGTTGACAAAGGAGTGGTAATATATCCTAAACTTAGGTATTCATTTTTTTTACACTAAATTCCACTTACATAAAAGTAAGACACATTTCGGGAGAATTTCTCCCATCTTCAGTTGCCCACAGAACCGCCGTTACTCGAAACGATGGCTGGACACCTGGATGTTTCTGTGGTGGCCTCTGTTGTTTGAAGTAGGAAATTGCTGATTCATCCATAGGAGGAAACTCGAAATTCATTAGGTTTTCTCTATTTTTTTAATGTAAAATTTTTTCCCCAAGCGGATAACTCCAATCAGTTGTAAAGTTGTTTCAACAGTTTAAATTCTGGTTTTTGGTCCAAAAGTGAGCTGCTACTGCTGATTTATCCATCTGCTTGAACAGAATATTCCTAAAATGTTCCTTTCTCCAAATTTCCAAACTTCTCTTTGTTTTGCCTATGTAGCTCTGCTCACAATCTGCACATTTTATTTCATAAATTCCTGATTTCTGTTCTGTTGATATGGGGTCTTTTACTGTGCAATCTAATAAATTCTTGTTGTTGCATTTGTTCTTTGGGGCTACCATATCCCATGTTCTTTGAAAAATTTCTTGAACTTGTTTAGGTAAATTGGATGGTGGGTGATACTTTTGAATTTGTATTCTTCTTTTGTGTTTTTCAGTGTGAAAACTTCCCTTATCCCTTTTTGCCTTTTGGATTTATTGATAATTTTTATCACTGTGTCTTTGTTGAAACCACTGATTATAGCTGTCTTTATTATTTGTTTGTATTCTATTTTGCACTCTGCTTCTGTGTGAGTGGAATATTCATCAATCTGTGTGCCAAAATGTGAAATACTGCATACTTATGTGGAATGGGGTTATAACTCTCATTTTTTATGTAGATTTCCATATTGGTTTCTTTTCTTTAAATTCCAAAATTCAAACTATCTCCATTTCTTATAATTTTTAAATCTAGAAATGGTAGCCAACCATTTCTTTCTTCTTCTATGGTAAAAGCCTTCCCTTTAATTTTCAAGTCATGGTATAGATATGTGGATGACATTTTTGCAATATTGACGAAATAGTCAATAGATGCCCTGAAACTTCTTAATTAGCAACATGAATCTATATAATTTACCATAGAAGAACAAAGAAATGGTTGGCTACCATTTACTAGTTTCTGTACATTCTAATATACAGTGCAAGTTCTGTCTACCTTACCATACAGTGGGTACAATTATTTGTCAACTTTTACCGCATATAACTCCTCTTTGTGAAGACAGCAGTGTAATTCTCTGTTGATATGTGTTATGCAAGTGATGAGTGGCCACAAAGCCTTAAGACTGCATATGTGCAAAATGTGATCATTTTGAAAAATATTGTGTGATTTGTGTTTATTGCTATCCATGTAACTTGTATTATTATTAGAATATTAAAATATTTCTCAGCATCTTGTGCCCATTTAGTCGTGGTACGCACCAGCAATTAATTCCATGATGAAAAAAATCAAGGAAATAATTGATTTTTTCCCCTTGGATTGGACTAGTCAATAATAAATCACTTAAAGTACACTTCTTTGAGACCACTTGTATTGGTGCTCTGATACTGGGGGAAAAAAATCAAATCAACTTGCTACTGTTTAATGTGCGAGATAAGCCGTTTGTCATTTCAAGCAATCTCTTTCGGTTATATTCTGGTAGAAATTTGGTACCTGTTAAGGGTATATTCAGCCACTGTTTATCAACAGCCAAATAATGTGGCAATGTTTTGGCATTCTGGCCAGCAAGTGGCACATATTACTCACTCCATTTGATCTTACTTACTTTTGTGTCTTCATAGTAAAATGCTACTGCATGCTAAACAATTACGTGAGAGGGCATGATGGAGTTAGCTTTGAAGATACATTATATGCTTCTACAAAGTCCAGATCCCCTTGGAATAAGGAGAACGTTGTGCATGTAGATGTTGGAAATTACTTGGCTCATTTCACCACAAGTGTGTCCTAGGGTAGCATGAAAAAAAGTTAAAACTTTGTTTAATTAGGATCATTGTATGACTGAGTTGAACTACCCACTCTTTTTGTTCATCTACTTATTTATATTAAGTATTACTAGTTTCACGAACCCTTTGTTCGCACAGACTGTTAGATAACTTGTTATGTTGTGGGAATCAGTATTCTGCTTTGGTGGTGTGATGAACTTAAAAGTTTTTCATCTCCTGTCTGCTTTGGTGGTGTGATGAACTTAAAAGTTTTTCATCTCCTGAAGTGTCAGTTCATTAAACTGCATCTGTATTTGTAAATATGAATTTTTAACCCATGTTACCAACTCTGTAGGTTGTACTGATTTTAATATTTTGCTTTATTCATTATGTTGAGTTTTCTGTCCAGAAATGAGATCCTACTATTGATTTCTCCCTTTGCCTGTTCCGGTTCATTTAAATCCATTGAAGGGATGTATTAATTCAGTCAATGAGGCTCTAAAAACATGCAGTTATCACAAAAGAAACAAAATATAAAATAAAACTAACAATCCTACAACAGTGAAAACATATGTTTTACCAAAAATTCACAAGAACGATACTGCCAGTGGAAATACTCTAATAAACATTGTGTTCTTTTCTGTCAAAGTTTCTCGGAGAAGAAATTATTTAATTACTAGTGTGCGCTAAGTCTTATTGAAAACTTTATGGTAGTATTTATGATAAAAGTACACAATAAAATTTATATAATACTGCACTAAGTACTAGATAAAAATGTCAACGCTGCCAAGCTTATCAACAGCATGTTTGAAGTCCAGTTCATCTGATTAAAAATACATGCACACCATGTGGGTAGTCTCAAGTTTACTTACAAGGAAAGTATTTGTTTGGAACAAACACATCTGCATTAAATTTTAGTTATAGGACCCTGTATACCTCTGAATGTGCTGGTAAGTATCCTGCAAATGTGCACTAGAGATGACTGCAGAATTCATAGTACAAGATAATGCTAATTTCAGTAGCCCTGTTTTCTAATGCAGCTATCTTCATTATATCAAGGATATTCAAAATGCCATTATTTTGACAATTTTCATGAAACTGATAGAAATGATTGCCCAAGATTGGAGAAGCTCATTTCCAACAATCGATCTGCAATAAGCCATTGAACTGACAAGCTTTTTGGTCATGTTAACAGTATGATCACCAGACTGGGATTTGCTTTTCAAATCTTGGGTTTTACCTTAAACAAGTTGTCCTAACAGTTACTGAGAATCAATACACACTTCTATCATAGTAGGTCACCAATATACCAACCCATACTGTAATTTGATTGTATCTTCCCCTCGAAACATAACTCTAGTTTTATGACATATTGTTGTGAAATATTAGTAACTCTGCTAATGTATGTAAAGGTATCCACTTTTCATAGCAGTTATCTTTGAAGCATTATTTTAATGCAATTAATCTAAATAAAGATAACACAGAATACAATATGGAGAAATGGTTCACGTCTACTTACATGGCGCCAGTTTCGCTCACTCCCTGCAGGAAGTTTCTTCCACCTTTTCACCAACAAAACACATGCATTGCAGATCTCTCCAGAGCGACGTTCATGAAGTTGGAAGCAGTCCATGAAGTCATCCTCATACTTCTTGCTATCCGTAAACCTTGAACTGGAGAAGAAGTTTGATGTTATGTATAACTATCATCCCAATCCATTAATTTACCAAGGTAACCATGCATGGATAAGATTACGGGTGTCTTAACAAGAACTAGCAAATTACTCTTTCTATATGTTTAGCAGTACACTGATGACGGCAACTAACAGTTTCTTTCTGTTAAAACAAAGAATAATGAAGATACCTATTTAATTTTTTTCTTTTTTAAATAGAAACAACTACAGATTGCCAATATAAGTACTCACTCTGGATAATAGCATTGCTCTTAATTACAATGATATTCTACTGTTTCACTAGCATATTACCCATTAATATTTGTTCCTTTTAACACACTCATTCAAACAAATTACTCCCACATTAAGCTTCCTCTACCGCCATGGGTGGCCGAGGTTATAATGGCGCAGATTCGTGAGCAGGTCTGGGGTTCGAATCCCGTCAGGACCGTCCTCCCTGACTGAGGTGTTTTCGTCAGTCCTCATAAATGGCAAATGCTGGAAAGATACCCTAAACTTAGGTCTGGAACGTTTCCTTCCTTATTATATATATAATAAAAAAATATATATATATATCCTTTCCCATATCGTTTCATGTCACACATCATCAGTCCCACTGCCTGTGGTGCCTTATGGTAAAAATTGGCATTAAAAAAAAAAAAAAAAAAAAAAGCTTCCCTAATGAATTCAGATTGAACATAATGTGGGTTTTTATAGGTTAAATAGCATAGGTAATTTAACAAATTATTATTGAGGAAATCACTCAAATTTCACTAATTTAGTTCCACTTACTTGGACATGTTTCAAAGGCGCTTGCCTTCATCATCAGCATGATCCCAATGTCCGCTTCCCCGCGTGGTATTCAGATGTTGCTCCGTAGATTTTATGAACTTTGTGATAAGGTTGCTATTGTTTGGAAGATCAAAATTAACCAAATTTTCTTTGTTTTTATTTATGAATATATTTTCCCACACTGTCAATTCTATTGGTTTTTGAAGAGCTTTTAAGAGTTTTGGTACCTTTTGGAATTCGTGGTTTTTTTTGCCAGAAATGGTCTGCCACTGCTGATTTTTCCATGTGTTTATATTTTACATGCCTCATGTGTTCCTTAAACCGTATGGAGATATTTGTTTTGCCTATATATTTCATATTGCAATCTTTGCAAGCAATTTCATAAATGCCTGATTGTTTTTCTGGAGGAATTTTGTCTTTTGTGTTCGTTTTTAGGAGGTTTTTTAAAAAAACGAACACAAAAGACAAAATTCCTCCAGAAAAACAATCAGGCATTTATGAAATTGCTTGCAAAGATTGCAATATGAAATATATAGGCAAAACAAATATCTCCATACGGTTTAAGGAACACATGAGGCATGTAAAATATAAACACATGGAAAAATCAGCAGTGGCAGACCATTTCTGGCAAAAAAACCACGAATTCCAAAAGGTACCAAAACTCTTAAAGCTCTTCAAAAACCAATAGAATTGACAGTGTGGGAAAATATATTCATAAATAAAAACAAAGAAAATTTGGTTAATTTTGATCTTCCAAACAATAGCAACCTTATCACAAAGTTCATAAAATCTACGGAGCAACATCTGAATACCACGCGGGGAAGCGGACATTGGGATCATGCTGACGATGAAGGCAAGCGCCTTTGAAACATGTCCAAGTAAGTGGAACTAAATTAGTGAAATTTGAGTGATTTCCTCAATAATAATTTGTTAAGTTATACTATATTTCACTGTGAAAATTCCCGCAATTCAAAAAGCATAGGTAATGATTATAGTATATTTATTTTTGGCAGACTTCCATATCTTTATTAAAGTGGGAGAAAATGTAAACACTACAATCTGATTTAAGCTTTAACATTCAAATTACAAGGGAAAAGTTAAAACAATTATTCACACCCCTGTTTTAGCAATTTATTTACAAAAGTAGAGTTGAATAAGTACATAATTTTTCTACATAATTTCCTTTCTCGATGCACTTGGTCTAGTGTCCACAAGCTTGCATATTCCCATTAAGAAGATTTTTAGTTGTACAACCATTTATGCATTGTTCCCTTCACATCTTTGTCCATAGAAAACAGGCAAACGTATAGCATGTTTGAGCATTCCAAAGAGATTATAATACCCATTACAAGTACAATGCTGAGCTTCTCCCCTTCAACGTGAGTTTCTATTAGTTTGGCACCTTATTACTTAAAACCATTCCCCTCTGATTCCTATGAGAACAGCTGCATACAAATGCAGATAGAAATATATGTTGGGGGGATATGGAGTCCAAACAACCTCCTGTATGAACCTATACGACTTATTGTGCAACCCCATTGTTTCCCAAAATCTGTTCCTTGTACAAGTTGCATTATTTTGGTTCCAATGTTGTTGTCCATTCCCAGGTCCTCCCTGGTTATAGTGGCAGTAAGTCTCTTTCTTGCCACATCAGACACTCAAATAGGATGTGCGAAGGACAAATGCAACCAAACTCCCCATTCTTAGGAGGATGGAAGCAGATATGCTACTTCCCTGCAGCAGAACATCTGGTCCACTTCCCAACCACACTGGTAGGTCCCCTTATCCAGCATCCCCCTTATCTCTTAAGGTGAGTAGCTTAAGCTCTTTTGGTGGCTCACCATAAAGCCATGATGCAGGAGCATCATTATGCTACCACCACAGGTGGATATGGTTGTTAAGGCGCAGACTTGTGAGCGGGAGGTCTGGGGTTGAAATCCCGCCAGGACCATCCTCCCTGACTGAGGTTTTTCCAGGTTTCCCTCAGTCCTCATAAATGGGAAATGCTGGGGGGGGGGGGGGGGGGGCACCCTAAACTTAGACTTGGAACATTTCATAAATATATATATTAAAAACCTCATGTATCAGCAGTATCCATCACCTGTGGTGCCTCAGTAGTAAAATGGGCATTAAATACTATTTAAAAAACAATAATTATGCTGCATTTTAAAAAATTGAGTCGAAATTGTAACATACACACCACTAAAATTCAATAAAATGGAAGACTAGTTTGGGGAACCATTGCTCCTATCATCATCCTGGTAGAGTCGACCAGGAACTGATGATAGGAACAATGGCTCCCGAAACTAGTCTTCCATTTTATTGAATTTTAGTGGTGTGTATGTTACAATTTCGACTCAATTTTTTAAAATGTTAATATTTGACTCCACTGTTACAAAAGTTCACTATATTTAATACAAGTATGCTGCAGCTTACTCCATTTCCTGTGAGTTTCAGGACCACAAACCTGCCAAGTACAAACCATCCAGACTTCAAAACCCAAATGGTTAATGGTTGCAATGATCAGGCTGGCAGTGTGTGATCAGGCATTGGCACTTGGACCAAATTGCTGACTTCAGATTGTTGGGCAGCAAATCAATGCATTTTGCACTGTTGATCACAAACCCTCTTTCCAGGTAATCAACAGTATAGGCCCTTTTAAGCCCCAAAAATTGGATTGCTAATTTTCTGCATGGAAGATTCAGTCTTGAGTTTCTTATTAGTTTACAATCCTGAATGCTTCCACTCCATACCCTGGTATTTACATTCTAGTTCACAGTGATGTTTCATTCCCTTTGACTATTCTGCTAAAATTCTATGCCTTCATTGCTGTAGCAGTCAATTAAGCATTTGGAGATCAACAATTTGCTATGCAGTAAGTTCTCTTGCATAGACTTTATGGAAGAAAAGTTTGTTATGGCTGCTTTGATAAGCAGAACCATGAATAAGCTACATAGAACATGCTTGCTAAATCTCATCAGTAACGGAGGTTCACAGGCATCCCAATTAACTCTTTGCGTGTCATATTTTGTTCAGTTAGTTTTGAACTTCTGAATACATTCACTCACTCTCACACACACACTTCTACTTGGTAAAACATTGCTCTCATATTGTGTTGAAAGCCTATGATGAATTTCAGCAAACACACAGCTTCTGACCGGAGAAATTGGATCTCTTCTCTATGTTCCTCCTTGGTGCACATTGCTACAGAAGGGCCATGATTATACTGTTATAGCAGCAAGGAAAAAGATAATATTAAGGCCAAATTTTGACCACATACCACAGTAGTGCTACTCATAAACATGCACATGCAGAAAACAGTGATGATCCTAAAGATGTGTTATGGCAAAAATGTAATAATTTTTTACTTCCCCTCATAACAAAAATTCTGTTTCATAAACTAATGTAAACTTTAATAAGTTGTTAAACCTCTACAGAAAATGGCAGCTGTAAATCCAGCTGTAATACTGAAAATCTATATTTGAATCTATGAAGTCATTCCTATTAGAGAGAAAGGCCTGTAGGCCTGTAAGAGGCAATGGCTTGAAATTTTTATACTAAAAATCAATTTTTACAAAGGTACAGAATTTGAAAAGCAGTTATAAGGTTTTTGATTAAATACAACATATGTATAAAAGAGAGAGAGAGAGAGGGGGGGGGGGAGAAAGAAGGGGAAAAAAAGCCCCCCTTTCTCCTTCAATTGGTTATTTAAAAGTTTTGAGCCACTGATTTGGAACAATGCCAGTATTTCAAAAGCTACTCTTTTCAGGATTATCAGGAATGTTTCCACAGCAATTGCATCAAAACGAGGAAGTAATATAGTATTCCCTTACCTAGAGGAATACCCGCATACTTCAATCACTGAACCACTTTCCTAGTGCTCTGGGAGCACTTGATTGTATACACGTGAAAATTCAATATCCTATAGGCAACATAACTGAAATTTATTTATTCGCACAAGCTGTTTCTCCATTAATATTCAAGTGATCACATTCCTAACCCATCCTGTTTGAATGCTCAGGAACAAGGGATTGGACACAATTGATAAATAGGAAATGGTTGAAGTTAAATAAGTTAGTTGCAGCTAAGAAAAAGGTTGGATATCAAAGTCATTTTTGGAATCTGGGGCAATATTTACACATAGTTAAAAAATGTCTTTTAATGCTTCATCTATATCCTGAAACGAAGAGCTCAAAACATATATAATGCATAGCACATCAAGCAACTAAATAGAAAGAATGATAAGCATAAGAAAAAGATACTTTACTGTTATAAGTTTGGGATTAAGAGTCAAACTCCAATGATAGTAGCAATAGCTATCTAAAATTATTATGGAGACAAGAGTGACTACCTCAATTATTTCTTAATAATTCCTAACCTGACACTTTTAGCATTTAGAGAAATGTATGCCTCAGTTCCTTTTATAACATTCCTTTCATGTGCCCTTAAAATCACTTTATCAACAATTCTAGTAAAACAAAAGTATGTTGAAGTGCACAAAACTCTTATGGTTCCAACTCTGCCTTTCTGATCTCTATTTGCATTTCCCAGGAACCTTAATGTGGTAACTAACATTAAACCGAGAAAGATTGGTAAAACAATGTAGTCTTTACATTTTTTGTAAAATTTTGACATTAGGTTATGTTAGGGTATTTTTAATCTTGTTGAATTAAAAACTTCTAAAATCATGCCAATATATTAAAACTCCTTGACATTTCACATTAAAACTTTTTCATTAAAAAGTAAGTTGGGACTAGATTCGTGAGTCACTTGCTCACATTGTCAACCAATTGATGACTCACAGATCTCTTCAAGTAGGATGTAGGATGTATATTTGGCTGTGCGCGCTCTGGTGGTCTGTTGATGAACCTGTGCTATATGTTGTCTGCTTCTAGTATATCAAAATTCATAAGTTCGCATTTTTTTTATATAAATCTTTTCCTATATAATAAGTTCCTTTGGGTGCTGAATTGCTCTTAGCATTACTATATCTTTTTCTATTTAATGATTTTCATTTCAGAAATGTGCTGCTACTGCCGATTTTTCTATTTATTTGTATCTGATGTTTCTCCAGGGCTCTTTCCATCTAATATCCAAGCTTCTTTTGGTCTTGCCTAATTATACTTTATCACACTCCTTACAGTTGATCCTATATATGCCTGAAGTATCTTCTTTTGATCCTGGATTACTACATTAATTTTTAATTGAATTGTAGCATATTTATGTTGATGAAATCAACCCTTTACCTTGCATATATATGCTCTAAAGGTACAAAATCCCATTATAATATAAAAATCCATAATGAGATTCAATCATTAGTAACCACCTACTCCCCAATAATGTAAAGCCCTTTAATAAATACAATATATGATTAAATATTCATAAAAATAATAATAATAATAATAATAATAATAATAATAATACACCTGTCAAATTATAGTTCTTCACAATTAGACACTAAAGCTGGTTTGTTACGGGAATAAGACTAAAAAAATTGGTTAAAAAATTAACTTTGAAACCATATGGTAAATCTATAGTTGCTAATTAGTCATGACTGGCAAGCCAATACTGGCTGGGCTCAAACTCCAGATCTGTTCACAAGCACATGCCTAAATGACTTGGCCATGTATGGCAGTATCTCCATGATGAGGAAATGGGCATGCAAAATTAAAAAGATTGCAAAGTTGTAAAATAGTATTATCAAATCCAAATGTTGCAAAAAATGGGGGGAGAAAGGAAAAAATAAGAGGGGAGAGAGAAAAGTGGAGGGAATGGTAATGGGGAGGTGAAGTGGCCAGAGCATGGTACATTCTTTATTATATTGTCCATTTTAATGCCTGCAACCCCTCACAATATTTTGCAATCAATATATGTATCCAGATATATAACATACTTCAGTATTGTACTGTTCTGTTCTCAAAAAAATAGCCTATTAGAAGTGTGGTGACTGTGAAATAATAGGTTGGTAATTTTGCAACACTTTACTAAACTAGCTAGTGTCAACCCTGGAGAACCCTGGCTCTCATCTATAACTGGTGACTGTCACCAACCAAGAATGTGAGCAAGAGCGTTTGAAACATGTCTGCAAATAAATGTTAGCTGGTGAAATAATGTGTTGTGCATTATCCACCTTTAAAGTTTTATAAATGATCTGCATTCTTCCAGCTTGCTCTAACCAACTCTATTCAGTTACCTGGTCTTTTTAATATAGGCAATTCTGCATGCTCCTTGATTAGGTTCTGCCAATGTTATTGGGGATATTCAGTTGTTCTTTGCCCTATAGGAACCTAGTCACTGGTTATTTATACTGTCTATGCTACTACCTAATTTGTACATATATGGCCAAAAATTTGACCATTGCAATTAAAACTGAGATTTATTTATATTATTTCCGTTATGGGAACAATGCACAATCAGCTTTAACCATTTATATTTATAATATCATACAATATCACAAGTGCATGTATTATTGGTTATTTGGTTACAGAAATACAGGCCCTTTCATGTGTGATTCATTTGGCTGGTTCACCAGACAGCCCCACTTAGTTTGCCATAGGCTGCAACCTTTGAATCACTCCAGTCTCACTGCAGCAGTGGTATAGTTGATTTGAACAAGTGATTGTGCTATACCTTAGCATGTTACAGATGTTAGCTGTGCTTAAGCTATAGTTTTCATAATGTATGGACACAAACAGGGTATACTCTAAAACGTGAAGATTTAGGTGGATTTCTGCAATAGGTTTTTGCAAAATGTTAATGGAGTTATAAATTAATGCTAACTTTCTTCTCTGATGAAGCATGGTTCAATTTACACAGTCATGTTTTGAGAAATAACAGGTGCTGGAACACAAACATACCTATTTAGCACAGAAAAAATTGGGCTATGTTGTGCAGTAAACGAACACAGAATTTTCCTAGGTATACGTTGATGTTTCCTCACTTTCTATTGTCCAAACAGTCCCCCAATAATATTGTGTAATACCATCTTGTTGCTTTTCCAAATAGTTCCAAATATTACATGCTTTAAATTAAAAAAAAAAAAGGCCATAATCTTACTAGCTGAGGGAACGGTTTCTTTAGTGCATTTTTACTAGCACAAATTCGTGTTTGGATTGCTCCTTTGTTTCTTTTATAATTCTTTTGTGAATAGACCGCACAAACTTGAAAATTACATCCTTAGAACTCTACAACGATTTTAATTCTTAATGAAAATAAACATAATCCTATCGGCTCTTGAAAATAACAAAGTCAATGCAGAATTTGCAAACGGTCTAAAATTAGATGGAATATTTATGAATTATTTTGGACATTATTCAAAGTTTTTTAAAAATATATTCTATGCAATTAACCAATTTGGGCTCATGTACTGATGCTTCACTTAAAGTACTTTGCAAGCCTTAGTAACAAAACATAAAACTATCTCAATATAACATTTGAAAATGCATTTGCTTCCCCCTAGATGTCATTAGGGTTGTATGAAGGTTTGTAGGAGTAAAAGTGCAGAAATCAAATCAGAGTTTATGTTTGTGTAAGGTAATATTCAGAAGCAAAATGATTGATCCTAGATGCAGTATCTGAACAATAACACCAATAAACTATCCTCCAGCTATAATTAAGTGCTAAATGAATACAGCATGTTATCCACAATTCTACCAAAATGTTTGTGACAATGCATGATAATTTGCATCATACTGCTTTACACTCTGTAGGTGTTAGTTCCAAAGAAACACTATTTCCCTGGCATTTTCCTTTGTGTTGAAGGTAATCATATTCACAATTTCTTGTGGAGAGAAGTTTTTAAGCCTACCAATGAATTTGCAAAATTAGGCATTTTCTTTGGGCTTCTAATGTTAACTAAATTTTTGTCCCAATAAAACATATTCTAAATTTCCTTTTGGTTTGAAATAAATTAAAAAAATTACGGTCACAAATTCATGTACTCCAGCAAGCCACTACCTTGCAACTAGCCATCATCAAGGGCACCTCATGGTTATTTATCACAATTGCAGCATCAAAGGCACTTAGGAGCCATAAAATATATCACAAAAGAGCAGTGATACCATTTGACCCACAATTTATCTACCTTCAGTGCTTCTGTTTTTGTTAGAGTTTGCAGCTATCCACTGCAATCGCTCTATTAATGCTGCAGATGATCACAACAGCAACAGTCCCATTGACGTACAATTTATCTGCCTCCAGTCTTATTTGTGATTATGGTGCCCATGTATATTTATAAGAGTTTGCAGTTATCCGTTACAGTTGCAGTATTAATGGGACTTTCACAATAGTATAAATTTCACTTTCATATATAATAAAAATAGCATGTTTTGAATCTGGCAGTTCTATACAGGCAATAATATACCCCCTAGTGGCAGTTCTAAAAAACAAAAAGAAGGTGGGTAATGTTTGAGAATAGGTCACTTTAATATTTTTTTTTTTGCTTCCTAGAGCTACTGCTAGGGGGAAGTAGATTGCATGCGAGAACCACCAGAGCCAAAATACAAGTTACTTTCATTATATAGCTGAAGTGGATTTCATAATATACCAAAAGCAGAATATTAAGGAAACACCAACATAATCATTGATGTAATTAATGCAATGAACAGTTGCATATTTTGAATAGTTTAATGCCCATTGGGAAAATATATATATATTTAAAGGAAGCATTCCAGGCCAAGTTTAGGGTGCCTCCCAGCATTTAAACTTTATGAAGACTGAGGAAAACCTTGAGAAAATCTGACAGAAATAGAACCCCACACTTCCAACTCATGAATTGGTAGCCTAATGGCCTCAGCCACCCATGAGGTGCAAACACGTATAAAATCACACAGACACCAAAATCATAAACACACAACCACTAGGTATGATAAATAGTGAGTCACATGGGAGTACTACTCTTTTGTGATATATTTAATCTGAATGGAACCCTTGATGTCATGATTGCAAAGAATAACTGCAGATGCCCTTGATGATGGCCAATTGTTGCACGATACTAGAGTGCATAGAATGGTAGCTGTTAAGTTTTAAATTTCTTTTAAGCCAAACAGGAAGTTTATTTGACCCAATAATTTAGGAAACATTATAGATATTCAAAATACGATGCAAATATACTGACATTTTCCCAAAGGAATTTGTGAAGATAATTACTTTAAACACAAAGCAAAATGCTTGAGAGATAAAGAGTTAAGCAGAATAATGAAAATTACTGCAAGACACTACAATCAAATCTGCAGAACTGTGGGTAACATTGCAGTGCTCATTTTATAGTTATTTAAAGATCTATGAAAGTTTACCAGTGTAAACTGTTTGATACTCTCATTCAGGAAGAGTCACATTGCGCCTCTTATGAATATCTCCTCATACGAACATAAACTCTGATTTGACTCCAACAGTTTTACTACTACATACCCTTATGACTTAAAAATGCAAATTAATAAGGCAACCTATTCTTAAACATTACACTATTTTGAACTCCACGCATAAAAAGATTATTTCTCTTGAACTTTTAACCCAACGATCTTTAAAAATATATCCTATGCAATTAGCAGGGTAGGCCTTTTGGGGACCATATAAAAAAAATGTTCTTTTTTTTTAAATTTTTACCTAATGAGCTTTAGGAATAAAATCTACACCACCTTAAGACATTTACATATTTATCAATTCTACATTTTACAAATGTGATTTCTATGATAAAAACTTAAGATTTCCAAGAAACAGTATTAGCTTTTCAAGCCTGAGATATACTCATAAATTCAGCCTATACCCAAGCAGCTGAAACTTTGCGCTTGACAGCTACCTTTCCAGAATGTAATGTTACAGATTAACAAATATGGAATGCTACCCATTATACTTTCTGAATAAAGCAGAATTTTTAGTCAGTCTCATGACATAGAAGCTGTTTTGTTGCATTTTTCTTATTGTGTGTGCAGTTGATTTCTATCAAGTGTTGTAGTCCATTTACTGTGATTAATTGAACTAGTTAGTTTGTAGTAATTCGAAAATGTCCCAGAGAAGTAATTTGCACAGTATTTAACAGTGATACCTATTCCTTTATGACCAGGTGTTACACAGCCACAAAATGCACTTAGAGAGAGACACACACAATGCAATGGCTGTAAACTTTTTCCTATTTAAAATCATGAGTAAACATATAAACAAGAGATTTCTCACTGTCAAAATTATTATACTTACTTACTGTGTAGCAATTTAATTGTGGCTATAATTAGTTATGTACAATTTATATGTTTTCTAGGGGAAACTAAAAGCTCTACAATACAGGCATTAAGCAGTGATGGCCGTCAATTATAGCATAGTCAACATTACACATAAGACGTAATGTGCAACATTTTGACTACGGTATAAACAAACTCTAGGCAGTATATATATTTATACACCTGAGAGAGAGACACAGAAAAAAGGCTTTGTTAACATTCATTAAGATACAGTGTCTTTGTGAACTAGATGCCTTGTGCTTTTCCTTGAAATACAAACTTTCATTTTATTTGTCCAAAATAATGGAATAACTCTTAAACGTATTTGGGTTTCATTATGAAACCTAACACTGCAACACCGTGGAAACAATCTGTATTAGAGGTACAGACTTGCATAAATATATGAAACAAATAAATATTCATAATTTTATCATCTAATTTTGCTAAGACACGATACATATGTTTTCCACGTTCAAGTGCACAGTTCTTATTTGGCAGCAAGTGTGAACGCCGAAATCAATGTACCCGCTCAACGAATACACTACTGACACCATTTTGACATACCTGCTGGATTTTGCTCTGCAGATGCAGCATCCCGTGGAAGACCTATATACTTTGGGTTTGTGAAAGCTGAACATCGTCGGCGTGCTCTCGTTATCTGTATGCTCCAAATATATCACCTATAACACAATAATGCATTTTTCAACATGACTATTGTTGAATCTTTGTTGACACAAACCAGAGCGTTGCCATTCCTCACCGCCGCATCGGATTCATTGACCCTGGCAAGTCAACGGCACTACAACGCTGTGCCGGCCTTGAAGCGCTTCAACAAACCGATTCTCCAAGATGGCAACGCTGCGAGCCCGGCTGCTAGGTTAGGTGAGCGGGGGAGGACACGCGCACGCGCCCTCTCTCTCTCACACACACACACAAAGCCTTTGGAAAAAAGTGGGGAAGCGACCGATCAACCAACCAACTCGCGGAGGACCGCACGTATGTCTGACATATTTGTGAATTACTAGACGTGGGACCTGATCGATCACGTTACTCCAATGTTCGATTTCGGCGTGACACTTTCATCACGCCTGCATCGGCGATTCAAATTACTTTTGTTGAGTGAGAACGCACCCGGTGGCTGGTGTTAATTTATCGAATTAATTTCCTTTTGTGCAATTATAGTTTAATCTGTCCCATTGTATGTAGAATAATCGTTTCTTTTGTCAATTTAATGTAAATGTATCATATCTGGTGGCACTTCACAGGGCGTGGAATTATTTATGAATGGTGTTTAACGCCCGTTTTTTGCTACAGAGGCACAGGCGATGGATACTGGTGATACATGAGATGAAATGATAAACTGGGAAAAGATTTTATTTTTACGGAAGGAATCGTTCCAGGCCCAAGTTTAGGGTACCTCCACGGCATTTGTCATTTATAAAAACCAAGGAAAACCTGGAAAATACCTCAGTCAGGGAGGAGGTCCTGGCAGTGTTCGAACCCAGACATCACGCTCACGAGTCCGTGCCTTAACGACCTCGGCCACCCGTGGCGGTGGTGGAATTATTTATGACTGTATACACTTGCAAGTAAAATAAATGAAAATCTGACACTGAAACTCATCATTGATTTTTCCTTGTGTAAGCATTTAACGTTCGCCAACTCCGCATCTTTTGTGAATGGAATGGATAAATAAAGACGCAAATTAGTTCAGAATTCTTTGCGTCTGTTACCTTGTATTCACATTTTCAATATATGGGAAAACACTGTAAACCCTTACCCTGGCTACAAGTCCCGACTGAGGATCGAACCCGGACTCGCCAGTTGACACGTAGCCGCGCTATCAATTAAGCCACGGTGGCGGACCCATTGAATAATGAACTACACATATAATTTTACATATTTATGTGAGGCAGGAGGTAAAGGAACGCTTCGGTTACGTAAATGCTGACATCAATTCCAAAGCAAGCATTCTTGCAATGATTTCAAATACATTGCTTCAGGATTGCACATATCATAAGCGTGTCAACGTATCCCCCCATATCTTTCACAATTAATGGCAACACTACGAAATATGCAGTATGTCTTTATTTCCTACGACTTCGTACCTAAGAAGCATTATTGCCAGTGAGTTTGCACGTGCGGGCCTTATGCATTTAATGTAAAATAAAAATCCTAGTCTAGGCTACTTTATATTCCCATGTAGATACGGAGAACAGAATTAGCTGCAATTATATTAGGGTCTTTAACATATGAATTTTCTTATATTTATAATAATATATTATTAGACCAAAGGGAGTTTTATTAAAGCTTATAAAACTAGGAGCCAGAGGTGCTGAAACTCGACAAATACCAGAGCAATTATAAAACTTGGGAATGGAAATATTCGCAAATGGTTTATGCCTTAAAACAGCCCGAAGCGGATCTTCGGGGTCCTTTACAAAATGAAAAGAGGGAGGAGAGTTGACAAATGTAAATTTCAGAATTCCAAGTTAACATATTTTACCTCACACTTAACAGCTGTTACGCGAAATAAAATGCCTAATCGCTTCATGCATTTTGATCATCGAATATCATTAGTATCTATTTAGGGTATTGAGCTTTTTTTGTATGTGCTCTAGATTTTTAAAGATAGCACGTTTTGTTTATGTAACACTAGTAGTTTTTATTTAATCTCATATTGGGAATGCAATCGTATACCTTTAGCTACATGGAAGTTATGGCCCAGACCTTGGACCTACTGCTGAATGGGGAACAAGGGCACTTGCAGCTGAGGCCACGCTATATTATATGGCTGCAGCATACCCTTCCGAAGCATCTGTTTAAACCTTGGACATAGCTTGGAGGAATCTAGGGAGCTGCCAACGTCGCTGTAACACAAACTTCTTAAATATGGATGCAATAACATTTTCCTTGCCATTACAAGCAATCTTCGGCGCGACGTAAATCTTCTTCCATTAATTTGTATGAACTACTTTTTCTGCAGAGTTACCTTCGGTCTTATTTTCAAATACCTTCGGTTTCAAAACATTCTGCAATGAGCTGCATAAGTGAATGTTACTTTGACCTTTTAATTGCAGAATTGGTCTCTGTCAGAATGCCAACAAATTCGCAGCACATGAAAACGGCACAGAATAGAATGGTCCGATCGTTAATCTCTTCGGGGGATGGACTGCTTCGGACGTTTATATCGTGTAATAAATACCCGTTTCGGCTATGATCAAATTTGTACAGAACTACTTAGCCATTTAACAAGAACCCCTCGCTTACAACCTAACGACAAGTTCTCTCGATATTAAAATCATAATTCGTAAAGTACAGTTCCTTTTGTTGCTTCGATGAGCATTAAATATCATCGTACCTTCCACGAAAGTTAAGTCTGTCATTTTTAACACAGACTGAAAATAAATGTTCTTGCCAGCCAGAATTGTAGATATATTCGATCGCACGGCTTATAGAAAAGCCTAACGAATTTTGCCAATAGTGAACTCATTCTTTTAATTAAAAAAAAAAAAAAAAAAAAAAAAAACCGCAACCTTAAGTAAATTTAGATGACTTTGGGGTCCACTCAGGAGAATCTTTGAAAGAGCAATGACAGGTAATTTCTTCATTTATTTAGAATACGATACACCTCAACCTTGTTGATTACTCGAGTCTTTCGTTCTAAAACGTAGAAGTAGCGTGGTACCTAGTAACGCATACACAACGAACCAGTGTCTAGGTAGCTGAATACAATATATACCATCCGGCTGCGATACTGGCAATACGCCTGGCTACTGCCTCTGTTGCTTTAAGAGGCGGTAAAGTGCGGGACAAATCTTAATAACCTCTCCCCATTCCATCGAGTAGCGAGTATTATCGCTTTCGCCTAAACAATAATACACTACCACGAAATGCCTGATAATTCGCCAGCGTTGTCAGTGTTACTTTCGTACATCAAAGTTTTGGCAGAAACTATTTTTCTTCTCATTTGTTGTGAATATCTGACGGTGGCATAACTAATAATTTACTTTCACTTCCACATCCGATCTCAGCACTATAAAGTCTGGAAGTGGCAGAGATGTGATGTTTTCCTGAACAAACCATGATACATTTCTCTTACCATGAATGTGCATGCAATACAGTGCTAATATTAATATTTTATTATGCCCAAAACTAAAAGATCTTAAGTTCAAAAACTAAATTAACTTATGAAGGAATTTGAAATCTGCATTTCTCCACAAACAGTAAACTGATTATATGTAACCTATGTAAGTTTTTTTTGAGGTCTGTGCGACATGATGGTGCATGCTAATATTCTATTTCAGAAGCTTCAAAAAAATATTTAAAAGACTTTATGAAAAATATACAACAGAACATTCCATAATGAGTAAACACTGGACAAAAATTATTTACTGGGTGTTTCAAAAATTTAAGAAATTCATTTGCTGATTGTGCAAACAAAATTTGCATTGCTATAGATAAAAATACAGATGGTGTTAAGTGGTACATTGTGAATGTTATTATTGGGATATACTGTCACCCAAGAAGCTATCATAAAAGATGTTGGACAAAGTTAATCACCTCCCCATATATGAAAGTTTTATGGTTCTTTTATGGGCCGCAAAAATGAGAAAATGTATTATGGGTGCTAAATTTTACATGAGAAAATCAGGAAGAGAACGAAACATTATACCCAAACCTTATTCACTTTACATACTCATGGACTAAATAGAGTAACTGATGAAATAAGAGCTTATCACAATAATATAGACATATTTATAATAAACACCAAAGAAAATGGCACTCAGCATCTCTTTACCCTCTGCAGTCTATCATGACATCTGTGCTACCTGCCTGGAGGCAGCATTTATTATGCAAAACACTACCAGAAAATTGTGGAGGTAATTGATGAGTTTTATAGCTAACATTGTGCAACAAATCAAGCTGAAAAATCCATGATTTGTGATTAATTCCGTCAACATAATTTGCTCATCCAAAGCAATTTTCAAGTTTCCCTAGAACAGTTACAACTTTAGAAGCATCAAAACTTTCTGATGCTTGTGGATCAGTTTAAAGTAGTAGTAACATTACAAGATGGCAATGTTCCGAGAAAAATGAGAGCAAAATTATAGAATATTCCCAAACAAAACCCTAAATATTCAGTAGTGTGCAGTTACAGATGTAATATGCAGCAATAATACATGCCAGAGGTTGATACTGGAAGAAACCTCTGTAACGTGGCATATGTTTAGTAATATTATGTCAAGTGACATTGAAAGGAGTTTCCCACAGGAGAAACCTCACCTATGAAAGGTTATGAATGCATATTGTCATTCATTGTAATTGAAATGTGCAATAATTGCTTTTGCAAATGTACTGGTAATTGTTTGATAGTATTTAATGAAAAAAATTCCCATGGAAAAAACTTAAAAAGTGCATGCAATATACTGTAGTCATTGCAAGTAAATATTGTAAAAATAACAATAGCCTCAGTTCTTATCTAACACAGCAGTTTGCGTAAAGGTATTTATGAAATTATAAGCCTGTCAGTGTGCTTCCTTTTGGAACAGTTAGATGTCAGAATTATTTGAAAGGCTTTGCTTACATCATATCCCAAACCCTTCATCCTGATAGATGTATAATTCATATACATCTAACTTAAATGCCAGAGGACTAAAGATCTGGACTACTGAGTACTAAGGCATGTAAGGAGTTACTATTTTGCAGTGAACATGAATGCTGAATGTTTATTGCTAATAATTAATGTAAGAGAAAAATGCCCTTTTACACGAGCATTAAAAGTAATGTTACCTTTTATTACTCATAATGGGGTAGAAGCCCTTTAAATGGAATGGAGGGAATGCAGCTAACAGTGGTATGTAGTAAATGGATTAATGAAAGTAACAAAGTGTTTTCAAAATTTGAAGAGGTATTTGGCAAATGAATAATTTCAATGATGAACGTTTATCTCTTTGCAATGCCTCTTAACAATTACTCTGCAAAACATTAAAAATTAATATGAACCTAAGCACTAATGTTTCTTAAATGCTATATGCTGATTTAAAAAATTGTTATTCTGGCATTATCAGTACTTCCACCTCAAAAGAAGTTATCTACATCTAATACCAATTTGACCTAAGTAGCAACATTTATCTTTAAAAGTGTTAAGTTTCTAAGCAGCAGAATTACAAATATGGCACCTACTATTACTACATCAACACTGGAGATCTGCAGAATAAATATTTGTGAGGATCCCTTAATCTGCACCTTTCTCAACATGACCTACAGAGGGCACTGAGCAAATTACCCGTGAAAAACCAAAATAAAGATTATATTGTATTATCAAATGTCTGCCCTTAACTAATCACATATTTATGGCTAAATAATGAATAACTACAGACAGAATAATTAACTGCCATTAATGGCAAAACACTGCTGACTAAAGGTGACAACTTTGCCACATGGCTTATATTCCTTAATGCTGTATGCATTGTTAGTAGCTCCGATCACTAATGAGAGCAAAAGATAGCCCCCTTATAATCCTTCAGGCGTTTCAGAAGCAATTTCAGTTTTCTCTCCATTTGATTTTCAATCAAAAAGATCACTAATTAATTATATCCCCCCCCAAATGGCAACAGGTTCTCCTGCATACAAAAACCTTGGCAGCATAATCTAAATACCCTCCATTGTCTTCTATCTAACTGAACAATACAACAGTTACGATTCTCTCAAATATTATATTCTACAAATTTGCAGAGCCTTTATGTTATACTGATTATTCTGTGCTTAGTTATATGCATGATCAAACCACTAACTTGACAAAAAGTCTTAATCAACATACAACAGATGGTGACTCCATTTGCTTTTACACTTCCAATACAATGCCTTGATACACACAATACTTGAAAAAGTTACTAATTTGCCTTATGCCATTCGGAGGTCTGGGGCCTCCATTATGAAGTTGTATGCCATTTCACAGCACCAACCAGTGTTTCTACAATATAATCACAAGTTTAAGAACCCCCCCCCCCCACAAAAAAAAGAGTTTTCTACATGTTTTCAGTTAGCAGGTACAAGCAAGAGGGGAATAAATATTAGTCATAAATCATATAATATGGTTTTCTCCATTTGGCAAAGACCTATAAATTTAACAGTTGACATTGCCCATTTGATGTTTTACTTTCTCAAAATTAATTATGTACGAACATATATTAAACAAAATATCAAATCTTACACTCTCTCTTGTACTTTAGATTTAAGTTAAAAGGCTAGTACTGAAAATGTCTAATTATTAAAATTTGGTTAAATGGAACATTTTTTTTTCATAGGGATTACATCAAAGTGATACAACTACCAAAACTTACCTTCTAATATATGTTACACAATTCCTTATTTCCCATTATTATAAGAACATTTTCCGAAAGCCCAGGCATTGCACAAAACAAATACTAAAATTACTATGAAAATTCTAGGAAAACATTACTATTTCAGATAACATGCTTTTCCACCCCTTTACATTATAGACTTCTAGGCAATATATTACTTGTACTTTGGTGCTCTATAAACATTGACAATGCATCACATATTTATATATATCAGCTTTACATCATGACCCTTACTTTACAAACAAAAAGATAAAAGACGTTTTCATTATTTGAATAATCTGAATGTACAAACATGGAAAAGTGTGAAAAATATGTTATATTTGAACAAAGCCAAGAATCTTCAGCTAAATTCTGTTTTGCTAAACAAAGTTACAATGGCAACATTAACATATGCACAATGTACACTTTTCTTCATTCATTACGAACCTTCAACATTTCAGAATATTTGTTAAAGTTGAAAATATAGCCACATGCAAACAGAGTTATCAAATTCCTTAGCTTTAATTTAATAATTTGTGCACAAAGCTTCAAAGTCCTAAGATTTTTACTTTCAAGCATTAAAAAAAAAAAAAAGCATCAGAAGAAAGTACAAGTACATATAATGCACAAACTATTATAATAAGGATGTCAGAGTTTAAACAGATTATCCTCTGAGTATATATGGGCCATATATTGTTCTCTACAGTGGTAGCCGACCTTGTTTATTTCTTGCAGGAGAGTACATCAGACACCTTTATGTAATTTACACATGCAGTTCTGGTTAACGTTGTAGAAAATTTCTACTACAGATCTTACAAACGAATCCTTCAGTGAGACTAAAAACACGTTTCAGTTCATGCAATCTGATTAATACTGGTTGTTATATATACAAACGGCGTCAAAATCGAGGATATATGAATCAGGAACCCTAACGTTTTAAGACTGCAATGTTTCTACTATGAAATGGGCAAAATAAGTGCTATTCCATAGGTGTTATTGATCTTCAAATATATTTTCATGCATGATTTAAAATTAAAATAAATTTCCGATGTGAGGTTACTTGATAATGGGTAATTAGTTGCAAAATGCCACACAAAGCACTATGCTCCTTTTACTAACGCACGCTATGGAATGTGCTATATTATTTTAAATATACACATTATACAGAACTTAAGCACACATTCGAACTAGAATAATGGAATTACTTTAACGTCTAAAGGTTAAAAGCAAGTAAGCTGTGGTCATAAATTTGTTTTCCCTGGTGAAGTAGTGCATTCATTGTTTCATCAAAGACTCAGAATATTGAACATACATGTATAGCGTTACAAATTAATGTTTAAAGAACATAAATCGCCTAGTTCGCCCAACAAAATTAAATACTTTGGCTTTTGAAGTGAATTTCATTTCAACTGACCCCTTTACAAGACTTTTGTTCATGCAACGCATTAATGGAGATCAATTTAGACGCCGCTTCATGAATTACAAAACATGAAAACGTAATAGTAATTTACCATGACAATTATACGTAAATCATTCTCGGATAACACATAATACCATTTTATACCTATTAACCAAGCATTATTCTGAATTTACTTTTAAAAATACATATTTTTACACCGCTAGCATCTTACCTTTTTCAATACAGGTGACGGCTACGCTCAAAGGCTTGAATGCGCAGCGCTCTTGCGCAGGCAATTAGAAATTGAACTCATATTTGAAACTAAACCTCATTAAAATCAAAATATTGTCGTTGAAATATACTTTAAATTACTGTATAAATATTAAAATTGAATTATAATTTTTAAAATTTATATATTTTTTCCTAAATAATTTACAGTGCATTTCTTTTAAAAACTTCAGGAAGGACTATTTCCTATTTGGCCTCATGGATACATTGCAGCTATAGAAAGTCGAGAGACAAACAATAGTTCCAAGGTTTATCGTTAAGCCGCCAAATTTTATTTTCATCATTAGCTTCAGTATATTAGAAGCGCAAACGTGAATGAAGCACAAATATGTGCTTAATATGATGTATTACTTTAATTTAACAATATGGATGGTCATTAATTTAAAACTCCAGTACATTTAAGTTTAGTATACTTCATGCACTGTCACCAAAGTAGGAAGAATAAAGTTTTTTAAAGTGGGGCTGAGTATATAACATTTAAACATGTTACAGTTAATTTAATAAACGAATTAATTTAAATATAATGTTATCAATAACAACATTTATTAGGAATATCCGGTTTTAATTTAATCTGGAGGTTACAATTCTTTCTCAGGTTGTCACCATATTTTATTTCCATTTCTGTATTACCATTATATCGTTCTTTCTTTCATCCAGCAACTCTTACTAGTTGTAAGCAAAGTAAGGTAACAGACTCTTAACGACTTTCAATTATAACAGCCCATTTGCACTTCAAGATATTTAGTACATAGATAATCTCACTAGATGCCATGTTCTCGAATATTGCCCACCGTCTTTGAAAATGTTATGTACATTAGCAGAGAAAAATTAATCAATCAAGTAACAGCTGATTAAAAACCTTAAGGTGTAACTTGTCTGTCAAAATGTGAAGTGTTACATATTTCAAATACAGCGCACTGATATTTGACATTTAATCATATAAATAGGCTGCATAACACATAAACTTAAGAATTATGGCGACTGCAACAGTTACAAATACTGGCTCAAGTTATAACTTCAAAGTTGTACTTCTAGGTGAAGGTTGTGTCGGGAAAACATCAGTTGTTCTGCGATATGTGGAAGATAAATTTAACGACAAACATATCACTACTTTGCAGGTATAGTAACTTTTTTCTAAATATTGTTTTCACCCATTTTTACTGCTGGGGCATCTCAGAAGGTGCTGACTGTCAAGAGTTGAAATGATAAATTAGAAAAGACTTTCCTTTTAAGGAAGGAAATGTTGCGGGCCTTAGTTTAGGGTACATCCCCGGCATTTGCCATTAATGAAGACTGGGGAAGGAGAACCTGGATAAACCGCAATCAGGGAGGATGACTCTGGCGGGGATCGAACCCCAGACCTCCCGCTCAACGAGTTCGCGCCATAACGACCTCGCCAACCTGTGTGGGTTTATATTACTTTAATGTTAAACGCCATAAATCGTTTGTATTTGATATATTATGTTTTAACATCTTTTCTTTCCCCAGCTTTCCATTAGTTCCTAAGAGTTCACAAAACAATCACAAAGACTTGTGAACATTACATTTATCATTTGCAATTACCCAATTTAGATAAAAGGTTACAGTAAGCAGAAAGTAAGGACTCTTATAAATCAGCAACAAAGGTATTAGGTATAGGAGGCCATATAAATTATAGTAACCAGAAGGAAAGTTTTATAATATATAATGTATGTAAAAATTTAGTCTATTCCCCCTAGCCTAAAAGCCTTAATAAACAATGTTAACCCTCCAATCTGGTATTAAAAATATCTATTTAAAAAGGCCTGCTATGCAGTAAAGGAACTGATTAAAAAAAAAACACTGTAGTGATTTTATATCAATGTAGGTATGTAAATATGATATAGCGAAATTTGTGTGACCATTGTGTTTTATCTATTTCTGCTTCTCCAGTTCTTGTTATTTTAGATAATTGCTGTAAGATTATTTTATTTTTAATTTTTATTGTAAATATATAGTTCACTTTAGTTCTTGGAGCATGCAGTAATTTAAAAAGCAGTCACAGAGACCTACAAACATAGAACTTGTCAATTAGTGCATGTTTTTAACTCAGTATTATATATTGTTACTCATATATTCCTTTAATAGGTCTTTTAACATAGGTATTTTCCAAGAGCAGATTTAAAGGAATTATCATTGTTTATTAAGACTTTTAAGCTAGGGGGAAGAGCATTTTGCATTTTTATTTTCTTTGTTGTTATTATGTTTTTCAAATATTAATATATATATATATATATATATATATATATATATTACTTATTTTCCCTTCCCAACTATTTTATCCTTTTTGCTTTCTTTATCTGTTTCCATGCATTACGTTACCTTTAATATTCAATATTTACTTATACTGCCTTTACTTGTCTTCTGCCCTTGAAGAAAAACAAGTTGCTCAAAATATTACTATTTATGTCTTTTATTAATTTTGGCTACCCTAGTTCTTATTATTTTAGCAACATTGTTTGAAGATTTACTTTATTTTTTATGAAATATAATCATCCAGATTTATAAACAATAAGCTAAAATCAGCTGTGACTTATCCTGTATTATGTAATATGTGATATACAAAATTATATATATATATATATATAAATTAACACTAAAATAAAAGTAGATAAAGATAAAACACAGAGAAAGAGTCACACTTGAAACTGCTATATTTCGAACTACTGCGAGTTCTTCAATGGCAAGAAGCTAGACCTATATATATATATTAGTAAATATAACTTAATTGTTATTGGACATGAATCAAAAAGAAGAAATAAGAATGATTAATTTTGTTATTTTAGGCCTCATTCTTAAACAAGAAGATCAACATAGCAGGCAAAAGGGTAAATCTCTCAATATGGGATACAGCTGGCCAGGAGAAATTTCATGCTTTGGGACCAATATATTACAGGATGTCAAATGGAGCTATATTGGTGTATGACATAACTGATGAAGATTCTTTTCAGAAGGTAACTCTGCAAAAACAATATGAATAGAATGGATGTTCGAAGATGCTTTCTGCTTTTGTTCTTAGATTTTAACTAATGTGGATTAAAGTGAAACAGATACAAACCTACATATGATAGAGTTTTTTTGCAGATTTTATAAATTAATTCTGAACCAACATGGAAAATATGGTATGGAGACATTTTTCAGCAGAATTATCTCCTGAATTTTGTCTTTTATATTTTGTATTTTTATGAGAATTGGCTGCTGGGGCTTTTTAAGCAATGCTTTGTTTACACTTGTTCTGGAATATAGGTACAAATAAGGTGATGAAACAGGTTTGTTGTGTAGGGTAGATTTTTTTTTTTTTTGAATGATTTTATTTATGGACGCTCTTTAACAGCTTGGGTCATCAGCATCCCATTCAACTCAGGGCGTGAAATGGCCAACTCAGAGGCCTCTCTTTCAGGCTTGAGGTTCTTTTTCGTGCCGTAAATGTACGACACGGGACCCACGGCTTTACTTCCCTTCCGAAGGAAGTCATACTTAGGATTTTTACGCCCCAAAAAAATCCATAGGTCCCGGCCGGGTTCGAACCCGCGATCTTGGGTTTAGGAGGCAAGTATGGTAACCACTACACCACCAGGACCGACATAGGGTAGACTGAGACATGGAATGTCAAAATAATGGAAAATCTAATTTATGGTAAATATACCATGAATATGACTCCAAAGGTTTTCACGTGAAAAATTACGGCTATGTGACTGTCAATAATAAAAGTGATTATTAACTTGTATTACATGCAATATTAAAAAAAAAAAATAATAATCTTGAAATGAATCCTTGACATTTCACTGAACTTTTTAGTGTCCCTTTGTTCTATAATCTTTGTAGGAATATGCTGTGCCACTACATTTTACCATTACATAGAAATGGAAGGAAAAAGAGTTAAGAGATGAAGAGTAACCACCTAATATGGATGTGATCCAACATAAAAATTCAATTAGGAATGTTAAAGATTAGTTTTTAAAAACTACCATTATAAGTTGTATTTAGTTTAAAATAAAATAATTCCATCATTCCATATTGCCACATTAAAACTAAAAATAGCAAAATACTGTATTTAAAATTGATATTCTCATCCTAATCCTTCTGTTGAGCTTCACGTTGTACAAAATCCCAGAAGAGAGCAGACATTGACATGGTTATGACCAATGTTGACTTATACAGGAATGAAAATTTCATGAAAGATTCTGCCCTTTTTTTTTTCCTACCTCTTCCTTACAGTGACATAGAAAATCATTCTTGTGCTTGTACAAAACAGGCTCAGCCTTTGGATTTATTATTGGTAATCAGCTATCTACATCACAGACAGCACACTAAACTAAATGGTAAAACAATAGAAAACAATTTAAATCTAAGTTAAATGAAGTTGAAATACAATAAAACCATTTCTGCATTTCAAAGAATGAAAGACATTACTTTATATAATATTGTAATTAAGATAATTTACTATGGTAGACTAGATTCATCCATTAGTCAACAGGTCTTATTTTTAGTCCAACTTGGACATTGAATTCCATTATAATGTATTTTAGTTTGTATTCCTAATCAGATTTTAATTTTGAATAAATACTACTCTAGAACCCCACAAATTCAAACTAATTTGAACTAGTACCTGTTTGAATTATCCAGATTTATTATTATAATTAGAACTTGGGAGTTTTAAGTACTAAGAATCTGTAAAAAATAATTATTTTTTATATGATTTAATACTTGAATTATGTGACAAAAATGCAAAATATTTAATTAAATTTTAATTATTTTATGTCAAGAAACCATATGCAATACTCATGAATATAATTTATGCTATTCCTCCCCAACTGCTGAAGAATTATAGTACACAATGAGACTCACTCTGAAATTATTTGGCAACTATTGAAGAACATTGATTTATACTGGGGGAAAAAACACTTCATGTCACAAGAATCAGTCTGGAAAATTTATACTTGAGCATGTCTCTCATACTTTTATACATACTGTGAACTGCACTATTTTTTAAAATACTTCTTTGTGTTTTTTGTGTAACACTTGTGCTTTAGATCCACTAAGACTGTACACTTACTTTCTTCTCCACATCATGAACATGCTGCACTACTTCTGATAGAAGGATTCCCATTTCAAGTTTTTTAATTGTAGTGCAGAGATTAGTGGAAATATATTTCTAATGTTGTCACTTAATATTTCCTGAAAAACTAAAAATATATTTATATTCTGCAACATATTGCTGCAAATGATAACTTGCAGTTACTTTTGCCTTGGGCATCCTTAAACACACCAAGATTAAATTAGACAGGGGTTTGTTGGAATTTTGTCAATCTTCCACATGTCAAGCTAAAATGCTTATTGTGCAACTCCATTGGAACAGATACTTTCACACTAGCAGTATTTTGGTTCCAATGTCATCTGGTCCCATGGCTTTCCTGGTTATAGATAGAGTAAATCTCTTTCTTACCAGAGATGGACCACCTCCATGGTCTAGTGGTTAGCATTGCCGGCTGGATCGATCCTGGTGATGTAGTGGTAACTATACTTGCCTCCTAAACCCAAGATCGCAGGTTCAAACCCGGCCAGGATTGATGGATTTTTTTGGACATAGAAATCCTAAAGGGAAGCAAAGCCATGGGTCCTGTGGTGTACATTTACAGCACGAAAAAGAACCTCAAGCCTGAAAGAAGAGGCCTCTGAGGAAAATGTGTCGGCCATTTCATGTCCTGAATTGAATGGGCACTGATGACCTGAGATGTTAAAGAGCGTCCGTAAATAAAACAAATCAAATTGCTGGCTGGGAGGCTTGGGTTTGATTCTCAGTACCTACTCATGTGATAGAGATAGAGCATGCAGTAGTTGTCGCAGTAAGCCAAAGCTCTCCTTGGACTATGGCAAGCAAGTAAACACTACAAGTAAGTGAAGCATGCAGCTTGACTAAATCATACAATAATATCAATTATATGATTGACTTCACTGTGCAAGTTTCAATTAACATTTTAATTACATAGATATTTTCTATTAATGGAGGCAAGAACAAGGGTGAGTCTAAGTATCGGTTGTGGATGGGCATTAATCCAAGGTCTAAGAAAACAGACATTTTAAACTGCATGCTCCTAATTTGTACCATCATATTTTGCAGTCCACAAACTACACTAACTGGCAAGGAGAGAAAGAAGAAGGGTGAAGAGATAATGCATACAATACTCCTATCATTAAAACAGTGATAGTATCTTGAAAGTGTAAACAGAGCAGTGCAGGATAGGTATCATGCAATTCTAATAATCAAAATAGCATGCACTTGGGTGTTTATATCAAAGTTACTGCTCTGTGTTAGATAACACTGCCACATGGTATGAAACACAAGGCAAAGGGTAATCTTGTACCAGCAATAAGTCTAAAATTAGGTTTTTGGTAAAAATTATTTAATTAAAATGGGATTAAATGCATTTTATACTAATATTTGAATATATATATTTATTTATTATTAAGTGTTGTACATTTTTTGGTCATATAATACTTAAAATATACGATTTATCACATCCAAAGTTTTAAACTTTTTGGAATTCCTTTTGCAGTTCAAATAAAATATGTAGTTACCTAAGAATCTGAGATGTGATTGTAATTAAAAGTACAACAATAATATTTAAGTACACCCTTTGACAAAAAAATGAGCCATCTCTTGAATGCAAAATTCTTCTAAGTCTTACTCCAACGCAGGGTTCACAAGGTAATCAGCAAGGCTGTGTAGCCACTGCAGTAGTTGTGTTATGTGGCATGCACTAAAGATGCTATTTAGTATGTGTTCGTTAGCTCTGTGGCAGAGTGTGCAGTGACACCGTGGTTAAGAGTGCAGGTTCAATTCCTGGCATCAAGCATTTCTTTTTTTTAACAAACCTTTGTTTAATGTTAACATAGTATGTAACATATTTCCTTCAGTATTTTTTCTATCTAAATACAATAAGGTGCAATTGCATTCCATGCACAAAGGACAAAAGATGGCTTAAGTGCACAAATCAAGAATACTGGGATGTTGTAGCCTCACTTCTACACTAATGTAGAAATCTGATATCATCTATGCCCTGAAGATTGATGGCAGTTATGCTGAGGGTTCATACACTTGATATTACTTTGTGTTTATTTATGTGTGTTTTCTTTAGAAGATAAATGTTTTTGTTCATGTATTTATTTAGTTATTTGTAAAGAATATGTTAATTTGTGATTACTTTTTTGTGTTTGCACAGGTAATGCCATAAAACTGAAATGATATGTTAAAAATATAATATGATAATAAGGCAACATGATATTATACATGTACACTTAAAAAACAAATAAAATTTTAAAAAAAAATGTGTGGGATTTGAACCCAGGAGTTAAGCAGAAATATAATGCCTCCTAAACTGCTCAGCCATGCTACTCTATCCTAATGTTCTCTTTCCAGATGTTTATGATTTTGACCATTATGTTTACAAAGTACCCACTGGAGTGTGCCAGTTGCCACAAACTCATTAGGAATACAGTTTTTATGAGTATCCCTGAAGTTCTCAGATCAACATGTCGAATCTGGGGATGATTAATTTATTTTGTCTAAGGGTGTACATTATTCGACAGTTGCCCATTCATTGTGAACATGATTAATGTGATTGTTGCCATTTAAGAGGTAGAGAGGGAGCTGCACGTTGTGAGAGCTCTGTTAAAGTTAAATATTGTGTACTGTAATTCTTGTCATTTTGTGTCTGTTAAACATTTTTGTTTGACTGCACAAATCACCAATAGAGAAATCATAGTTCATATGCACTTAGAGAAAAACTTGGAATAGGGAAGTATTTGGACAAGGAGAAAATGGCTGCAAAAGTAGCTGGTGAGTTTCACATCAGTAAGGCAACTATAAATGACTAGAAAGAGAATTCTGTTAAAATTGAGTAATGTTCTCATTGATATTAGAAGAAGTTACTAAACAGAATTGTACATCAAAAACTTCTAAATTTAACAAAATTCAAGAATTAATATTTTTATGATTATTCACATATACATATAAGGGTAGGTCCATAAGTTTCTGGCCAAACCATTTTCTAGGTATGATAAAGACAAAAACTATATTTCACTTTTCAATATAGTTATCTTTTATTGCAATACACTTCTCACATCTTTGAATTAACATTTCAATCCCCTCCCCATCCAAAAGAAAATAGAAGTCTTGTCTGCAAAATGGGCATTAACAGCATCCATCACTTCTTCGTCACACTTAAATTTTCTTTCTTGAAGATCCTTCTTGAGTTTTGAGAAGAGAAAATAGTCACTGGGAGCTAGATCTGGGCTATAGGATGGATGGTTGATCTCCTTGAAGCCACATTTCTTCACAGCTTCCTTTGCAACAAGAGTTGTATGTACAGGCTCATTGTCATGAAGAAGAGGCACACAACCACTCAGCTTTCCTTACGTTTTCTCTTGAATGGAAGCATGTAGTCTGTGCAGTAGGCCAGCCTAGTATTCCTCATTTACTGTGGTGTTCCTCTCCTTGAAGCCAATGAAGAGTATTCCTTCACAGTCCCAAAAGATTGTGACTATAATCTTCTTGGTTGACTGAGTGGCCTTGGCCTTTAGAGGCAGTGCTTTGCCAGGTTTATGCCACTCCATTGATTCTCTTTTGGACAAGGGATCATAGTAGAGGATCATAGTTTCATTTCCTATAACAATGGTTTGCAGAACTTCTCTCTCGTTGCCAAGGCAGAGCTCCAAAAATGCCTTACAACAAATGACTGGTTACTGTTTTTGAACTGAGGAAATAAGTCTAGTCACCCATCTTGCACTAACTTTATTCATGTTTAAATGTTGATGAATAATTCAAAGGATTGTTATTTTAGAAAGGCCCAACCTTGCTGCTATTTCTGTAATTTTGAGCCAGTGATCTTCTAAAATTTCTCTGTCCACAAGAGTGATGTTTTCAGGAGTTAGCACCTCTAAGGGCCGACCTGCACGCTCTTTGTCTTGAATGCTTTCTTGACTCATTCAAAAAAGTTTGGCCCATTTTTTTATGGTAGAATATGAGGGGGATGCTTCTCCATATACACCGTCCAATTACTGTATCATTTCATTTCTAGTAAGTCCTTCTTTACTGAAGAACTTAACAACAGCTCGATACTCCATTTTGAACATGTCACAATCTTCTTCATGCATCTATATCTGAACAGCTGAACACAGCCGAGCGGGAGTTACAGTGCAATTATTTACTTAACACATAAGGTATGACATCAAATAAGGCATTTGTGAAAGTGATAATCCTTATCGAGAAGGCTGGAGTCTTAAGGACCCATCCTCACATATATATCTTCCTCTCATTTGGTGCTAGAGTCTGGGGTGAGTCTTGGCCTGCCACTGTAACCTCTGCTTCCTCTGTCTCCATCTTACGACTTTATTGATAGAGGGCAGTATTGTAGGGGGGCATGTGATCAGCATGCCGACATCCCATCAGTAGCTTATCGTGAAAATTTCGTGATCAAAGAATGCTACTTCTTCCTCTTCCTCAAGTAGCTTCTCAATTGTCATGAGACTGGGTGGACCCCATTCCAGAACTGCCTAACTTTGAAAAATTCCTAAGTAGATCTTGGGAATAAAACACGGGCCTCCCAGTCAGCAGCGCTAACTACTAGGCCAAGGAGGTAGTCCTATTATATATATAAACATGAATGTGTTTCCTGCATTTTATAGAAGTTAAAAAATGCTTGAACAGAGATTTCTTTAAGCAACGATTTGAAGAGCAGTTTGTGCCCTGTGTGAAAATTACAATATAAACATGATTTCCTGCATTCTATAGAAGTAAAAAGAATGAATGAACAGAAATTTTTTTAAGCAATGATTTGAAGAGCGCCTACAAAATATAGTACCTCTGGGCCTTAGTACGAGTTCAAAATGAAGGCATTTTAATCTACATTTCAAATCTTCTAAAAAAGTGACTGTCAAAGATTAATTTATTGGTTAACAGAAGTGTGGAACAATGTCACAGAGCAGTTGCAGAAGATCATGGAAAAAAATCTATGGTCAGATATTTTCTTTATTGAGACTCAAGAGCAACAGAGTGAAAGAGAGGAGGCATTGCAGCTCATGAAACAACTTCCAGGATGTCAAAAGCAGCGAGTCAGACTTCACTGAATAGCTTGCAGCCACAGGGAGGGGCACAAGTTTTCTGACTAGAAATTTGACAGTAATATGGAGTAGACAATTTCATGTTCAGGTGGAGCAAAATGCTGAAGCACACCTAGGCCACTGGGGAATGTCATATAAAGGCATTAGCATAATACTGTGGCCTCTGCTAGATTCAGAACCTTGAAGGGGGGGGGGGATTGACTTTTTACAAGTTGATCTTCAGTGAAGTGTTTGTTGTGTTTCTAAAACAAATGCATATATAACTGATTAAAACTGTAATAATTTTGCTTCTTTCAATTTCTTGAAAGATATTTTGAGCATGTACAAGGGCTGTTCAATAAAGAATGATCATCATTTTTTGAAAACATACCTTTATTCATCCTTATAATTTTCATTATCTTTCACAAAGTGGTCCCCATTGGATGCAGTATATCTGTCCAGCACTTCTGCCAATCTTCAAAGACATGCTGAAAACCATTTTTTGACAGATCGTTCAGAATTGCCTCTGCAGCCTTTACTACTGCTTCTGGTGATGAAAATGCTTACCATGAAAGCATTTCTTTAATTTGAGGAAAAGAAAAAAGTTATACAAGGTTAAATCTGGACTGTAGAAAGGGTGAAGGACACACTTCACATTGATTTTTGTGAGATATTCAGCAATAACATTTGCAATGTGTGACTGCATTATCATGTTGCAGCATCCAGCTTGTTGCAAGGAAATGTGGACTTTTGCATGTTACAAGGCCTTGCAGAGTTTTCAGTACATCTCTGTAGTGTTGCCCAGTTTCATTTGTTTGTGTAGGTACGCCATGTAGATAAACCATTTCTTCAATATAGAAAAATGAGATGGTCATAACTTTCACAGCAGAAGCAACTACTTTTCCTTTTTTTAGTATTGGTGATGATGGAGATTTTCACACAAGAGCTTTACTGTTGGTTCTCAGGATTGAATCAGCAGTGATTACCTTTGAAAGAATCTCTGCATCTTCCTCTAACATCAACTGCACACAAACATCCATTTGTTCAGGAATCGGCGGTCATGGAACCCACCATGCACAAATGTCTCATGCAACTTTCAGTTGCTAACATGTGGGTGGCACTCAGTGAAATTTTCAGGATTCTAGGAGTGTTCTTAATGTTTCTCTCACAATGACAGCAGCAGTGTCAATGATTTCTTCTATTAGAACACAAAGTGGAGTGCCAAGTCTACCTTCTTTTCAAACTGATTTTCTTCTCTCTTTAAACATTATAAACCATCTGATGTAGGGAAGAACAAACTTTCTATATGCCTGCTGTAACATTGCAAAGACCTCCGCTGAAGATTTGTTGAGACGAAAGTAGAATTTCAGAGAAACATTTTGTTCATTGCCTGTCACCTCCATTTTGCTGTAGGTGGAACTGGAAATGACAACAATGAAATTAGTACCACTTGTAAATTACACATTAAGCTAACAAAATATTGTAAAGTTAAATTTTAGTGCAGGAATTTATGCCTATTCAAAGATGATAATCTTTCTTAATTGAACAAACTTTCACATTGTTTAGTTTCTTTTGAATACAACTCAATAAATATTACATATGTGTTTGATTTATTCACCTAGAAAGGTCACAGATTCATTTACAGAGGTTTGGTTCAAATTATTGAAATTTGGAATTAATGGGGTATGGATTATTGAATTTATGGTGTACTATATTTTTTTGGTATACTTGTTTCTGACAATTCTTAAGTTTGATAAGGCAATGACTGAACAAATTCCTGCTCAGTGATGAATTGTTACATTTTGAGGATAATATTAACATGCTCTGTTTAAAGGTAAAGAACTGGGTGAAGGAACTAAAGAAGATGCTTGGTAGTGATATTTGCCTGGCCATTGCAGGAAACAAAGTAGATCTGGAGAAACAGCGAAATGTGTCCATACAGGATGCAGAAGAGTAAGTGTTTGATAATACTAAAAAGAATAATAAACAATTTGCAAAGGAGCTGCTCTTTTCTGAAACATTTTTCAATGTCCTTTTTCCATTATGGTTTGCTTTTACTGTCCAAGTCTTATTACACCTTAACATCAAGATTGCAGATGTATAATGGCCTAATAATAATAATAATAATAATAATAATAATAATAATAATAATAATAATAATAATACTTATTTTGGTTTACTCATGGAAAAGATTTTCTAAATTATTCTACCTTATTTCATATTATATTATTAACCAGTTTTCTCTGACTTGTCCAAAGAATCTTCATAATCTCTTAACATCTAAATCTCTAGTTAAGATCATTGCATGATTGAATCAAACTACACACTCTTATTGGCTCCACTTACATGTTTAAATTTAGTGCATGTTTCACAGACTTGTCCACATCATAAGCTTATAGTCGACTGCTGGTTAGTTGATAATGCGGGAAATGGTCTGTGAAACGTACTAGATTTAAACAAGTGCAACTAATAAGAGTGTAGTTTTACTATAATTTTTATTATGATATGTAGAAAAGTAGTAGTTTTTATTTATTTATTTGAAAATATCTCTGCTTAGATTACAAAATCCTGATTTTGTTACCATCCATTTCAAAATTATATAGCTTTTAAACCATGAGCTTGAAGGTTTTGGTTTTTACCATTCTCTAAAGGAAATTTTGCTTTTTCTGCTGGCTATTCTGCCTTAAACATTCTGAATAGATCCTGACTATGTTACAGGCAGGCATTAGTTTTCGGATTGGAGCTTTGAGTAAGTTTTAACAATTTTTTCTTTGAAGGCAATTTTCTCAAAACTACATTGTTCTATGTGTATATACCTCAAGGAAAAAAAAAACAAAAAACTACTGCATCGAATGTCTAGACATTTTCAGTGATGTTTAATTCTATTTATTCTTCAGTGCACAGATGAAATGTGTCAAATTAAACTTTTAAAATATCAATGGAGCGCTAATGGTAGGAACATAAACTTATCTAATTTAACATTGGTAAGCTTCCTTCTTTTCTGATCCAACCCTCTTCCATTGCTATCGTGTTACTCGCAGTTATTAAATCTTTTAACTATTTCAATTTCTTTACCTTCCATCTTCTCTCTTTGTAGTTTACTTACTTTCTTAATACCATTAATTATTTTTGTATATAGTGAAACTCCCAATTTATCAATTTTCATGGGGTAAGTAAAAGGAAACAATGGATGGGTGGAGGGTGTAAAAATTATCATTAGCATCTCTGGCATGTTAAAACTGGGGGAAGGACTTGTAAACTAAACTGAAAGAAAGCATGCAGAATGCATAAATATGCCATAATATTTATTTTATATTATCACAATATTAGATGTTTCGCATCCCTCACCCTTGTCAGACACACCTATGGTCTAAAATAACTAGATCTTTCATCAAGTTCCCCAAGTACTTCATAAGGCATGCCATTACTTTGGTAACAATAAAACTTTAGCTTTCTTTTGTGCTGCATGTATACTGAAGAGCTTATGGGCAATGAAAACTAAGATTCCTTGCTGCAAAAGTTCATTCACAGCATTGCCTATTATCTGTTTGTGTATCTTCATTTCTGTTCACACTTCCCCCTCTACAGCAAACACAAAACATATGTTTTCTTTGTGCGCTCCATTTAGCGGTGCACATTTCTCACACATGAGAAAACAATGTGCATTGCTAGTGTTTCAAAAAAATTGTACTGCTTGTTGCAATTTATCAATGATATATGATTAAAAGCAATCAATCACACATACAAGCTACATAAATATGTTTGGTTGATTCAGAAAAATAATACTTCATACTTCGACGAACAATCGATGCAGATTTTATTATGTTTGTAGTGAAATTAAATCTGGGACTACATAAATCAAATGCTAGATCCGAAAAATGAACATTGCACTGAGGCTTCACAGTATATGATATTAATGATCTAGTGTAAATAAATTGTGTAATTAATTTTAGTATGTCAGTTTTATAAATTTTTATTTGATTATATTCATATATTTGCTATGATTGATCACTCTGTTAGATTCTGAGACATCTGTATGTAAAATAATGGGTGATTTTTCTTTCATGAGACTAGCAGGACCCGTGGTGAATGGGAGTCAGAAAATCTGCAGCTATGATTGTTGCTTAAGTTATTACTAACACTTAAACAGTACATTTACTCACCATTATCAAGCAAGAAGAAGCTGGAAGTGCCTCCCTTCATTTTCCATACATATCTGGCATTGGCTTATGAAATTAACCATTACCCTCTGTAGTTTCCTGTGAATAATGGAGGAAATTTCTTCACTGATGTTATTTTTCAGTTCATCTAATGAGTATGAATTTGTCTTGTACTCTTTTCCTTTAATACCCCCAAAAATAAAAATTGCTGGGCATTAAATTGGGAGACTGAAGGGACCATACATTGCTAGTGATGACTCCGTTATAAAATATTTCACAAATTGCATGAAAGGAGACATGTAGTGTAGAATCCTGTTTGAAAATGGCAAACTTATGCTCCCTCACAGTTAATTTATGGAGAAAGAGTTGCAAAATATTCTGCACATACATATCATTATTGTTTCTTTAAACTCTCTTGCTGCTAATGTGCGCCGCACTCTTATCTTTTGTTCATGCAAGGGCCCCTCGTGTAGCAGTTTAGGCTTTTCTAAACTCTATTATTGGTTGTTCTGTAATTAATATTCCCACTTAGATGGGAATTAATATTCCATAAAGAAAATTAGATTAGAGTAAATTTTTCCATCATGCACATTATTCATAATCCATTCACAAAATCTATTCCTGGATGCAAGATCTAAGTTCTTGCACTACAGTAATTTTATAGGGTTTTTAATTTCAGTAGCTTTGTAGTGTTCAAACCAAGGAATAGGAAATTCCCATTTGCTGAGAGAGATGCAGAAATAACTTTTAAGGGGAATATTCCAGAGTATGTTCAATGTAATCTAATGTTTCTTCTGTAAGTATTGTACATTGCTGTGTATGCTTTTTATCAAGAATATTTCCTGTTTCATGGAATTTATTTACCAATCTATAAATTGAACTTCAACTTGGAAGTTGAATATCAGGGAATCTCTTTTGAAACAATCTCCATACATCACAAGCTGATTCTTTATGCACATTCAAATCATAAATAAACACTCTTTGGGGAATAGAATACCTGAATTGAGCCATATTATGCTTACTATGAATAGTTAATACACTGTCACATAACACACAAGAACATGTCTGTAAGTTCCTAGAATTAAACTCTTACTGACCTCCTATCATGCTCTCCAGCCACTTTCAAGCATGGGAACAAGATGAGAACTGCAGAGCTTGGTCAACTGGTGCCAACTGCATGTGGAGCAGTGCAATGAAGGAAAAATAACCCAGTAGAATCATCCAACATATTGTATTATTACAGCAATATAACATATTCAAAAACATGTATATGTTGATATGGATGAAATAAATGAAATGAAGAGAGAGAGAGAGAGAGAGAGGCACATTGTCACTCTATTAGTAGCATCTGAAGATTTAAAGGTGATTTTTTTAAGGGTGTTAAATGGAAATAAGATTTATGTTCACTGTTTAAATCTGAAAACTTTTTGTTGCAGATATGCTGCCTCAGTAGGAGCTAAACATTTTCATACATCAGCTAAGCTTAATCAAGGAATTGAAGAAATGTTTTTTGAATTGAGCCAGAGGATGATTGAGCATGCCCAGAATGAAGACCTTCAGAAGGCTGGCTCACTAGGACGATCAGGCAGTACACGGCGCATTGTCGTTGTTGAGGATGAAGATGAGACAGCTGCACAGTCAAAATCTGGTTGCTGCAGTGGCATCACCTCCAGCTCCTAACCCACATTCTATCATGCATCCTTTACAGCAAGGAATGCAAACAATTTTTTTTTTCCTGCCCTAAGTCACTGATGAAGCTGAATGTAAACTATTAACCATATTTAAAAAATGGAGGTGTTGCCACAGATATAAACACTCGTAGTTCTGATAAAGCTCTTATATTATATTATTAAAGAAACTGTTAAATGATAGGATTCTTTTAAAGGAAAATACTTTTTAATAGTTAATACCTACATCTTCTCTGTCCCTCCCCATTTAAGATTATATTAAATAATGGCAAATAATAGGAAGTGTCTAGATTATATGTGGGCTAACTCCTACATTTCTCTTGATCAGCTTCCTAAGAAGTTGCCAATATCCTGAAATATGATTGTATAACAGCATTTACTCTATGTTTGTAAATCTTGAATTTAAAAGACCATTCCAACTCAGCTTTTGGTAGCTTGTATATTGTGGGTTTCTTGTGTCTGAATTGAAGTCCAAGAATTTAAAAGCTGTTTATGGTGGTTCAAAATGCCTTCTATGAAATGAGCTGAAGATTTTGATGTGCCAGTGTACATGAACCTACTTAATTCAAGATATATAAAGTGCTGTTATATTTCTCTACTGTGTGAAACTAGAGAAATGCTTGATCTAGCACTGGATAATTTGACGGTGCAACTGAAATTATTTTTCTGTTCCATATGGTGCATCAACAATGTGTAACGTGAACTTATTCATTTTTATCTATTATTTACACAGAAAAGATGGGAAATATGGAACTTGTCAGATGTTCAGTGAAGCATTACAAGTACCATCTATACATCATGTTCCACAAAGCATAACCAATATACCTTGTATGACAAAGTATTCGTGTTTATTCATGCAATTTTAGTTAATATGACAAATCAGACAATAAACTGTGGTGGAATCCCATCAACTTGCTTGCCAGTTAGTTCATTGTGCTTTAACGTTAAGCTGGAGTTTGGAAATGATCTCCATAGCTAATCATTAAAGAAGGCCATGCTTTGTGTATAAAGAACAAGTTGTGAAGTTTAGTTTCTGTTTTAATAACAATACAGTGTTTTGTACACATTGTAGAAAAAACAAATATATACATATATAAAATTGTACAATGAAATTGAACTTTTGCTTCTGAGCTATGTATTTTGTAACTGCTTGGAGATTCTGTAGTGGAATTTTATCAGCAACAGAAATGGATTATTTTTAACTTTGTATATAAGTTTTGTTTTTGTATCTATTGATTTGGTCAACATGAGATTTTACAACAATTGCAGATACCAATACAGCCCTTTTTTTGTTTTACTGGTGTGTAATGCATGCTTTTACTGCTGTGACCTGAATTTTTAGGTGCTAAAAATCGAATTAAATTTTAATAATTTTATCTTAATATAAACAATATGTAGTACTTGCCAATATATTTTATGCTATGTCTCCCCATTTGCATACACAGTGAGATCCATCTGAAATAACTGTTATCGCAGAACAATGAGTATTGCTAGGGGAAAGAACACTTCACATTATGGGAAATTTATACCTGAACATCACCTCACACACTCATATCCTTTTCTTGCTGGCTGTCCAACACATTTGAAATTTTATGCTTAGTGTCATATTCACTATTTTTTTCAAACACTTCTTGGTTATGAACTTATACTTTTGAAGCTATTAACAGTGAAGTAGTAAAATAATATATCCTAAACTTAGGTATTCATTTTTTACACTTAACTCCTCTTACTTACATAAAAGTAAGATGCATTTCGGGAAAATCTCTCCCATCTTCAGTTGCTCACTGCACATAGGATATATTACCACTCCATTGTCAACAGTTTTGTAAGTACAATATTTATAGTAAAATAATATTGATATAGAGCTGGTTTGGTGATATACTTTACTTATACCTAGTAGAATAGAATATTTATTTCAATCTTCCATTAAAAATTATACATTACTTACAATTGATACTGACCCAAATTTTCTTGAGGCCCAACATGTCACGATTCCCTGGTTGTTGACATGGGTTAGAGCCCTGTCTCATCTAATTTTCCTCTTTTTCTCTCTTCACTTTCCTAATCCCTTTGCCTCTTCTCTTCTTAATTATTCACCCATACTTCTACTTCTTTCCCACTGTCTGTCAACATTTTTATTGCTACAATATTGTTTTCCATTTGATTCCATTTTGGATACCATATGCCCTCTCCAATTATTTGTTTCCTTGCACTGCATCAAACAATGGAGCATATCCTCTTTTCCCCACACATAGCACATATTTCCATATTGATTTTTTAAATCCTTTAAGATACATTGCCCCATTCGCATCCATGCATATCCTTCCCTCTTACTTATCACAGCTTTCAACATACTTCTCCCTAGCCCAATCTTTCCTTGTACAGTCTCAACTTTTATTCTCAAAAACTTGGCCATATCTTCTATCCTCCTCCTTTCTTTCCTTCAGAAACTTATTGAATTATTTTCTCCCTTCTGAATACATCACCCATATATGTTTTTTTTCAGTCTCTTCCACCAATTATGTGCAAAACTGTTCCTTGATATTTCTTACAAGTTTTAATTATATTATCGTTCTCTAGTTTCAGATTCCTATACCAGTATTTCAGAACGCTTTCAACCACCATTACTTTTTTACCTATTCTACTTAATTCTGTCGGTGCTACTCCTCTTGGCAATGTTTTTGTTAGCCTCAATAACTCTTAACAAAACATTCTGTATATTACATCAATTAATGCGTAGTGTCACCAAACCAACTCTTATATCAACACTACAACTTGGCATTTTATTTTTGTAACACTTGTGCCTTAGATCCACCAAGACTGTATACTGTTTCTCCACATCATGAACATGCTGCACTGCTTCTAACAGAAGGGTTCCTCCCATTTCAAGTTTTTCAGTTGTACTGCAGAGGAAAACCAAATTAATGGAGGTTATGTCAAGTGATTTCTAACACTGTCACTTAACATTTCTTGAAGAACTAAAAATATCTTTATATCCTGGAACATATTGCTGCAAATGATAATTTTGTTGCTTTTGCCATGGGCATCTTTAAACACACAAAAGAAAGATAACTGTGAAAGCTACCATTTCACAACACCAAAATTTACAACAACAATGGTCTCGGCATATAGCTCAAACACTGTGAAAATACAACAGTCTCTCATCACTATTCTGTTGCATCAAATTTTTTATTTGTGATGTCAAGCTGCAGATCTGACATCTAATTAAGTATTATATTCTCTTTAAAATAGCTCTAGGTCCATGTTCATTGAAATTTTCTATTAACAGAGACGAGAACAAGGTTGAGTCCAAGTTGTAGATGTGCTTTAAGCCAAGGTCTGGAAAAACAGACATTTCAAATTGCCCACTCACACATTCATACCATCAGAATTTGGAGTCCTCACTTTATGCTAACTACACTTCATAAGCTGGGAAGTAAAGAAAGAAGAAGGTGAAGAGATTATGCATACAAAACTCCTCAGCAAAAACAGTGGTAGCATCTTGAAAGTGTAAACAAAGCAATCCTTGTAAACTTAGGAATGGTGAAGTTTGTTAAATTATACAATTAAGTCAGTATTATGTGATACTGCACTTCACTACCAATTTTTATTCTTCAGAACATGTTTCAAGAGCGTTCACTCTCATCCTCAGCTGGGGACTGACTAACACTGGCAGGTGATGGTGTGGCCTCTGGTGGTTCCAATAAGTACTGTAACAGGAAGTCCATTGGAGGGATGTCAAAGTTCATATTCCAGTGCTTATTTTTTAAAATGTAAATCCTCTCCCATATTGCTAACTCCTTGGGAATGTTCGTAGCTTTCAACAGTTTCACTTCTTTTGCATTGTCATGATCGTAAGTCCAAAAATGGTCTGCAACTGCTGATATATCCACCTGTGTATATCTTATATTTCTGAAGTGTTCTTTGGTCCATGTCTCCAAGTTTCTAATTGTTTTTACTCTTGAAACATGTTCTGAAAAACAAAAATTGGTAGTGAACTGTTTCACCAAATACCAACTTAAATGTATAATAAAGCAGTCCTTGATAAACACAATTCTAATAATCAAAATAGTATGCACTTATAAGCTAATATTAATGTACTGTTCTATTAGGCAATACTGCTAGGCCAGCCACGTGTTTACCTGCAAAAAGAAGTCTGAAATTGAGTTTTTGGTAAAAATTATTGAATTAAAACTGAATTTTATGCAAATATATGAAAATATTTAATTACATATATTCTTAAAGAAATGTATATTTTTATGTGATATAAAATTGAAAATACCATATTTATGTGAATCTAATATGCACCTTTTTGTCCAAATGTAGTATTCAAAATTGTGGTGTCCATAATTTGCCGGTAACTTAATTCAAATTTATAGTTTATTATGTCACAAGGCATTGCTGTAATTCTCGACTTTGATACATTTATTGTTGGCCTATTATTGAATAGAGCGTTGAATAGTAAGAAGCCATGAAATGTAGGAAAAACAGAACAACAGCTTATGGTGGATGCTACTTTCAAATGTGAAGTAATTCTTTATGATTAAAAAATGGTAGCAGAAAGGCAGAGAGTTCAGTGTAGCTGAGAGCAATTTTTGCATGTGGCGGCAATGAAATTGGCTGAGTTTACCACATCTAAGGTTTTAAACATGTTTGCAAATTCCTTTACCTCAGTGGAAATGAAATATGTATTTACCTAAGAATCCAAGCTCTATTGATGATACTCGAGATGAAATGATAAGTTTGAAAAAAAAAAAATTACAGAAAGATATGTTTTATGCCTAAATTTAAGTGTTTCCCCTGGCATTTGTCATTTATGAAAATAGGAATGTGGAAAAAGCTCAGTCAGAGAGGATGGTACTGGAGGAATCAAACCCCAAACCTCCCACTCATGAATCTGTGCCATAACGAACTTGGCTACTTGTATCTTCAGTCACTATACAAAATACTGCATTAGCTTTCAAAGTGTTTAAATAAAGTATTAGATGTTAAATTTTCCTATATATTTCTCAAAGATATAATTTACTTTTTATGTATTGAAATGTAATCTGCAATTTTGGTACCAAAATTTGGGATACATGTATGAATATGATTTATTTCAAGACTTAAAGTTTCCTGAAATTTTCATGCATGCAGTTTTGAGCAGTTCATTTAACATTCAGGATGAGTCGGAATGACATCAATCTTCAGGTAAGTATCGAGGAATGTATGCCTGTAAATGCCTTGTGCTGTAGGGCATTTAAGTTATTAAATAGCTGTTTTGGGTTAGATGAAATTCTTCTGAACAGATCACTATTACCTTATGTAAATTCAAATGGCACAACATCAGTGATAGGACTGTAGAATGTGACATTGCACGCTTTAAGACAACAAAATTAGCAGATGCTTAAAGTGTTAATATGTCTGAAGTTCTATTCTGGTCAGCACTCAATTCATGGCATGTTTCTGCATGCAGGGGTTAAGAGGTTTTAGCCTCATTCTGTCATAGAGTTCTCTATGGCAGATATATGCTAATAGTTAAAAAATTAAAAGCAGGTATCTAGCAATGAGAACTGCAAAAGTTTGAATCCTACCCATGCATGAATTGTGTTGTTATTTTTTGCAAGTAAATGTAACATTTAGTATACAGCCTCCAAATGCAAAGGCTTATTTGAATTTTAAGACATTTAAGCTTTTTCTGTCTCTCATATGCAGGCACACAAAATGTATAATCTTTAATAATCTCTTCCGAGTTGAATGTTTAAAACACTTCTTATGGATTCACTTAAATGAGATTTACTCAGGACATATGTTTCATGGAACTATTGTCCACGCCATCAGCTGTTAAACGACTGTTGGATCATTCATAGGAGCTGGGTAGGTAGGTGTATAATCTTTGTTTTCAAAATAAATGGGATATTAGTTACTCTTCCGAGTCAAAATAGAACTCTTTATGGTTTCACTTACGTTGCTAGACACCTGCTTTTAATTTTTCAGCTATTAGCATACATTTGCCATAGAGAACTGGATGTGACTGGTAATGACAGAATGAGGCTATAAGCTCTTAATACCTGCTTCCAGAAACATGCCTTGAATTGAGTGCTGAGCCAAATAGAACTTAACGGCTGATGCTGTAGACAATTGTTCTACAAAACACGTCCTGAGTAATTCTCATGTAAGTGAAATCATAAAGTGTGTTCTAAATTTTGAATAACTAAGTCGAATTTGCAACACGTCACTAATAGTTTTCCTTTTTTAAACTGTTAGTGATGTAAGCGTTACAAATTCAATTCAATTATTCAAAATTTATATTAAACATCTCTGTTACAAATGTCCACCGTATTTAACTGTGTTCTAAATATTTAATCAGAAGAGATTATTGCTGTTCCTTTGAAGTGATTATCTAAAGATAATCTGATAATGCAATGTTGGGAGAATATGGTGGGTGCACCAGTTTACCAATCAAGACGAATAATTATTTCATGATCCACCTTAAATGTATGTGGTTTCATAATCATGTAAAAGAATGCCTTTATGATTCACCAGTACAGGCTCCGTAGTTTTCAGCTTTCATAGACATGCTCCAGCTGTTTATAGTGCACAATAGCAATGATTGATTGGTTGGCATTTCATGATGCAAAATATCCTGCTGTCCACCAAACACAGAGCATAACCTTATTTTTTATTAAAAAAACCTTCAGTAGGTTTTTTAAATAGTGTTTAATACCCATTTTTACTTCTGAGACACCACAGGCAGAGGACACTGATAATACATGAAATGATAAACAGGGAAAGAAGTATTTTTTGATGATAGAATTAATGAGCTGCTAAAAAAGTCATATTGGAGTGTCATCACGTCTGCAGTGCTTATCAAAGAAAGTGATCAGTATCACAATATGTCCTCCTCCATGCCAAGGATCGTTTGTCTGAAGAATTTCCTGTATCACTAAAAATGAATATATTATTTATGCGGTCTGTTTTAAATGTCTCATCCTGTGTATATCTTCAGTTATAAACCTTGGCTGCTCTCAAAGTGATTTGCATCTTGGCAACTAGGCACACTTCAACTCTGCTTTCCCTCTTCTCATTTGTCATGTCCTTGACATCGCTTTCTGAAGCTGTTCTGTAAGTGTTTCATGGTGGTAAACAATCATTCAAGAAGATAAGACAGCTGACTCTTAATGCATTTTTATAAGTTTTTAAAAATCAGTCAGTTCTCCATCATCAAGAAATGTCATAATTAGAGATGAAACAGTTCTTTTGAAAACAATGTATAAGCTAGGGTACTGGCATCGAGAGGGAGTGGGTTAAGAATTCATAGCTGTAATGCAGAAACTTGATGTTTACTTCCGAGTGCTAAGCTGAGTTCACGGTCAGCTATATGGAATGGCAGATGCTAAGGCAACTTTACATCCATGGTAAACAATATTCCATCACTATACCTTATCCAATGAGAGAATAAAGTAAAATATCACTGTACACATGGAACACATGGCTTAGAGAATGACATACCAGCCTAGCAGTACTAAAAAGGCATGTATTATGATGATTATTAGATCTCCTACTCCAATGTATTAAACATGTTCACATTAACTCCACTTACATAACTCTAGAACATGTTTCAGAAGCTCTTGCTCCTATCATCAGCAGTTGATCGACTACTTAATTTGGTGGCTGGATCCCAAGGAGATTCTCAGGTGGATTCTTATGGTTCTAGTAAGACATAGAGTTCATTCATGGGTGGAATATAAAAATTCATTAAGTTTTTCCTATTTTTACGTGAAAATCTTTTCAGAAGTGGATAGCTCTGTTAGTTTGTGAAGTTCTTTCAGCAGCTTAGCCTCTGGTTTAGTTTCATAATTTTTGGTGCAATAGTGAGCTGCTACTGCTGATTTATCAATTTGTTTAAAACGAATATTCCTAAAATGTTCTTTTCTCTGAATTTCCAAATTTCTTTTTAAGCAGATTGATACATCAGCAATAGCATGTCACTTTTAGACCAAAATCCTGAAATTGAACCAGAGGCTAAGCACCTGAAAAAACTACACAACCTAATGGAGCTATCCACTTGGCAAAAGATTTTAATCATAAAAAATAGGAAAAACTTAATGAATTTAGATGTATCCATGGATAAACTCTGCAAGTTCCTACTAGACCGCCACAGAAGCTCCTTGGCATCCAGCCACCAAATCAAGTAGTTGGTCAAAAGCTGAGAATGTTAAGTGCTTCCAAAACATGTCCTAATGTTATGTACGAGGATAGGTTCATAAGTTTCCGGCCTAACCATTTTCTAAGTATATTAAAGACAAAAACTATATTTCACTTTTCAATATAGTTCATTTTATTGCAATACACTTCTCACATCTATGAATTGACATTTATTTCAATCCCCCCCCCCCAATAGAAACCTTGCCTGCAAAATGGGCTTAAAGAGCATTCATCATTTCTTCATCACACTTAAATTTACTTCCTTGAAGGCCCTTCTTGAGTTTTGAGAAGGGAAAATAGTCACTGGGAGCTAGATCTGGGCTGTAGGGTGGATGGTCAATCTCCTTGAATGCAACAAGATCTCTGTGCACAGGCATGTTGTAATGAAGAAGGCCCGCACCCCACTCAGCTTTCCTTGCCTTTTTTTTTTTTTTTTTTTTTTTTTTTTTAAGCATGTAGTCTGTGCAGTAGACCAGCATAGTATTCCCCATTTACTGTGGTGTTCCGCTCCTTGAAGTCAATGAAGAGTATTCTTCACAGTCCCCAAAGATTGTGGCCATGATCTTAGTTGACTGAGTGATCTTGGCCTTTAGAGCGGTGCTTCGCCAGGTTTATGCCACTCCATTGATTCTCTCTTAAACAAGGGATCATAGTAAAGGACCATAGTTTCATCTTCTGTAACAATAGTTTGCAGAACTTCTCTCTTGTTGCCACGGTAAAGCTCCAAAAATGCCTGACAACAGATGACTGGTTGCTGCTTTTGGACTGAGGAAAGAAGTCTAGGCACCCATCTTGCACTAACCTTATTCATGTTTAAATGTTTATGAATAATTCAAAGGACTGTTGTTTTAGAAAGGCCCAACCTTGCTGCTATTTCTGTAACTTTGAGCCGTTGGTCTTCTATAATTTTTCCTTCCACAAGAGTGATGTTTTCAGGAATTAGCACCTCCAAGGGCAGACTTGCATGCTCTTCGTCTTCAATGCTTTCGACTCATTCAAAAAAGTTTGGCCCACTCTTTTACAGTAGAATATGAGGGAGATGCTTCCTCATATATGGCGTCCAATCGTGTTGAATTTCATTTGGAGTAAGTCCTTTTGTAAAGAACTTAATAACAACTCGATACTCCATTTTAAACATGTCACAATCATCTTCATGCATCTATATCTGAACAACTGAACACAGCGGAGTGGAAATCACAGTGTAATTATTTACTTAATAGATAAGGTATGACACCAGATAAGGTTTTTGTGAAGGCAATAATCCTTATCGGCAGTACCGTAAACTTGTGGATCTACCCTCGTAAGTGGAGTTGGTGTGAACATGTAGGATATATTATCACTCCATTGTCTACAACTTCATAAGTACAATTTATTTAAATATTAACTCTGTTTATGCAATGAAATCAATGACTATCACTGCTTTGATTTAACATAATTAAACCATTAATCAAAGTCTAACAATGGTTCAATTCTCCCCAGTTTAGAATTTCTTGTCACATGTATTACTGAAATCTTCTCCCAAGTGGATAATGAATTTGTCCACTGCACTATTCATATTCCTTCCAAATCCACATACTTTTTCCTAGCTGATTCATGTGTAATGCAATTGCAACATACAAAATACTTTATTCTCATGTTTACACAAGTAAACAATGATTCAATGTCATGCACATATGTTCCACAAAACCAGTTTTGTCTTGTCTCATACACGTGCTCTATTGTTCCATTCCATGCATAAACATAAACATTGCACCTCAGTCACCTGCACATGGCGCATGCATGATATTTATTTACTTAACACAAGGCATGAACAATTACTATAAATCGATAAACAAAATGTTCTATAATAATGCTTTATATTTTCTAGAATATCTTATTGCAACTGCATTTTGATATATTGGCCATAGACTCTTTTGTGAATGGGCAACTCAAGTAAATCAAAGAGAAGATGTGATGAGTAAGGAATCGTGTGGCTTTGTTTATATTTCCTGTTGGTATGGCCATAACTAGGGCCCAGATAGTTTTTTTTTTTTTTTTTTTTTTTTTAACACTTTAACACTAGGGTAGCTTTTTAAAATTTCTCTTAGCTAATAACAATAAACACATTAAAGCAAATATATGATAATGTGAATTTATTTTAATTTAATTTTACTTGTATTTTCCTTTGTTCTAAAACACAAAATTATATGAACAGTTAAAAATTTAAATCTTTATAATATGATTTTGCCATCTGTAGTAAAATTGGGATCATTGCCAAACTACTGTCTAATTAACCAAATTTAGAAATCTTTCCTTTTAGCATCTTGCTATAGCTGTTAATAATCTGGAAGTATAAACTAATTCATAATGCATTCAGTTTGCTTCTAAATAAGAGTTACATCTGACAATTTTCTTTAACAGAACATGACTGACAATAAAGAAACATATCTGTTCAATAGTCCTTTGATAAAAATAGATTGAATGTGATTGGCAACAATGGTATTATGAAATTAAATTCAGTTTGCTTCTAAACATAAATTAATTTTGATATGCTTTTGACATAATATGACAATAATGGTATTACAAAATTAAATGCAATGATTTCCCTTTGAAGTTAGTCAAGATGCACATTGTTAGCAAATGTTTTAAAAGTAATTCTGTCATAAATATAAATAAATTTAATTTTAATTATTTAAAATAATTCAATTTAAAATTCATTTAAATTTAATGTTTTAAATGATAATTTTAGCCATTTTTAAATATAAATGTCCTGTTTAGCCATTTTTAGGTTTCATAAGATTCAACTACGTGATTCCGATGATAAAGAAACAGATAATTATGTTAAAATATCACAATTAGCTAGCAAGGAACAAAATTATTTAAAACCTGAGAATCCAGGCCCTAGTCATAACACAGTGGAATGGCAATAGGAGAACAGTGATGAGCACTACTGTACCATAGTGCTAATCTCTTCAAACTCAACTTGTATAGGAAGGGTTTACCAGTTTCCAATAAAGAAATGAAAGTAAGATGGCCATCCCAGGCTGCAGGTCTTCAACTGCTTGAGTAAACATGAAAGCAGCAACGAAATCAACTTTGTAAAATTAAAAATCAATTTTGCGTTAGTACAATTACCATGAAGCAATCGTGTGTTCTAGATTAGTCTAAGAATTTGAATTTGCGTTCTTTGTCATTGAACTATACAGATGTGTCATAACCACTGCCTGCATCAACAGCTGCATGTCTACTGCCAGATTTCTTGGTGATTGGTGTTTGAGAAGTTGTTCCACTTTCAACTGGTATTCTGGTTTATCCATTATCACAATTCTATTCCTTTTGTGTGCTTATGCACTATGTGCCTCTAGTTCAACAAATTCAATATTTTCTTCCCTTTTATTCTAATGTTTTTTCATCATTATTTAATTCATCAATTGCTGCCTTCAGATTTACTATGTATTCCTCCACAATTGTTGAAAATCTAACACACATTTATAGCCCCTTGCTTAAAAACTTTAGTTCTTCTATATTACATTTTCCATTGGACAGGCTCACCACATCGTGGTCTACATAGTGTTTGGAGGTTCACCAAAGACATCCAATCATCAAGAAATCCCGCAATAGATATGCAGGTGACGATGCAGGAAAACGCTCATAAAACATGTTCTGAAGATTTAAAATTGTTAATTGGAACATTGCGCAGTGAAGCTAATCATATATTACAATCATTATGTGATTGAGTTAAACTAACACTCTTTTGTTCCACTGACTTGTTTAAATATGTAAAACTGGTTTCACAAACCCTTTGTTCATATCATCAGCCCTAGTCGACATGAGGATAAACCATTGTGCAGTGGGAATGTGTAACCTGCTCTGGTGGAGGTGTAATGAACTTAAAGTTTATGTTTTCATCACCAGAAGTGTTGAAGTTCATTAAACTTTTTTTGTACTTGAAAGTATAGATTTTTTATGTAGAATCGCAGTTTCCAAGCATACCTAAAGATAAACTCCTAATTTATCTGCCAAGATTGGTTAAGAGCAAGTGGAAATAATGATGCACACATAAAAGACTACATGAATCTCATAGAAATTTGCATAAACCAATCTTACTTCTCTTTCAAGAGCAAATTTTATAAACCACCATCAGAACTTACTACAGGCAGTCCCATTTCTAGCTAACCTCTTCATGAGCAAATTTGAAATGCACATTAACTCGGCTTTCCCATACATATTTAAAATATGGCACAGATATGTCTATAATTTATTTGCCATAGTTAACAAAAAAACTCATTAATGATGCCATAAAACTTCTGAATTTACAAGATAAAAACATATCATTCACATACGAAACTGAAACAGATAACATGCTACCTTTCTTGGGCATAAAAATAATGAAATGCCAAGAAAACCTGGAATTTGGAATATACAGAAAGAATACACATGCAGACAATCACATCAAAGCTGATGGTTTTAACTTCACAATGCACATACATGCAGTTATCAACAGCTTAACACATTGGCTAGTAAACCTAAAAATTAGCAAAAAGAATACCTTAAAGAATACAAGCAAATAGAACAGCACTTAAAAAAATGGTTATAACAAAAACTGATACACAAAAGAGTATAGAATTTCAAGAGGCAAAAACTTATTAAAGCAACCATAACACTTTCAGCAAAAAAAGATAAGATAATTTTTAAAAACATCACATCATCCATGGGGCTACAAAAAAAAAAAAAAAAATTCAAAATATTCTTAAAGATTAAATGTTAAAAATATCCTGATTGATAATGTTAATGACAGTATTCCACAATAGAAAAAAACAGATATTTATACAATTTGTTGAGAATGTGAAATAATCTACATTGGTAAAACAAAGAGAAACATAGGTACATGATTAAAAGAACATTTCAGAAACATAAAATACAAATAGTTGGAGAAATCAACAGTGGAATATCATTTCTGGACAAAAATAACGACATATTGAATAAAACAAAGTTAGTGCAAGGACCTACAGAATTAGCAACATGGCAAAAAATCTACATTTATAAGTACAAAGACAGTTTAATGAACTTTGACACTTCCAGTGATGAAAGCATAAACTTTCGAAGGGTTCATGAAACCCGTCCTACATATTTAAACAAGTGGAGCAAAAGAGTGTTAGTTGAACTCAATAACACAATGATATTAATATATATTCTGAAGAGTTCAATGGTAATTGGAGCATAAGAGTAGAAAATTGACTCATTGGCCTAATCTTAAATAATGTCATATTCATTAAAAATATGTTGAAATGACCTAAAACTTTAATAATATGCTCATTCACAAAATATTTACCAAATGTGCAAGGCACCTTCATTTATTTTTTTCAAAAGAATTTCAATTTACTTAAGGAAAATATTATCATAAAAAATCATGAAAATACTAACTCTAGTTATATTGCTTTTCTATTACCCTCACCTTAGGTCTTGAAACTTTTCATCTGTGACAGATAATTGTTGCTGGCACTATAAAGAATATAAGAGAATGCAAATTTCTTATATGCTGAAGACAGGGGCTCATGGTGAAACTACAAACTAACAGCAGCACTGTTTTTAGTTAAGAGAGCTTGATTAGTTTGTGTGAAAGGTTGTATGTTATTAGCAGAATAAATTTTGGAAGTGTCAAGTGTAGTGACATAACTTGTGCAAATGCTCGTAGGGTTAGGTTAAAATTAAATTTTCTTGTGCAATGTAAGAAGCAAAAAGAAAATGCCTATTTGATTCATTCCCAGTTGCAATTTAGGTTATAAAATGTGTGAAAAATAAACACTTTTTGAAGCCGTTTAAAGACATTAAGAGTTAGCAAAATGGGCAAAACTATAACAAACAAGAAAAACAATGGTATTTAAAATGGGAAATAAGCTGAGGAGGGATAAAAAAAAATGGTTTATGTTTGGGAGGGAGATACACAAGGGATTTTCAAACTTAGGAATGTTCAGTATTCTGAACCCTTCTGGTAAATAAAGAAAATGTCTTTTCGCCTCTTTCCAAAATCCTCTAACATTTGTATCTCTTTTCCTCCATATATACCCTAATCAATTGCTCTCTAAAATATTTTTTAAACTACTCAACCACCCCTTAGTTAACAATGATTCTTGATATATCAAACATTGCTTTACTAGATTATCTTCATTTAGGTTAAGAACCCTATGCCAGTATTTTAAAACTCTCTCCATAATTAAACCTTTTCTTGTGACTCTTCCCTCTATTTGGGCAACTTCTTTTACAGCCGCAATTGGTAGGCCGAGAATTTCTTTGCAAAATAAACGGTGTACAATAAAGAATTTTCCATTTCCCAAAAAGAAATCAGCAATAACCAAGGGCTTAATATATTTTAAGCTAATTAAGCAATGTATATTTGTTGCATCAGATGAAGGCCAATTGGTTGGAAAGAATATACAGGACACTGGTGGAGTTAAGATGGGCATATGGCATTGAAATATGGAGGATACACAGGATACTCAGTAAGTTTTGTAAATTGTTTTCGGAATTCCAAAATGGGAACGATTGGTGTGAGAGTGGGTAGTAGAGATAGCATTGAAGGTTTAGGATGCAACAGATGTCAGAAGTTTTTTGTTAAATGAATGTTTAACATTTCAGGAATCTGAGGTAGGGGATTTTTATTTGGTAAACAAAGTTGGGGAAGGTTTAACAAGGAATGGAATGGGTGATGTATGATTAAGAAGTGATTTGAAGAGAGGCTTTTGTTTGATTACAGTAAGATTTGAGTATATAGACAGAGATAGTACATTCTATAATTAGCGGAAAGAGGTCACTAGTGTTCTATTAGGAGATAAAAGGGGAAGTAAAAAAAGATGAGATACATTAGTAAGTGTAATAAGCAGGAGAGTTTTAGTTTAGTTACTGGAGCACTCAATGAGTTAGCGAAGCAGTCACAGAGACCTAGGAAATAGAATTTGTCATTTACGCATGGCAATTGTAGCACATTATCTACATTTACAAAAAATATTGTGTAATCCTACATAAATAGTTACCAATAAAAATGAAAAAGCAACACCTATAACTCAACCAAACAACAAAACAGAGAAGCAGAAACAGACAATTCACTTAATCACACAAATTGTACTATATACACGATTACATATGCATTGATATAAAATTATTGCAGTGTTTTAACTCAGTATAATATATTGTTTTTATATATATTGCTTTACAGAATAATAGGCCTCCTTACATAGATATTTTAAACAGAGAGAGGATGCTATGGTTTAGATTAGGAATCTGGAGCTTAAGGGGTTTAGAAGTAATTGTGAGCATGGAGTTTGCCTGCCCTATATGTGGAAATTTGAAAAATTTAAAACATATTTTGTTCGAGTGCTCAGGAACAAGTGATGGAGAAAACGAGCAATAAATATATCGTAAATGGTTGAAGTTAAATAAGTAAATTGCAGCAAGGAAAATGTTTGGCGACCAAAGACAAATTAGGAATCTTGTATAGAGCTAAGAACAAATGGTCAGTGAGGAGAGAGGACCTGAGAGTTTGAGTTTGCCTTGTTATTGGCTGGTAGTGGTATTGTGATTACGTTAATTAACAGTTTAAATGTGTATGGATGTAAGCTTGTTAACAGCAAGGGTTCTACAAATGAGAATAGATTTATTGGTAATTTTGGGTGATTACTGAATTGTATAAAATGTTTAATTTATGTTATTAAAGTGTCTGTTTGTTTAGTAGAGGGGCTGTGCCAAATTTCTTTGGTTATTGCAGTAAGAAGCTACTAATGAACCAAGAACTGGGGCTTAGCAATGTTAAATATAGTAGTGGTTTGTTGATTGGTTGCTAGTGGCCATTGGGGATACGGATATTTATAATTTTTTCCTAGCTTACCAATAAAGAGCTTCCAAATTATTTTTCATTTGTTTATTGCTATCAAGTGGCTGCATTTCAGTAGATGTTCTTTGTTTAGGATTCATGTCCTCAAACAGTGGACAGTGACTGTCCTTGATTAATTTCATCCTGAAGAGATATTCTGACAGCAATCATACCCAACAATTAAGCAGAAATGGGCAACTCCAAATTTTCTTGGTTTCAATAAAAGATGTTTGAAAGTATTTAGATCTTCATGTGGTTTTCGTTTAATTTTTTGGTGGATATTTTGTTGTTATTGTTCAGTTATTAATCTTTTTATGAGCTTCAATTTAGAGGGAAGTTTGAGTTCAAAAAGATGGTTTTATTTTTTGCTTAAATAACAGCAATCTCATTCCTTTTTAATTACATATGATTCAGGATCCATGTAAAACTATTTCTGTATTTCTGATCTGCATTGTATGATATAGCTTTCTTATTTCATTTAGAGTGTATGTTGGTTGATAACTTAATTCATTATACTTTGTAGTGCTGATTTAGTCACTTAAGATAATTCTTTTATTTATGTTAGTTCTATATAGCAGATTTTCTAAAGTTGCCCTAATGACCATTATTTTGCCATCAGAAATATAGGAAGTACTTGAATGGCGAAAATTAGTATGTTAATGAAAATTTTTGTATTGGAGTTATTTAAAATATTGGTCTGGAATAGAACCTGGGTTAGAATCAAGCCATATTGTTATATTTGTGAAATTAGTGCTATTTAAATAAATATAAATATAAAAATATAACAAACAAGAGAAAATTTCAACTACAAGGCAACATCAACCATAAAAAATGAGGGTCTAAAAGACAAAAAACACGCATGTTCTTAATTATCTAGTGAGTTGATTTGATAATCTAATGCTCCACTTAATGTTGAACTATGCGAAACTAGTTTTGCAGGCCTTTGCCTGCATCCTCAGTTGCGAGTCGACTGTCAGCTTCGTTGTTGGTTGGCTGGACCTGGTGTAGCTGTCGTGAACATTTTATGAACTTCTGGATTAATTTATCTTCTGTTGGGATCTCAAAGTTCATAACCTTATCCTCATATTTTTTTATGTATCGTACCGTGTATCCTCGCTAATGAGGTGTTATCTACTTTTAATTTTGGTTTCCCCTCGGATGAAGCAGACCACACCTGATTAGCAAGGATACACGGTCTACCAAAAATACACAAACCAGGAAATCCCACGAGACCAATTATCAATTATAGAAACACACCATCCTACCAACTAGCAAGATGGCTCCTCCAGATTTTAAAAAATTTCCAAAAATTGATAGCTTAAGTGTAAAGAATTCCGAAGAGCTGGTGGAGTAAATCAAAGGTTTGTCTCTCCAAAAGGATGATCTTTTAGTGTCTTTCGATGTAAAGTCACTTTTTCCTAGCATACCAAAATGCAAACTTTTAACATCTCTTCGAAAATGGTTACAGTCGGTGAAACTGAGCAACAAGTAGATTGAGGAATACACCCAACTAACCGAAGTATGTATTAGTCAGAATTTCTTCAAGTACAATGGTGAATTTTACAAACAAGAAGCAGGTTTAGCTATGGGGAATCCATTACCACCTTTTCTGGCTAATTTGTATATGAGTAGTTTAGAAATGCACATCACCAAATCATTTCCATACATTTTCAAAGTATGGCACAGATATGTGGGTGATCTTTGCAGTGGTCAAAAAGAAACTCTTTGATGATGCTTTGAAATTGCTAAATCTACAAGATAAAGAAATTAAATTCACTTCCGAAACAGAACAAAACAATATGATCCCCTTTCTCGACTTAAAGATTATAAGAACAATTTGGAATTTGGAATATACAGAAAGGACACGCAGACTGAGAATTACATAAAGGCAAGAGGATTCAATCCCACAGCACACAAACATGCAGTTCTCAATAGCTTAGCACATAAGACTCATCAACATACCTATGAATGAGTTTGAACACAACAAAGAATACCATCATATTATACAAACAGCAAAATTCAATGGGTATGACCAAGAAATTGTAGATAAGAAAATCAAGAAAGTCAACAAGAGAAGAGGTTAAAGCATGTTACAACAGTGACAGCAATAAAAGAATCTACCATCCACATGAAATTTACTTATCATCCTTGGACCACCAAAAAATTCCAAAAAATACTTGGAGAGTTTAGGATTACTTTGTCCCCAGTGAACAAGTTTAGCCTAAAAACTCTGCTCAATTCTGGTGATAATGATAGAATACTGGAGGAGAAGCAGCCAGGAATATACAAAATCAACTGTTCAGAATGTAACAAAGTATACATTGGCAAAACAAAAAGAAGTATTGGAATCAGGTTGAAGGAACACTGGAGAAACACAAGGTACAATTGGAGAGATAAACATGATATAAAAATGGGAGTGAAATTATTGAAATTCGTAGATTATCCCTTGAGCTGGGAATATAAAAGCCTGCGAAACTAGTTTTGCATAGTTCAGCAGTAAGTGGAGCATAAGATTATCAAATTGACTCACTAGATAATTAAGAACATAATAGTCGCCTCACTGTATTGGTTCCGACATGAAATTAAATGTTATATTTAAAAAACACTTGTTCACAAATTTAATGTTAATGACAATTTGAGGAATACTAGCCAAGATGATAACAGTATATTCTCTAATAATGAAGATTTACTGATAGCTATAAAATACTATTAAAGAAATAAAAAGCTAGAATCAACATTTCCTGAGAATTAACAGTAATTTGAAAATAATGAATGCTAAAATTGCTATACTACAGCAACAGCTAAAACTTTTGCAAGCCCAACAATCAAAATTATGTGAACCTAAACAAAGCAACAAACAAAAGCTTATACAATGTTATAGTAATGCCAATTTAAAAATAACAAAGGAATAAGATACAACAATGAAATGCTGTTAGTTGTTTGTTGAAAATGAAATAAGCTTTGTTATCAGTATTATATGAGGTTTAGCCTAACAAATGCTATTGTTATTTGCACTTCATTAAAGAAGACTTGAGAAAGCCACATTATGGGCACTATTCCCAACTATTTTTACCTTACATCAAGAAAAGTTTTTTTGTTTGTGTGTTTTTTGCAAGGCAGACTGATCTTCAAAGTACATCAAATCTTCCTGGAAGGCATCTAAAGTGATGGCAAGGTTAAATCAATATAAATATGTTCTGTATAACCTTTCCCAGCTTACTTTGCTGCTAAATAGGTTAGAATTTAACAAAAAATTAATAGATTTCAAGATTCATAAATTGAATTATCTTTCAAAATTGTTCTACCATTGCATGTCTTCAATGGTGTTTATTTTCCTAATATAGTATAATTCCTTGTATTCTCATGCCCTTATTTGAACTGGCAGTAAGTCTCCTCTTTAGGCAGAGACAGTACAGTCTGGTAGAGAAACCACTGAACTAGGCTATGGTACCTGAGAAATTACTTTGTGATTGATACCTGGGATGTGCTTATGCCAGCAACTAAGCTAGTGAAAGGTTTGTCTTATCGCTGACCAATCAGGTAATAAAAAAACATTTTTGTCAGAGGCAAGACATCATCAATGCAAATTATGCAGCAGCAATGTGTTTTCAAGTGCGTGCACTGGTTTAATATTTCATATGCAAGTATTTTATTAAGTGTAGTGAGTATGCTTTTATCAAACAAAAGTGATTCTGTAGGGTTCAGATAAATAACAATTCAAAGTTAGATATTTTGAATGTTGCTGCTTTTTTTTATTTTCATATTTTTTGTGAACATTGTTCTTATATTAAACATAGATTTAGGTAACTGCTGGCTTGAAAATGACTTATTGGCATGGTAAAGGCAAAGGGCATGCCTTAAGAAAAAGCGTAGCCATTAGAAGCCAAGCTTGGGAATTTATGTGTGCCCTTAGAGAATATTTTGAAAAGAAAAAAATAATGGCAGCCCTGTAATTCCAGTATAGAAGGTACTTGAGAGAACTGCTGCAGCTTTAAATTTGCATAAAAACGCTGTGGTAAATATGTGTAAAGAAAAATCAAAAGTATAAGAGGAAAGGAAGGAAAATTTGACAAACATGTGACAAAATTAGGTGAATTTTTAAGGAAGCTATACATACCCATGTTTAATGACTACTACAAGTGAAAAGGATGCCCAACTATTAAAAAATTATTAAATTCTCTTAAAAGCTCTGATCTCTTCACTGCATCATATTTTTCCCTAAGGAAAATTTTAAAGGACCTGGTGGGGTTTTAGTGGAACATATTTTCCAATAGAAAATGCCTAATGGATAGAGTGGACTGTGGCACAAAGATTCCGATTTTAAGCATATGAGAGGTGAACTTGACTTAAACTTAGGTATTCATTTTTTACACTGAATTTTACTTACGTAAAATAAGACACGTTTTGGGAGAATATCTCCCATCTTCAGTTGCTCACTGAACCGCCATTACTTGAAACGATGGCTAGATACCCAGATGTTCTGTGGTGGCCTCTGTTGGTTGAAGTAGGAAATTGCTGAGTTTATTCATAGGAGGAAACTCGAAGTTCATTAGGTTTTCTCTATTTTTTAATATGAAATTTTTTTCCCAAGTGGATAACTCCAATGGGTTGTGAAGATGTTTCAGCAGTTTAATTTCTGGTTTAGATTGTGAGCAGAGCATACATAGGCATAGGCATAACAAAGAGAAATTTGGAAATTTGGAGAAAAGAACATTTTAGGAATATTCGGTTTAAGCAGGTGGACAAATCAGCAGTAGCAGCTCACTTATGGACCAAAAACCAAAAACAGTGAAGAGGAGCAGAAAGATTATGATCTTGGAGTGCAGCAGCTGGAGATGGACAGCTAGTGACAGAATGTGGTAACAGCATGCTGGTGTGGTTACATGGCAAAAGAAGTGTCAATTAGATGGTAATTTCTTCCCTAGTATGCCTGCACTTTTTCCATTTGTTATGTGGTACTATAATATTATAAGTAGAGAAACAAAAGGAGTATGCATATCATTAAGTTAAACCAGAATTCAATTCATACTGATGTCATTTTTTATTTTTAAATTTTCAAATGATGTTCATACTATAAAATCTTTACAATAATCCTTTTTCTTTAAATACATAGTAAAAGCAAAAAAGGCACTTTTCTGGCAAACTTCTGGGATTTGTTTTTATAAAGAAAGGAGCTTTTCATATATTTTATAAAATTTGACACATTAAACACACACAACAATTCTGGTTTGGGGATCTTGTACAGTCCATTATAAACCATAAATATGTACACTGCTACCTAAAGTGACAACCATGTCTAGGAATTAAAACACAACACACAAATAGAGAGACTTGTTCCTGATAAAATTTTTCATTGCTTTGTTCCAACTGTAAAAGAAATTGGGGCATAGCACCATGAGATTATTGTTACAGAGAAAAGTAAACTTTTATAACACTAATATACAGCTAAAACAAATCAAAATCCAACAAGAGTAAAGAAATTAAAAATTCAAATTATGCCCAAAATTTTCAACAAATATTTCATAAAACACTTCAAAATTCCTAAATCCTCCTTCAGAATTTCAGACTGAAGAAAATTCAGAAATTCCTGGTTTATGATCGCACTATGCCTGAAACAAGATTTTTGTTTTCTTGAATAGGGCATGTTTTTATAAAATACATATTTTCAATCAATTTTGTATTGTTTATAAGAGATACATTCCAAATATGTTAATGATGTAAAATTTACATTATCTTCTATTTGTCTGCTATGCACTGCAGCCAACATTACATACATATAGCTCATCACTTATACTGGACAATATTCAAGGGACTAGACGTTCTGCATGTACAATAATGGAAATTTATACAACAGCAGGCAACATTAACTGCATTTACTATTCAACATAAACTGCAATAAACATGAAATAAGAACAAACACCTTGGTATTTCATAACAACTGTATTAAATATCAACCTTTGAAAGGTATTTTACTTTTAAAACTGTTAGCTTTGTTGAGTGATTGATGAATAAAATTTTACTCCAAAAATCTACTGAAGTCCTTGATGCTAAAATCTACAAAATGGAGTACTGCAAAAGAGGGTATAATATTTTCATTTTTCACCTCAGTTCTTCCCATCGTTGTAAATATCGCTGTTAACTGGTGTTGTCATCCTGCAGCTTGTGCACTTGCCTTTCCTCACTTCAACACTTTTAAGATATATTACCACAGGCTTTTAAGTCCTATACGAATGATACACACATACACATCTTAAAACTGCTGAAGTAAAAAGGTAACTGTCAAATTACTGACATTTAAATAATTATAATAAATTACATGTCTATTTACAAGATTCGAGTTGCATGTTTTTATCATTTTGATAGTTTGCTGATTACCCGGATCAAGGCACCATTTTCATCTTTCAGCCGTTGGTTTTCACTTTTAATCTGTTCCATCAACTGTAACAAAAAATTATGAGATATTAACTTTCTATTTAAATACCTGTGGGTAAAGATATGATCATTTAGCATATTTACAGCATTTTATACAGTATGTTCATAATGATAGTTAATGAAATTAATTTGCAGTAGAGCAAATGTACAGAAACAAGCGGGTAAAACTCAAGACTTAGGTGACACAAACACCTTGTATAGGACTTTATAATGCACACATAGAGGTAACAGGTTTTATTTTGGGAAATGCAATAAAAATTAACAGATATTAAACATTTACTTCCTAAGGCCATTTGAATATTAATGTGGAATGTCTATTAGGAAGTGGGGGAGGGAAACAGATTTCAGTGACTTCTAATGGCATCCAAATATTTCCAAAAAGTTATTTCCTAAATAGCAATCATTGATTATAGTTTCATATTAAGTTTCCAACAAGGAATGGTTTAACATAAAAAAAAAATACAACAGAAAATTGTTAATGCTTTATACTGCATTTCAACATATGCCCTCTAAATACTTTTAAAATTATCCAACATTAGAACTTGTTTTGTAGTATAACATAACAAATTATTATTGAGGAAATCACTCAAATTTCACTAATTTAGTTCCACTTACTTGGACATGTTTCAAAGGCGATTGCCTTCATCGTCAGCATGATCCCAATGTCCGCTTCCCCGCGTGGTATTCAGATGTTGTTCCGTAGATTTTATGAACTTTGTGATAAGGTTGCTATTGTTTGGAAGATCAAAATTAACCAAATTTTCTTTGTTTTTATTTATGAATATATTTTCCCACACTGTCAATTCTATTGGTTTTTGAAGAGCTTTTAAGAGTTTTGGTACCTTTTGGAATTCGTGGTTTTTTTTGCCAGAAATGGTCTGCCACTGCTGATTTTTCCATGTGTTTATATTTTACATGCCTCATGTGTTCCTTAAACCGTATGGAGATATTTGTTTTGCCTATATATTTCATATTGCAATCTTTGCAAGCAATTTCATAAATGCCTGATTGTTTTTCTGGAGGAATTTTGTCTTTTGTGTTCGTTTTTAGGAGGTTTTTTAAACTACATTTGTTTACTGGAGCCAAAATGATGTTGGCTGGTTAGTAACACACACACACTGGTTAGTAACCAGCCAAGATTATGAAAAAATGCAAACAGATCCTACACAAAAATATATCAGTGCAGTAAAAAAACAATTAATAGAAGTAACAATTCTGAGTGAAGAAGAAAAAAAGAAGATCATACCAGACAACCCTACAACACCTAGAATCTATGGCCTACCAAAAATACATAAACCGGGAAACAAAATGAGACCTATTGTAGATACAATAAATTCACCCACATACAATTTAGCCAATTGCCTTTTAAAAAAATGTAATGCCTTGCCGAAATACAAAAGCCAAAGCATAAAGAACTCATCAGAACTAATAGATAAAATTAGACATGTGAAATTGGAAAATAGGGATCTACTAGTTTCGTATGATGTGGTCTGTATGTTTCTTAGCATCTCCAAAGAAAATCTGATAGTGGTCATACAGAAATGGCTAACCTCAACAAACCTACCTAGAGAAGCAATAGAACAATATGTGAACCTCACAAAATTTGCATCAACCAAACCTACTTCACATTCGGAGGCAACAGTTACACACAAAATAAGGGTCTAGCAATGGGAAACCCATTATCACCATTCTTAGCAGATATCTACATGAGTTTTTTAGAAATAAAAATAATTGAGGCTTTTCTGTATATATACAAATGTTGGTACCGTTATGTTGATGATGTCTTTGCAATAGTAAATGAAAATTGGAAAGAGGATGCAATAAAACTGCTCAACCTGCAAGACAGCAGTGTTAAATTTACAATGGAATTGGAGAACAACACGATTCTTCCTTTCTTGGACATAAAAATTATAAAAAATGGCAATATACTGGAATTTGGCATATTCAGAAAAGATAGCCACACAGATAATTACATAAAAAACAACAGCCTCAACCCAATACAACATAAACATGCCATAATCAATAGCCTCACATTCAGATTAACAAACCTTCCAATAAGCAAGACAGAATACAAATTGGAGTACCAAAAAATCATACAGATAGCACAAAAAAAAATGGTTACACAACAGATCTGGTCAACAAGAAAATAGAAAATTTCAAAAAGAAAAAACGAATAAAAGATATCACCACACTAAAAGGCTACAAAGGGGATCAGATATATAAAAAATTCACATTCCACCCATGGGCACACCAAAAATTCCAAAAAATTTTTAAACAGGCAAACATCATTTTGGCTCCAGTAAACAAATGTAGTTTAAAAAACCTCCTAAAAACGAACACAAAAGACAAAATTCCTCCAGAAAAACAATCAGGCATTTATGAAATTGCTTGCAAAGATTGCAATATGAAATATATAGGCAAAACAAATATCTCCATACGGTTTAAGGAACACATGAGGCATGTAAAATATAAACACATGGAAAAATCAGCAGTGGCAGACCATTTCTGGCAAAAAAAACCACGAATTCCAAAAGGTACCAAAACTCTTAAAAGCTCTTCAAAAACCAATAGAATTGACAGTGTGGGAAAATATATTCATAAATAAAAACAAAGAAAATTTGGTTAATTTTGATCTTCCAAACAATAGCAACCTTATCACAAAGTTCATAAAATCTACGGAACAACATCTGAATACCACGCGGGGAAGCGGACATTGGGATCATGCTGACGATGAAGGCAATCGCCTTTGAAACATGTCCAAGTAAGTGGAACTAAATTAGTGAAATTTGAGTGATTTCCTCAATAATAATTTGTTTTGTTATACTATATTTCACTGTGAAAATTCCCGCAATTCAAAAACTATTTGTTTTGTAGTATTTCATAATCTTTACCAATATTGCATTTCTCCCTTACACCTTCTTGCAGTTCTTTTGGAACTTAATTTTTTTAATGCTAACTTATAATATGCACCACACTTCGACATTATGAACAATGTACTGTACATGAATAACAGCTAATAACTTCACTAGCTTCAGTACAGCTAACATTTTCAAATATTTTTTGCTCTTACAAATCTGCATCACGAGAGGGTTTGAAAGACAAATACCTGCATACAAAAGAGATGGGATATACAAATTATTGAGAAGAGGATGAAAGCTGTAGGTATAGTAAAGGCGGACAAAAGCTACTTCCCTACAACAGTCTTTGGATAACTGCAAACCAGTTGAAACTGCCTTATTCTCTTTGCTGTTTGACCACTGTTCAAACTTCTTAACACAGCATAAATCAGAATTATGGAACTAGTAATACTTTTTAATACTGCATAAAATTAGTTAACATTGTACTAAAAGAATGTCTTAAGTACCAAAGAGATGTGCTGGGAAGAGAGAGTTAGTTTGGGGAGTTCGGGAAACTATTAGAAGAAATTGGAATAGGGAATGCGTGGCAAATGGGTGAAAGTAATGTCATTTGGATTTTGGAAAGAAGTCAGGCAGAGGGTAGAAGATATAGAGAATAAAGAGATTTGAACCAACTTTTAGTATAAATGTTCTTCAGACTTATGCAAATAGTTAAAATAAATTTGGGATGGGAGAAATATATAAATAATTGTGATCAATTTGGAAGAAAGGTCTTGCATGGATGTGTATAGAAGTATTATTTCTAAAAGGATTAAAAAAATTTTTTAGAGAAGAATGTATTCTATGTGGAAAAATGTATAGTGCATTCCATTGTTTAATAGAAAGTGAAATGGTAAAATAGCAGAGGGATAGTATCTGGGATTAAAAATGGAACAAACTACAACAAAATATAGCGGCAATTAAAATGTTGTCAGATAAGAGGATAGATTCGGGAATCCTTAGGAAAAGTCAGGGATAATTAGATGAGAAGCATCAGGAAGGAGCTTAAATGCACACACAGTTGTGAAAATGGTAATTTATTTTAGGGGTTCTTTACCATACATACAACCTGGTGGTTATCAGAGAATCTTAGTTTTGGTATTGCTAAATTCTTAGTATTTTATTTGTTTACGTAAATTTAATTGTAATGTTGTTTGCTGAAATAATAATTCATTCATATTGATTTTGAATCAATAAATTCCTGCCTAAGATTTATAGGTAAAAATTTGAATTAAATTGAAATTTTTAATTGCTTTCAAATGAAATTTCAAGGGGAATAAGCCCTTTTTTTAATTATCCAATTATTGATCAATTAAAAACATTCAAAATAAAGAGAATCTGTTTTATACAAACAGTGCTCATTTCAATCTATCAAAGTTGACCCATCAACTGCTTACTAGTAATAGCCCTATCTGAAGAGAGAAAAAAGATCGAGATACACATTTTTCTGTGCAAAGGAATGAAAGAGTGGAGGGTATGCTTGATAAACAAGAAATGGTTATTGAGGAAGAACAGGAGTTATAGTAAAAAATATTTTTGAAGGTCAAACTCAGTTATCTAAATTAGGGAAGTATGGGAGGTAAAGATGAAATGAAGATGGTCAGTACAAGGAAATAAAATTTAATTAAAATAGAGAAATTGTAATCTATTAATGCAATGTGATTTTATTAATGTAAGCATTTAGATTTGTTCTATTTTGAAGTAGTATTCTATTTCAAATGGGGAATTTAGGGGATTATTTATGTAGAGTTAAAAATAAGTAGATGTGGATGGTTAGCAAATGAGTGTTTGTGATTTATGAAATTCATTTTAAAATTGTTGGTACTCATTTAATAGATTAGTGTTATAAAATAAATCAGCAAATGCTGTTTTGAATTGAAGTAATGTGGCTTATAAGTTTATTTGTTAATTCGTGATAGATGAACTCAAGAAGAATAGGAATAGAGCAGGAGCTTAAAAAAAGAGCAATAATGAGGGGGGGGGGAAGGATCAAAAGAACTCTCTGATGGGATACTTTGCCAAAGTGATGGCTGAACCTCTTTTATTTACTTAGTCTTAGCATTTCAATTAAAATAATACCAGTAAGAGACTGTGCATAGCTGATTTATAAAACCTATTGACTTGCCTGACTTTGCTGACCTCCACAAGCCTAAAATGAGTATAAAACTTAATTACATGTGAAGGACAGCCAATACCTGTACATCGAGAAGTGTTGCAGAACTGAGTAGGCATGTGCTATGGCCCTATATATCACAATACTTTTAAATGTAGAAATTAAAATCTTAAATTATTAGTGTCAATTAATTATTTATTTTAACATGAAGTAAAGGGTTTTTCATCTTCCTTTATATTTGATACTTCCAATTACAATTCACTCCCCTATATTTGAAACTAATACCCTTCTGCAGTGACCCAATGATCTATGAACCAACTTGCAGTGATTTTGTCTATAGGCGAGAGCAGTGCTCGTTGCCACCTGTGGCATCATACAATGATGCTCATACAACATACAACATTTTCCTTAACTGTTTTAAAAGATTTTACTTATAAACTTTATTCATCACTCACTGTAGTTCACATTGAATAATGTTCTCTATTTCCTGGTACATTTTGTTTCAGCTCTTCCAGGGTGTATAGGTTTGTCTTCATGTGATATTTTTAAAATTACTCTGGAGATAAAATTCATGAAGGGTTAGATAGGGGGACCAAGCAGGCCACTAATTAATTGGTAAAACTATTTTAAACACAGTCAATCTATTTCATGTATTTTCATAAGAACCATTTCCGAGAGTTGCTGTAAATGATGTATGTGATTAATTAAAATTGATATTTCAATGTGCTCTAAGCTAACGAAGCCACAATAAAGGATTATTTACATAAATATATCAGTGGCAAACTTTCCAGAGTAATTTTTTTATGGTATAAGCTTAGAAATATAATCAATATTGATTTATTATTGCACTCTTACTTTGGTTTCTTTCATGTACATGTGCTATATGACACTTTTCTCTCTTTCTCTTTTTAAATCACAGCACAGCAATCAGAAGATCTATTGTACCAAATGAAGCATGATAGGTGCAACTTGGCTGAATGAATGAGTTTAGGGACTGTGGTTTAAGATTCCTTGACATTTGTCTAAAAAGAACTATGAGAGGGGGGAAGTTAGGAAATTAACCAATGGGGAATTAAACCCACATGAGAAGCGCAAATATCACCGCTCCACTGTGCTCTATTATTCTGGGGAAATTCTCTAAGGCAACCTGCATTTTTAAATAAAAGAAAAAAGAAAGTAGAAGCTGAGCAGCAATTCCAACAACAAATCATGTAGGAAAAACTTTATAAGCAACACAATATTTAAACTCTTTCAGACCTCTGCATATTAAACCACTTTGTTTACATAAAAGAAAATATTGAAGACTTGCATTTCAGGTCTAACATTCATAATGAACATAAATACATGATCACTATATTTAATAAAGTTACCTAGAAATGATATGTACCACTGAAAAGATTTAAAACTATATTACTGCAATAGGTTAAAACAAAAGTATTTTATTTAATTAACAAATTTTAGAAAGTTGTATACAATCTTGCATTTTCGCTATTCTACGTATTATATTATGTAGTATATTATGATGGTAGTTTGATATATTTTATTGCACGAGTATTTTGAGCGAAACAAGTTTCATAACTTTTATAAATACAATAATTGTATTATATTTCAAACAAGTTTATATATTAATTAGAAAGGGAGTTGATTTAATACTCTTATGAAAACATGTTCGGCATAATTCAATGGCAAGTGGAGCATAGGAGTATTAAATAGACTCGCTATCTTATTAAGAATAAATTAATTGCTTCACTGTATTGGTTCCAACATAAAATTAATTCTAAATTTAAATTTCATGTGCTTTTTTGGTATATCAAAATTATAAAAGGCTATTAATGAAATATTAATATTAATGTTGATTTTCTATGAATCAGTGTATTCACGAACATTATTTAATTTAATCTTATTTTGATTTAAAGTAAAACACTAAAAATCATGTTGTCACATTAAAACTCTCTTTAAGTTTCACAAACACACTTATAAAAGTAATTTTGGTACATGTTTCGTGAGGTACATTCCTCACAATGTCGTTTTGGTTGACAATGTGAGGAATGTACCTCACGAAACATGTACCAAAATTACTTTTATAAGTGTGTTTGTGAAACTTAAAGAGAGTTTTAATGTGACAACATGATTTTTAGTGTTTTACTTTAAATCAAAATAAGATTAACAAAAGTTTCACTGTGTGGATTCCGACATTCCATAAACATATTATTTAATTTACTTAAATGTAAATTGGAACTTGCACAGTGAAGCTAATCATATTAATTGATATCATTATTGATTCTGTTGAACTACACATTATTATTTAATTTGTTTATTGTTATTGTTAGGAAGCTGGATTTACTGCCAGAAATTTTAGCCTAAGCTGTAAAGGCTAAATTGCCACTAATACCATGAAAATCAAATTATATTTTCAGAACAAATACAACAGAATTATTAAATGAATGAATGGTAAAAATAGTAATGATATTTCAAAATATTTGGGTTGGTATATTATTTCAGAGCAGGTTAGTATTATCAAATTCTACTAATTCATTTGGTAGCTAATATTAACTGAATTATTTATTATTAATTGTGTGATAATTACTTTATTCTGCAATAAAAATGAATGAGTAATTCTGTTTTCAGTAATTATTGGACCAAGCTAGTGTCTGATAACCAATAATGTGGGATAAGTGGAAAATACTTTTATAGTTAAATGAAGACATACTTTAAAAATATATTTTCCATACAAAAACTGAGCATTTTTCACTAGATTTTTAAAAATTAAATTTTCAAATTCAAATTTTTATTTTCAGCTCTTAACACGGGCGATTTTTCCTACATGGAACTACTCCACATGCAGTTGAGTGCCTCTGTTCTTGTCTTATTCCCAAGCTTGAATATCAGGCCTGACCAGAGGGGAAGTCGGTACAATTTGGAACATACATACATTATCTTGTGTGTTGTGACAATGTATGAAGTAATCATTAGGCAGCAAAATACAGTATTTTAATTATATTAATATCATTCAATTCAAGTATCCAATTCCCCAAAGGGTATTTATTTAAGATTTGTACTTGCATAATGAATCGGCTTGTGATGTACAGATATTGTTTCAAGGGAGATTTCCTGATATTTAACTTACAAGTAAAATTTGGATTCACAGATTGATAATTTAAACGTCTTTCTCAGCAAACAAAATTTCCTATCCTATACAAAGCTATTGAAGTTAAAACCGTATAAAATTACTTTAGTGCAAGAACAAAGGATGATCTTGCATCCAGGAGTAAATTTTTTGAATAGATTTTGAATAGTGTGCATGACTAAGAAATGACCCTAATCTAATCTTCTTTATGGACAGATCTTGGTTCCACATAAGTGGGTATGTCAATTCACAAAATAACTGCTACTGGAGTTCATAAAAATCTAATATGCTTCAGGAGGAACACCTGCACGATCCAAAGATAGGAGTGTGGTGTGCCATTAGTGATGGGAGAATAGTAGGCCCTATTTTTTTTTTTAAAGAAACAATTAACAGTAATAGGTATGTGCAGAATATTTTGTAACTCTTTTTCTGTGCGGGAAAATTAACTTGAGGTAACTTTGTTTGCAATTTTCCAACAGGACTCTGTAATGAAACAAACAGTCCATGTTTCCTTGCATGCAATTCATGAAATATTAGACAATAGGATCATCACTAACAATATATTGCTCCACCAATCCCCGAATTTAACACTGCAATTTTTATTTCTGAGGGGGGGGGGATTAAATGAAAAGGTGTACAATAAATGAAAAAATATACAAGAAAATTCTATACATATTAGACGAACTGAAGAAATTTCTTTCGTTTCTCAAAGGGAACTGCAAGGGTAATGGTTAATTTCATAAGCTGATGCCAGAAATGTATGGAAAATAAAGGAAGACAGTTCCAGTATCATCTTGCTTGTTAATGATACGCAAATGTACACCCTTTGCCAAAACTTTAGTTATTTCTTGAACTCAAAATTATTCTAAATCCTATTCGTTACAGTGGGGGGGTTCACAAGATAACCAGCAAGGCTATATAGTCACTGCAGCAGTTGTTTATATGATATGCACTGAAGACTAATATATGTTCTGTTAGCTCTGTGCCAGAGTATGCAGTGATGTCGCGGTTAAGAGTGCAGCTGTGCCTCCAGGCATGAAGCACCTATGGCTTAGGGGCACAAATTCAAGGAGCCTGGGATGTTGCAGCCTCTCGTCCACACTACTGTATAAATCTGATATCATCTATCCCCAGAAGATTGAGGGCCGTTATACTTGTTAAGGGTTCGTACAAGATAACAGTTTGTGTTTATTATTATGTGTTTTCACTTTAGAAGATAAATTGCAAAGAATAAGTTACTTTATGATTACAGTTTTGTGTGTGCATAGGTAATGTCATTAAACTCAAATGATACATTAAAATGTAATATTAAGGGAATATAATGTTCTACACTACACTTGTAAAACCAGTAATGAAAACAAAAAAAGTTTTGTGAAATTTGAACGCAGGAGCTTATGCTGAAGAGCAATGCTTTCTAAACTGCTTGGCCATTGCTACTCTGCCCTATGTTCTCTTTCCATTGTGACTATTACATTTACAGCCAAAGTGCCCATTGCAGTTGCACTGCTGCATGCGCTTGTGAATACAGTACTTATAACAGTACCCAGAAGTTCTCCAATCAATACAAAGAATCTGGCGATGACTAATTGTTTTTGTCAAAGGGCGTGCCTTAAGTGTTAGTAATAACTTATGCGACAATCATAACTTCAGACTTTCTGACTCTGGTTCACTACAGTACCGGCTTAAACTAACTGACCACAGTGGAATGATATCTTGAAGGAAAAATAACCTATTATATTTGTTTGATAGTTCAAATTACATGTTAAAATTGCCATACCTGATAACAATGTTAATTGATAGGCATATGACTTACAGATCAGAGTAGCCAACATTGCAACTAAGACAAAGTTGTAAAATGCAATGAATGAATCTCCCATTAACTATGTCCTATTAAAATCATTTTTCATTTTATCCAATTTCTGTTTAAGCATAAAAACATTTCATTTGTGCTTCACAAAATGCACCATGCAGTGGGTTAATTCAGTTTAGCTGCTATCCAAAGGTGTGATGGTGTGCAACTGCTGTTATCATGAAGTTGCATCGCATCCATGTGCTGCATCTATGATGCTATTAGAAGACAATAAGTTTTCAGCAAAATGACATGTCCAAAAATTGTGATGTTTATATAATTTCTTTTTACTTTACTATTTTCTCATTGAAAAGTGCCAATGTTTTGTTACTGCTGATTATTTGGATGCCAGATACAAGGGATTTTACTGAATTCATTTGATGGCACCATTTTAGCAATGAAAGCAATTTAATGATGTAATTGTATTATGGTAAAAGACGATGAAAATATAATAAAAGAACTTGGAAAATACATTGGGAAGGTGAGACAAAAATAATTATGGAAGGTGAGCAATACAAGTGGGAATAACAATGTTGATGACACTATTTAGAAGTGAATATATTTCCCATTACATACTCAACCTGATTTAATTGTAATGGGTAGCAAAGAAATGCAACTCCATAAATTGAGGGCTATAAAGGGAAAATGTAAATGTTATTAACAATAATAAGTTTACATACATTTTATAATCCAAACTAATTATTAAAAAAAAAAGCGTAAATGTTATTAGTGAAATAAATATTGATTGATTATTATGCAACGTCAATGTAGCATTTTATTAACGATTTTGACTAACAATAAGGACTGTTTATAATTTTGGTATGTAAAAAACAATATTATGATGTATTTATTATATTTTTATGCTAAACTGTATTCCGCTACTGAATATCCGAATATTTACGAATATGACGAAACTAATAGGTTCTAAAAAGCGCTTAAAAGTGAAATAAAATCTGGTCTTATATTTTAATTGGAACTGTACCACTTATTCTATAAATGTAATACATTTAGAAAAAGATCTCAGATCTCAGAAAAAATTTAGAAAGATTCAAGGTAACAAAAGTGAAACAAAAAAATGCTCATTCCATATATTTTTGTTTGCAAATTCTATTACTATAGGTTTCACATTTAAAATAATTAAGAAAAATTACAACATAACCATTTGGTGATTTTAGCACAATTTAATAAATCCACACAACAATGTACATTTGTGCATTTTATATTTAGTTTTGGAGTATTTAACAGTTTAATTTTGGTAAGCATTCTCAAACATTTTAAAAACACATTAATAATTTTGTATTATTTTTTTAAAACTAGAAACCTCAAAGCGGACATTTTTTCCCTAAACTTCCAGTTGCTTAAAAATCACATTTCATGAAGTAAATCACTAAACTGGGACTTAAAATCAGACCTTGCCATATAGAGATTAAGACTGGCAGCCTATGCCCACCCTTTCCAAAACATTATTTTCTTTGCCTCATTCCCAGAAAATTAATAAACCATGCCAGTTTTGAAGTTTAATATTTCCAATAATTTTCTGCTCAACAAAACATATGCAATGGGCTTGTAAAAGTAATTACAATGGGTTCCATATAACAGTCTGTTTACATTCTAAAGATCTTCATGCTGCCCCTGTTGTAACTAAATTAATTCACTTCACACTTAGTAGATATGTCTTTTTAGTACTGTTCTTCATTCACACATTCTTTTAAGCATCTCTAACGGTTTGATCAGAGCATATAGAAGAGAAAGTGTGCTTACTTCCACAGATTCCCAATGCCAATGGTGGACTTTCAACACTATGGCATAATGATCATATTGGCATTAGAAATGCTGATGGCTTCTTGTGTTGCTCAAGGCTGAAAACAGTTTTGTGACTGATATCTAATTTCTTTGGAATGTGCATTAAATTACTGTAAATTAATGTGTACTGTGAAAACTAAATTTTTGGAAGAACATACTACATTTGTGGATTCAAATATGTAATCACAGAATAGTGATAGATTTAAAATGTTAAAATAACAGTATTCTTTCATATGATGCGTGATCCAAGAAGCAGTTCTAGTAATTTCAATTCTGTTAAGTTCCTGAGTACTGTATGTGGTAGAAGGAGCAAGACTAATTTATCTTGCTAAGGTTATTACTAACTTGATATATCAGCTTATTTTGTCCCAGATTGCAATTTAGGCTAAAGTGGAAATGCCAACATTTTATATATATATATGACAGAAAGCCAAAATTAATTTTTTAAGTGGGTTCAATTGAAAGAGTGCCAACTTTCAAATAAAAGAGTTTGTGATTTACATTTCAGCTAAGAGTTAATCACAAAAGCATATCCCTTCATACTGAAAGAAAAGAGGTGGAAATACTCAGTGTGTGTTGGATATTGAAATCAAGATTAGTACCTCATATATTCCCTAATAATGATTAAATCTTGCAAAGTCAGCCCGCAAACTTTCCGAAGTTTTATCCATCTAACCTAGTCAATATTCTTTTAAATTACCAAGGTTAATAAAAATGTTGAACTTTTAATCACTTCGGTTTATATTTTGCAACAGGTGTTGGCTTCCTTAAGAAGGGAAATAAAGCAGTTGATTCCCTGTCTTAGATTCATGACACGTTAAAGAACCTAAAGCTTGTAAGAAGAGACCTATGAGCAAATTTATCAGCTGTTCCATGCTCTGGCAGAAATCACATATTGGCCAAACTTTCCTAAAGAGGCAGAAAGACAATATTTTGGACCCAATGTTATGACATTTTTGTTTAGGTAATATTTTATTACAACATCCAGTATAGATCTTTTAACACTTAAGTTATTTTTCTACTTTATGGGAAACTATGTAATTATGTAACTCAAATATTAACACATCCAATGAAGGGACCGTGAACATGTTAAATTATTATCCATATTGGAATTATACGAGTATCTAGGTTTTCAATGGAAGGTTTGGTATAGAGTAATTACCAGAGCCTGTAAGTTCAGGCATTTATTTTGGTTAAAACAGGCAGGTAGAAAGGCATTTAAATTCTGATATTAGGCAGAATATAATCAAACTAGGCATTTATTAAAAGTGAAAACAGAGAGTAACATCATTCTTTATTAATGAAAATAGATATTTAAGATACTTAATTTCTTTATCACATAATTAAAGTATTTAAGTTACTTTTCTTGGTTACAAGCAACAATAAATGTTTTTTCAAGGTATCGACTATCATAGTTAGCCACTTATCAGAGACAACATTTTTCATCATGGAAAAAGAAATTATACTTTCACTAAAGTGGTTGAAGCATATTTAAAACGAGCTATTTCTAAAGGACTCAAATCAGTTACAACAGAACATTCACCTTTCAGGACATCGTGGGAATATTGATCAATACAAAGTTAAGTAGTTTTGAATTGTCCTGGTGATGAGCAAAACATGTGCAGTGGTTTCTGGTCGAATTTGTTTTCTGTTTATGCAATTTATAGGGGAATCAGGTTAGTATCTCTCTCACTTCACACTGAACACATTGCAGGGATGGTTTATTGCTATACTGCTCTCATATTTCTTGTTTGCATTGTTTGTTACATTTATGCAGCTGAGAATTAACCCCCAACACAAATTTCCTAGAATTGTTTCACGCAGATTGATACAAGGTTATTCCCAGGACTATTTCAAACTACACATAAAGTAATACAACTGAAAACTGGTGGTTGTAGCATGTGTCACATGCTATTTTGTGTATCAAAAGGGAACCAAAATAAAGTGTGCATATTTAACTTTGTGCAGCAAGGACTGAAGGTCCCTTTTGATTTTGTGGAGGTTATAGTACTTCCCTCATCCTCTCTATTTCCTGGTATTCATATGCCCAAGGTAACCATGCATTCCTTTCACTAATAAGGTTTTGTCAATGGGTTCAGGAGAAAGTTTTTGACTGCTTGAAAAGAAATAAAAACATAACCAGATTCTCAATAGATATTTTTGTGAGGTAACATGTCATTTAATTTTTATAACTTTTTTCACATCGACATATTGAAATTCTTTGTGCTTTTGCCTTTTAAAAATGCATAAATAATTGCAGAAAAAAACCACAACATTCACAAAAAACTTAAAATAGGCAAAATAAGAACTGACACTACTGATCCCAAATGTATGAAAATATGTTCATTTCTATCTGATTCTTAAATATATCTACCTAGGTCAGAAAAGGCATTTTGCCTAACTTCCTGGCTCTAATATTATACTATATGAATTTCTCTCATAATATAGACTATTCTTTGACCTTACCCAATTCCTTTTTACTTTACACTACTATAATTCAGGGAGAGGTTGCAACTCCCTTGGCCTCTTCTCCCAACGCCTGTATTATTTAATGCTAGTTTAATGATATATGCAGTCAACTCCCAATAATTTGCAATTCATCCCATCTCTCTTTAATTAATTTGTTATATATAAAATATTTCACCTTTACTTGATCGAGTCGGTCCTCGTGGTGTAGTGGTTACCATACTTGCCTCCTAAATCCAAGATCGCAGGTTCGAACCCGGCCAGGACCGATGGATTTTTTCGGGTATAAAAATCCTAAGTATGGCTTCCTTCAGAAGGGAAGCAAAGCTGTGGGTCCTGTGTCATACATTTACGGCATGAAAAAGAACCTCAAGTCTAAAAATGAGGCCTCTGAGCAAAATTAGTCGGCCATTTCACGCCCTGAGTTGAATGGGACGCTGATGACCTGAGATGTTAAAGGCAGCCATAAATAAATTCAATCAATTCAATACTTGATTGATCAATTCCTTTCTTCAAATTTTTATTCATAATGCATTTTTCTGCCTTCAATTGAATCCATTCCCCCTCCTCTCAAATTTTTGTATGCAATGCATTGAAGTCAAGCTATCACACTTTCTGCCTTTAGTAGCATTGTGAGTAATGTAATGGGTAGTGCTGGTCATGACATTGTTATTGATAGGCTTCTATCATAAATAGAAAATGGTGATAACTTTTTGTTTACAGACATTCCTATGAAACTTGCATGCTAAAATCAGGAAAAATGGTCTTCAAGGACGCAAACAGAGCTGAGTGATTTTTTTCATTTTAAAGTCAGATACATGTTTATTCTTTTTAAAATTTGTATCATTGCAGATATAAAATCTTAAAATATATTTCAGTGTTTCAAATATATTGATTATCAAGCATATTTTATTTATCAAATATGTCAAAGTACTTTTAACTCTAGGCAAAAGAAACAAACTTTTGGGGATGATACATGAATTTTGATAATTTGTGGAAGTTTATACAATAATTACTGCAAGTTATCAGGAGTTAACTGTACCAGCATCAATATGATGTAATGAATTACATATTTAGAAACTGTCTCTTTGTTTACATAGAAATTGTGTGCATGCATGTGTGTGTTTTTGTATGATATTATCCTAATAAAACAACACACTTTTTATTCACACTTATACCTAAAATACTGTATGTTTACATAACATACAGTCAGTAACCTGGCTTGCATACATAGCCCAGCTAAACACTGGTTCTGTGCTGCAGTGATCCCATGCACAACACATGAGTCACCACACTATATCTACTACATGCCAAGGTTTACGAATAAAAATGCTACTAATCATATTACTGGAGGAAGCATGCATGGAGATGGTATAAAAATACTGCAGAACTGACATGATTAAATTAGAACTTATTCACTTTTATAACAGGTGCAAGGAATTACAGATAGAAATAATGTGTATATTCCACCTTCAATTGATTTCAAATACATGTAGCACTAATAATGCTATAACACTATAACAATTCAGAAAAACATCTACATACACAGCAATCAAGTGAAAACAATGCAAATGAAAGATAGATCAGTTAAGAAAATGCCCACAAAATAGTTACTACATCTGTGCTTTTAATAGAACACACAGACCTGCCAACATTTCTGAAAACATGCTTAATCTCTTACATAAACCAAAACTGTAAAAATGGCACTTGCACAAGCAATTCAGCATATCTACTAACACAGTTCTTTTATTTCCAAAAAGATTTCTATTTGCAAAGCTACTTAGATTTTCAAATTCTACATCTTTGTATATACATTGTACAACACTGAAAACATTTTTGAAAGTTTTGGGACATTTGGCAGAAAAGATAAGTTTTAAAACTACTAATTTCAATGCTAAATACAATTGTTACAATTAATTGTTAAGGAGCAGCTGAAGCAAACAAATGTCTGCATTTTTATACTAAACATATAATACTGGGATTAAGAACCAACCTACCAACCTTGAAGGTTTGGAGCATGTTGCATTAGGTAAGCCAATGAAAATGTCAGAACAAGCTGTATAGAACAGTTTAGTGCACATGTGGCTTGAATGCGTTTTCTTTTGATACTCGGTAAGCAAGCTTTAGTTGTCAGGCATGTGCAGCATCATAAAGTTTCAATCTAGCAGGAAACCAAATATGGAACATTGAATATGTTGCTTTGCTGAGTGATGTTGCAGAGGACTGTTTGGAAATACACTATTACATAGTGACACTTATCCCATTGCTATTAGAAGTTTATTTCTTTGACTTAAAAGTACTCTTAGGTCCAGTTGTATAAAAGTTGTTAACTGGAGGTTACTTTCAACAGTAATTTAACATATAATTAGAGGTTAGTCATTTCTGTTGCATAAAAATAACCTCAGACTATATAATCGCAAGTTTGGAATAACCATCAGCCTATGATAACATTGGAAGTTATAGGGAGATTCCTGTTTAGAGCAAATTTATGTTCAACTGTTCAACCTGAGAAAATCAACAATTATTCATTTCTTTTAAGAACTTTCGAAAAATGAGACATTTTTAAAAAATTCTGTTGGAACTTACACAGTGAAGCTTATTAATGTAAATTATATCTTATCTGTCATCTAACACACTCTTATGCTTCACTTTTAAATACGGGACGGGTTTCAAATAGACATCCTCTCCATATTCAACCAACTTGACGACTGTTATTATTCATTTTTCCATCTTCTAAACATAAGTATTTTTCTTTTTTTGTAATATATCTTCAAACATGGGTAAGGAAATGTCAAAGCAAATTTTAGCAAATGTGAGAAGGATATAATTATTAATCAAGTGCTAAATATAAGGGGAGGGGAAAAAAAAGAAGAAGAAGAAGAAGAAGAAGAAGAAGAAGAAGAAGAAGAAGAAGAAGAAGAAGAAGAAGAAGAAGAAGAAGATTGATCTCAAATAAGGATAAAGAGCATACATACATGGGGGAAATTGTCAATTTATTCTTAAGGCTTCTGCATTATTACCCCCATATATAATATAATGGGTATGTGTGAGCAGTCTATACCACCTAAAACTCTAGAAAAGTAACGAATATTATAGAAGCCTAGCATCACTTTCCTTACATCCTTCTTTGGTTGGCATTTTAATGAACTGAGATCTCAGAGCTGCAATTGTTCTAGTAACTTTATTGATGGTTGGTTCTATTGACCATTCCTTTCTCCACTTAGTTATTTGGAAGCTTCCTACGCCATAGAGCCTTAAAGTTATTAGTATCATGAACAACAAAATCTACGTAGTTTGTGATTGTAATCCGGGTCAAAACCTCTGTACCAGTTTTTCAACATCTTTTACTATAAATAAAATCATATATTAAATTGTCATTCAGTTCTAAGAACAAATTATTTCTCTCGTGAAATACATGAGGACAGTTAAATTCTTCATCAGATGAGATGTTAAAATAATCAGAAATTTGTACAATATACCACTTGTAAGGTTAGCCTAACATAACCTAATGAACGTAACTCTGTCTGTTATGCAGAAATGAAAACTGAATAAAATTGAAGAAACTTAATCTACATAAAATTAAAATAAATATGACTTAGCATTTTATTTATAAATGAAGTTGCTATGTTTCTATACTTTGCGTAATATTTTATTTAACAATTACTAAACTCTATTTAGTGCTTTAACTTATGAAATTTTGCGAGTTAGATTTAATTTGAGGTTAAGATGAAATGATATTAAGATTTAAATATTAATTCCATTCAAAATCAAACACAGTGGAACACACATAATCTCTTCTGAGTAGGATATTTAGAGCATTATGGTTTCACTTGCATGAGATTTACTCAGGACATATGTTTCGTGGAACTTTTTCCACATCAGCTGTTAAATGACTGTTGGATCATTTGTAGAAGCTGGGTAGGTAGGTGTCTGGGTTGACTCTAGTGGTCTACTGATAAAACTTAAATAAAGTGCTGTCTACTTCCAGGATGTCAAAATTCATAAGGTTATGCTCATGTTTTTTTTTTTTTTTATATAAATCCTATCCCATATAACAAATTATTATTGAGAAAATCACTAAAATTTTACTAATTTTGTTCCACATACTTGAACTTACTTCAAAGGCTGTTGCCTTAATCTTTAGCATGATTCCACTGTCTGCTTCCCAGAGTGGTATTAAGATGTTGCTCTGTGGATTTTACTGACTTAGTGATGAGGTTACTATTGTTTGGCACATCAACATTAACCAAAGTTTTCTTGTTTTTATTTATGAATATATTTTCCTACACTACTTATTCTATGGGTTTTTAAGAGCTTTTAAGAGTTATGGTTCCTTTTGGAATTCGTGGTTCTTTTGCCAGAAATGATCTGCTATTGCTGATTTTCCCATTTGTTTATATAATTTACATTTCTCATGTGTTGCTTAAATCGTATGGTGATATTTCTTTTTGTTTTACTTATGTATTTCATAATGCAATCTTTGCAACTAATTTCGTAAATGCCTGATTGTTTTCTTGGCAGAATTTTGTCTTTCGTGTTAGTTTTTAGATTTGTTAAAACTACATTTGTTTACTGAAGTCAAAATGATGTTAGCCTCTATTTGGTAATTTTGATCTCCCAAATCATCACTAAGTCAGTAAAATCCACAGAGCAACATCTTAATACCATGCAGCGAAGCAAACAGTGGAATCATGCTAAAGATGAAGGCAACAACCTTTGAAACATGTCCAAGTAAGTGGAACAAAATTAGTGAAATTTCAATGATTTCCTCAATAATAATTTGTTACATTATATTATATTTCACTGTGAAAATTCCCAGTACTCCTTTTCCATATGTTTAGTTCTTTGGGTTGTTGAACAGTTTTTAATAACTAGATGCCTTTTTCTATTTCATGGTTTTCGTTCCAGAAATGTGCTGCCACAGCTGATTTATCTATTTGTTTCTCCAATGTTCCTTTAACACAATGTCTATTCCCTATGTAGATTTTTTCACAACCCTTACAATTAATCTGGTAAACACCAGATTTTTTCTCTTTGGGCCTAAAATCTGTTTTGTTTAATTTCAATAAATTACACTGTTTAAAACTTAAATGTAAATTGGAACTTGCACAGTGAAGCCAATCATATTAATTAATATCATTGTATGATTCAGTTGAACTACACACTCTTTAAGCTTCACTTACTTTTCATAAATGTATGGAACTGGTTTCGAGAACATTTTGTTCCCATCTTCAGCCAGGCTAAAGTTCAACTGTCAGATCATTCGTTGAGCTGTGGGAATGTATATTCTGCTCTGGTGGCGGTGTAATAAACTTGTAGTTTATGTTTTCATCCCTGACGATGTTGAAGTTCATTATGATTCATTTCATTTACAAAAAACTAATTGACAATGCCATAAAACTTCTAAATATTCAAGATAAAAACATATCATTTACATACGAAATAGAAACAGATAACATGCTGCCATTCTTGGATATTAAAATAATGAAATGCCAAGAAAAACTTAAATTTGGAATATACAGAAAGAATACACATGCAGATAATCACATCAAAGCTGACAGTTTTAACCCCACAACACACAAACATGCAGTAATTAACAGTTTAACACACCGGCTAGTTAACCTACAAATTAGTAAAGAAGAATATTTTAAAGAATACAAACAAATAGAAGAAACAGCAGTTAAAAATGGTTTTAAAAAAGAACTAGTACATAAAAAGGTGCAGAAATTCAAGAGACAAAAACATATCAAAGAAACCACACCACTTTCAGCAACAAAAGATAAACTAATTTTTAAAAAATTCACATATTGTCCATGGGCCACAAAAGACTTTCAGAATATTCTTAAAGATTTTAATATCAGGTTGGCACCGATTAATAGATTTAATGTTAAAAATTTACTGATAGATAATGTTAATGACAGTATTCCACAAGAAGAAAAATCAGGTATTTACAGAATAAACTGTGCAGAATGTGAAAAAATCTACATTGGAAAAACAAAGAGAAACATAGGCACACGGTTAAAGGAACATTTCAGGAACATAAAGTACAAGCAAATAGAGAAATCAGCAGTAGCACATCATTTTTGGACACAAAATCACGACATAATAAATAAGCAAAATTATTAAAATCAGTACAAGGACCTACGGAATTAGCAACCTGGGAGAAAATCTACATATACAAATACAAAGACAGCATAATGAACTTCGACATCGTCTGGGATGAAAACATAAACTACAAGTTTATTACACCGCCACCAGAGCAGAATATACATTCCCACAGCTCAACGAATGATCCGACAGTTGAACTTTAGCCTGGCTGAAGATGGGAACAAAATGTTCTCGAAACCGGTTCCATACATTTATGAAAAGTAAGATAAGCTTTAAGAGTGTGTAGTTCAACTGAATCATACAATGATATCAATTAATAAAATTACACTGTATCGGTTTTGAGGTGCTAAGATGATACTGTACTGCTTGAAAACTTTTTGAAATTTCTTATTGGCTGGTGGGTGGTAAGTGAACATTTTAATTGTTTTTTCTCCTAATAAATCACTCAAAGTTGTTATTTGTTCAATTCTTTTTTGTTTCTGGAATCTAATTTTTTGGTTAATCATCTGTTTGTTGAACCCATTGAATTTAGCTGCTTCTATTATGTGTAGATATTCATTCTTATATTCTTCTTTACTCAGTGGTGTATTTATTAGTCTGTATATTATGCTGTTGAATGCTGCTTCCTTATGTGATCTTGCATTGAAAAGGATTGCAAAAAAAACTACGTAGGGAAGACAAAGAGAAATATAGGCATGAGGTTAAAGGAACATTGGAGAAACATCCTTTACAAACAAATAGATAAATCAGTTGTTGCAACATATTTTTTGGAATGAAAACCATGAAATAAAAAAAGGCATCAAATTATTAAAACTGTTCAATAACCGAAAGAACTAAACATGTGGGAAAAGATTTATATAATAAAAAAACATGAGCATAACTCAATGAATTTTGAGATGTCGAAGCAGACAGCACTTTAATTTAAGTTATACTAGACCACCAGAGTCAACCCGGATACCTACCTACTCAGTTTCTACAAAAGATCCAACAGTCATTTAACCACTGATGATGTGAAAAAAGTTCCATGAAACATATGGCCTGAGTAAATCTCATGTGAGTGAAACCATAAAGAGTGTTCTAACTATCCTACTCAGAAGAGATTATTAATCTTAGATTAATGTTTATATAACCAAAATTTCCAAGTTAAGTAAAACTAATGATTAATTTTATTCTCTAAACTCAAGTTAACTCAAGTTATACAACTGGCCCTTAATAAATATAACCCGGAGGCAATAAGCTATGCAATATTGGACTATTAATTTATAACGATATTCAAGAGTGTACAAAAAGCATAATTTTTGTTGGATTCCATAGTACACATTCTATTAATTAGCATTAAAGACAGATTTAATTATTGCTGGAACTCTTAGAAAGTAATTGAAAAACATTAACAAGCCATAAGATATAAACCACATGGTGTAAAAATACTATTTTATTGAAACTTTCATATGCTAATGCCTATAAGTGTGCAGCACAAGCATAATAATCCTACCTAAAATAACAAGAGTGTGAGTGGAGACATTATTACAGTACAATAGTTTGGAGTCCATGGTTCCACGTATTTGCTGTTAGACTTACACTGTGTGTTATATATAGCAAAATTCCACACTGACATTGCATGTTATGTCTTTCATTTTTTCTGTACCATGGCAGCACTGTGCATCTTTGGTGGTTCCTTGTTTATTTATTAGAGTTGCCAAACACTATACAATTTTTACCACCAAATAGTCGAGCAGAGGCCATGAGGCTATAGCAAGCCACAGTAAATCACTGGATACTCTGGTTTGAAACATTTACTTGAGGTTACATGTGTGTACGTGTTTTTTCCCCCAGTTTCACCCCTTGTTCCTCCTGCTACATGCTTGCTATATAGTGCATTTCTTGTTATTGGCACAATTATGATGTCAGCACACTATGCTGCCATTTTCTCTTTCTTGGTCATTTCCTAATAATGTCAATATTTACTTTCCTATTATTCTAGGTAAGTTTCAACTTTTTAATTATAGCATACCATGGAAGTTTCACCACAATTTTTATTTGCCCATATTCAGCAAAATGCTGTGCTACATCATTATGACTTATGAGGTTTCTGTCTAAATATTTGTCCAAGCATGTTATTTCTTTTTACATTTACAAGTGCCAAAAATTCTATTCTTATGAGAAATGCAGCAGAGTGCAGTGTTTACATCCCATCTGACAGTCGTCATGTTCACTGGATACTCAACAGAGTTGGTAAGTCATATGTTAGTACTACTAAATTGGCTTTGCTGAACATTTATTCAAGGACAACGGCACAGAAGTATCGTTCCAGCTTAAGTTAATGACAAAATCAGATTGTTGATGGCATATGAATGTTGAAATGCACCAGAAGTACATTCACTTAATTTATGGACACTTTTTAACATCTTATGTCATCAGCTCCCATTCAATTTAGGGCATTAAATGGCTGATAAATTTTGATCAAAGGCATCTCCTTTCAGGCTTGAGGTTCTTTTACATGCTGTAAATATACAACATGGAATCCAAGACTTTAATTCTCTTCCAAAGGAAGTCATACTTAGGATTTTTACGCTGGAAAAAAATCCATTACCCTGGCTGGGATTAAATCCGCAATCTTGGGTTTATGAGGCAAGTATGATTACCACTTTACAACCATGCACTGAAATAAATTTTTGGATGAATAAAAGTATTTAGTGTACTTTATTTTTAAAGATGAGAAGACTATGATAGCACTGAAGACCCATATTTAAAACTCTGGTCCAATCATGACAATGTAGAAGACAATATTTAGTTTTCCAGGCACCAGATTCTCATAGCTGCAATTGATCAGAGATAACACAATTTGTAAATCACAATTTATGTAATTATTCCAAGAACTCTGATTAACCTTATTTTAGCATACACGGCACAAAAACAATTAGATGCACAGTCTAACATGCACAAAAAAAATGTATAATCCAATAACAACTGCAGAAAAGTTCATGCACACATATTTTATATTTGTTATGGACAAAGATTGTTATACCTTGAGGTTTCTATCCACTATACTACTGCAGCTTACTGCAATTGAACAATGAAAACCATTCAGGCAGCCAAATACTGCCAATTTGAATGAGAAAATGCAATAACCTCCAGAGCAAAGCATGCCCTGAAATTTTGAAAATTTAATGGCTACTATGTAAGCGAATAAAAGCAAAGTCCCTAAATCTGTTCCAAAGAAATAGAATATGTATGTTTTTTCTAGTAATAAAGAATTTTATTTTTTTTAACTTAAAACTTTCTTGCAGGAACATATCTTAAGTTCTGATAATCATCATAAAAAGGATTTTGTGGCCATGCAGCTTAGTATTGTGGGTGCTATGCATTTATGCATGCTATATAGAGGATCTTATAATATTAAAGGTAATACAGTACAACAGCATTATTGCCAAATTCAAGGAATCGTCTCTAACAACTTCTATTTAAATGCTCATATACGTTATGTTTTTTTCTAAAAATTTTTGTAAAAGGACTTCTTAATACCTTCATCATATGCTATTTTATAACAATGGTGCTTCTCAAAAATTATGATTTTAACTGATAATGGAGAATTAAATATTTACTATATGCACTAAACTAACTGGCTCTCTCCCTAGCCTTGGAAAAAAAAAAAACCCATTTGCAAATACGAGGATCATTTTATATATAATGCACTTTTTTATTTACATGTTTATTTTTTTGATAGTATCTCTTTACAGTCCTTCAACACAGTCTCCCTGCTTCTTAATGAATGAATCCCAACTTTTGGGAATCTGCATTATTCCATTCAAAGCTTCACTTTTGTTCATCTATCAAATGACGCTGGTAATGGTGGCAGAAAACTTCCAGAAAAAGAAAACAATATTCATGCATGGGAATAAGTTTAAGTCTGGTGGACCAATGATCAGATGAGGTAACACTTCCCCTCCAAATTTGTGCAGTTTATTGATTACAACATTGCAGGTGTGCGGGAGAGCATTGTCATGGAGGATGAGTGGTCCGGCCTTGAGTAAATGAGATTGGTTTTTGTACATTTTTTGCATGAAGTCATGATTATACACTTCTGTGACACTTGTTCCATGTGAGACTCTGTCATAATGATTCCTTGGTAATCAAAAGCAAAGACAATTATTTTTTACCTTTAACTGCATCCTTTGAACTTTTTCATGGGAAAAATGAACTATCCACTTGCTGGACTGTGATTTCAACTCTGGCTCAAAGTCTGTAATCTAATTTCATCAATAATGACAACTGGACACAAGAATGCTTGGCCTTCAATGTCAAATCTTTGTTTCAGCAAGTTTACAATGTGGTGCTGGATTCCCCATGGCTTCTGAAAATTATTCTTAAAGATATCTGCCACTAAGGTCACACTTCATTTATATATTAATTTCATTCGCCTCCTTGGTCTTGGGTCATTGTCAATGCTGATAAGGCAAACATCGTCATGATTAACCGAATCAGGATGCCTTCCTGGTCTTGGGTTATTGTCAAAGCTGACATGGTAAACATGGACATGATTAGCTGAATGAGGAGCTGTACTACAGTCTACTGTGAACTCTACAAACTTCACTCACAGCCCTGTGGATCTTTGTGGGATTTTTATCACATAAAGTTTAAGCTTAATGTAAAACTTTAAATCTTCAACACTCGCAGTACCAGACATACCCACAGGTCCAATTTTAGCTCTTGTTATCTACATATCTATGCTATGGACAAGATTAACATATGTGCTTCTTTCTCAAGCCTTCAACTATAACTAATTTTCATTGGCTGTTCCATCATCCAATTCATAGTACATTACATTATTTATGAAATTACCTTGTATATTAGATAACAATCCAAACAGGATTTGAATTTGCTATCCACATTTCTGTAGTTGGCTTCAGATGGATATCTTTACAAAAATGCACCACTGGATAACTTATTAACCAATTAACCACACAAGAGGCCCATTTTATTATATGAGGATTATGCCAAAAGTTTTTAGCAGCTTCTCATAAAATAATTATATTTACTAAACAACCATTAAAACTTTTTAAAATATCTCTATCGACACTTATGTATTGTTTTGTTCTCTGAAACTATTTTAAAAAAATCGTGGTAAAAGTATCTTTGGGGATATCACTCAGTGCACTTTATATGATGAGATGGCCTCTTCATTAGATGAAAATTGCTGCACACAAATGTTTTTCTTTGATCTTCGGGAACAAGAAGAAGTCACTGGAGCCAGTCAGCTGAAGAGTATAGGGTGTGGTGACATTCTCACTTTTCTAAAAAGTCAATTAGACAACAATGAGACTACTTTCATTTAAGAGATTATAGTCCACTGACCATGATTTATAATGACTAAAATAAGAATCTGAATGCAGAATGCCATTCTTCCTTAGTATACTTTCATTCTGGAGCTCTGACTCCTTCAAACTTTCATTTCCTCTCCAGGAAAACACCATTTGGAACAGAGCTTCTTCAACACCCATGCTTATCATCTTGTCATGATATTATAGTGTCTCTGGGCTGTATCCATCAAATATCTCAAGCATAAAACAGCACCAATCCTTGTGTCCTTTTGTGCCTCGTCAGGGAACATGGCACCTAATGGGAATATCTTTTAGTGCAAGTTAAGTAATGTGAGCAATGTTTGTGCCACTGTTAATAAAACATTTAGGATCCCTTTTATATGGCAAAAGGTCAGGTCATATCTTCTTCCACCATTTTCCTCACAGCATCAACATTTTCTTGGATCACTGCTGTTTCACAGCAACCAGAACAATGTTCATCTTATAGAGACTGAATTTCCAACTGTTGTTCCCACCAGAAACACATACTAAGGAAGAATGGCATCCTGCATTCAAATTCTTTTTTTAGTCATTATAATTCATGGTTTCAGTGGAGTATAATCTCTTAAATGAAAGTAGTGTCATTGTTGTCAGACTAATAGTTTAGAAGCAGCTAAAAAAACTTTCTATATGACACTCGCATATATGCTGCTCTTTGCCATTCATTTGTGCCTCACCAAAGATGGTCTCAGTAATTGATGGCTGCATGTATGAAGGCTAGCAAATAAAGACTGAGAATGTTTTTTTTCTCTCTCTCATCATACAATGGAGATATGGTGGTTGATTATTTGTTGATTTGATTTGCTCTTTAACATCCCCAGTCATCAGCATCGTATTCTTTCAGGCCTAAAATTCTTTTACGTACCGTATCTACCACATGGGACCCACAGCTTTATTTCCTTTCTGAAGAAAGTCATACTTAGGATTTTTACATCGGGGAAGGGGAGGGAAAAAAAAATCTGGCCAGGATTAAATCTGCGATCTTGGATCTATGAGGCAAATATGATTACCACTAGATAACCAGGATCACAGTTATGGTGGTGAAACAATTTTTCATGAGAAGAAGAGGTCTGACATGATTAGGGAAAAAATTGAAAGTGCATATATGCATGTCTCTTAGTACAGGATGCCAGCAAAGAGTAAGTGTTTGCCATTTGGCTGCATAAAATGGAGTCACTTCATAGCGAACAGTGCACTGCTCTGAAATTTTGCTTTCAGTAATCCAGTACGGAAGCATACATGATACAGCAAACTTATGATGTTCCACCATAACCAACTGCATTTCGGAGGCTCAGAAAGTTTAATGTGTGTGTTTCAACAACAAAGCAAAGCGGTCTAGGTGCTTCAACCACTGATATGACCGAGACCATGATTAACACAGCCATTGTCATTGTTTGGGAAGTTTGACGAATACCAGTGGATAGACTGGCAGACATGACTAATTTCCCATGTTAGTGTGTTTACCATTTTGCGCAATTGCTTACACATAAGATACATCTTTGCCAGATGGATGCCAAGATTGCTGATGCCTGAACAGAAGATTGGGCATGTGGATATGTGTGGAGCTTCAGTGTATGGTAGCTGAGCAAGGCATTCCTGAATTCCATTACAGGTGATGAGAGCGGACTTTACCATCATGATCCTGAAAGCAAACAGGTGAGCTGTCTGGAAATAGCCTGATTCTACTACACCAAAGAAGGCCAAGGCTGTTCGGTTGGTAAGAAAAGTTGTGGTGATTTCATTCTTTGATTGTCAGGGAATTTATTGACATGAAGTTTCCCCTCCTGCAAACAAAGGTTAATTGGGAATATTATAGGAATATTTTGAGCATTCTGGTCGAAAATGTCATAATCTGCATCCATCTTTACCACGATGATGTATGCCCTCACGTTTGCATGTCATTGCTCAACATTTGGCTAGAAAAAACCAAATACAGCCTGGATCTGGTTCCGTGAAATTTTTTCTGTTTCCTCTCCTCAAAAATGATCTGCAGAGCCAGAGTTTTGTTTCATCAATGGTTGTTGCGAAAAAGTATTCTGAAGACAATGTCAAAAAAGGGTTTCCAGCATAACCTCCAGCACTGGTAGATACATTGTGCCAAGTGCATGCTATTTAATGGGTACTACTATGAAAAATATCATACCAATGTCAGGGCAGCCCACTCAAGGTTGCTAATTAGGAACAAGATAGTAGATGCCTTGCAGTACTAATGAGAGTCGTGTTCTGTGCTGTTAACGAAATCATGTTTTAGAGACTTAATAAGGAACATAGAATTTTCATTTATTTTAATTTTAAACGAAAATAATGAATTGCTCAATGTCGTAAGATAATTTCATGAAATGTTTATCTGGAGTGGTTAGGGTTATAGGGTAGAGATTTGGGAGATATTTGCAAGTTGGGTAGCAGCCAATTTGATTCACAGAAGTTTCTTTAAGTAATTTTGGTGTACTGAGAGCCTTACCCAATGCGGTATCTCAAGTAGTGTTGGGATAAACAGGAAATATGAGGAAAATATTGGAAAGAGCAGAATTAGTTCAGAATCTGCAGGCTAGAGAAAGAAAATATATCTCAAAATGTTTAATTTTACAAGAAAAGATAAAGCAAAGAGATGTCTGGGTCAGTACAATTAAGGGTATTTTGGGAAGGATTGGTATGACAGAAATATGGGAAGATACGGAATTAAAAGAGAAAAGTTTTTGGAAAAATAAGGATTGAAGATACTGAAAAGCAAGAAATATATTTGGGATAGCGAAAAAATATGTTTAATGTTATAACAAAGATGATAGAGAAGGATTTACAAGGTCAGAAGTGGAGTTGTTAAGACGAAAGGAGTAGGGGGAAAGATCAATATAGAGATATGTTGAATACATGGAGAGAAGGATATCACATAGATTATTAGACTGTAAAGAAACTAGATTATTGAGAGAAAAATTGCATTTGGAGAAATGGAGTATTTCAACAGAAATCATAAGATAATGAATTTAAGTCCAAAAATAAAAAAGTAAAGAAATAGCATTATTTAGGAAAAGTGAGGAAACAGTTGATTAGCATTAATAAATTAAATACGTAGAAAATTACTATGCTTTTAATTATGGGATGAATTCAGTATTCTGATAACTACAGTGTTGTGGATTTTAGATCAATAAGAAAATTAGCAAATAAATTTAGACAAAACATTACTAGAAAAATTTATAACTAATAAATACCAATAGTATAGAATAATAAGTTGATTATATAAATCAGTATACTGTATTTGACATTGTATTTATTATAATGAGTATTGAAATTCATTCATTCATTGTAGGTAAAGGGTTATGGTTTACTTGAACCCCAAACCCAGTGCTCTATAGCTTCTATTTGTGGGGCAGAGTCTATAAATCATGTATGCAAAGAAATACCGGAAGAAAAGTCAACATTTCAGAAGCAAAAAAGTTATATGCAATCAAAATTTGCTTAGATGGTATGCCCACATCACACAAATGCTGAATATTTTCAACATCAGGCTTTCATGGCCAGTGTTGTCACTAGGAACAGTGTTTTCTGGGCTTGTGGGTGATGGTCTACTGGGCTCCTTTTTGCTAGACATTTTGTCTACATCTACGGATGATTCTTTCAAGCCGAGAAAACATATTCCTAGTGAATTCCATTATCTTTTTTTAAAATGCTCAGCATTTTAAGGCATATACACTTCTAATAATATATCACTTATTTAGCCTTGTCCATAATCTGTTAATGTTATAAATTATTTCAGATAATGGTTCACAAGAATCTGTGTATCTAATCTCTTGTGTTGAGACTGATAAATCAGTTCATACTAGTCTTGAGTGGGCTGGTGTGACCATGGACTTGGCTGCCGAATGCTGGGATCTTTCTCTTGCATAAAGCAAGGCCAGACAAATGCATGGCATTACAGTGAATATTACAGGGCATTTATGAAAAAGCAATTATCATTAAAATAAATGAAATGACAAAACTGCTATCATCTGAAAGACAAAATGTAGTTTACAGGCTAGCTACTATAACATTAGCAATCCCAGGTAATTTTTTTTATTTCAATGCTGGTATTTTAAATAAAATGGACCCTAAAAAATATGGGGTTATATTTTATAATGCAGCATGGCTCAAGTTAAGTCCCTTGACAAATCTGATATTATAAAAGAATTAAATCCAAAAATATAGAAATTTATTTTTTCACTTTAGTTATTGGCTTTATGCACTTCCTGTTAACCACAAAATGCTATAAATAAACTTATGCAACTGCCTAACAGACACCTTAGCTTTTTCAATGAAACATGAGCTCATGCTTTATCTAAATCAAACCAGTTTCTCCTACTGACATGCTAAAATTGGATTTAGATAATAAATATCAAGAAAGCAGCGAACAATCCCATTTCCCCCTCCCAAAAAAATGGACGAGCCTTTATTTCTTTATCAGCAAAACATTGTTCCAAGCACCACAATGCTAGCCAGAAATTGGATAATTAAGCAACAGGGTGCTCCATGGCAAATGTTTTTAGGATGCCATAAATGTACAGCAAAATGGTGAATAAATAAAGGATTATGGGAAGTTTAAAGCACATATCTCATGCTTAAATCAAACATACAATTTTCAATGCTGCTGAATTATTCCAACATTTACAGAATAGCACAATTTATAAATGTTAACTAGAAAAAAGTTTAGAATTTCTAATAAGTGCTCAGTTCATGCCAGAATGCTGTTTGAGCTATAACGTAACTAATATATGCGCTTTAAACTGAAGGAGACAACCCTCTTGTTTCAGATTTCACTTAAAAGTCTACTAAACAACTTGTCTAATACAGTGAATGCTTGCAAAGTAGCTACAGTTAAAAACAAGGGTTAACAATTCCTTTGAAATATTTTTAAAACAAAACAAGTACAAGCTGTCCAGGTGACTAATAAGTAAAACATTTTGAGTACGGCTTGTTAATCACACGTTGCTGAGCGGGCGGGCGACACAGCACATGCGGACAGTTCAGAGGAAGGTTATCTTTACCTATTTTGTGGCATGGGCGGAATTGGTCAGTTTCGACACCACCCGGGTCAAAGCCCGGTTTTCCGCTTTCAACCTTTCATTTTCAGCTTTGAGTTTTTGTAATTGCTGTAAAAAGTAAACATTTAAAACAAAATCTCCCCTACAACATATATTTATATATATCTGCTAATGTTAGTTTAATACATAAAAAAAAAGAAAAAGAAAAAAAAAAAACTTTAAATAAAACCTGTCAAAATGCAACTAGAAACAGTCTTACATACAGTACTTTCATGAAAAAAGTTACAGTTTAAGAAGAAAAGAGATTACACAATATTTCAAGATTAAACTTACTTCCTACAAAAGTCTACATTTAAAATAATCTAATTCAGCAAAACTGCTTTCTTCATGGTCAAATCATTCTCATTACATCACACTCATGCGAAACAGTGCTGATTTACATGCCATTATTGTGTAATGCCATCTCCACATTATATAGTAACTACCAATAACATGGAGCTGCTTTCATCTGAATGACAGTGACATAATATGAAACAAACCCAACCTCATTTTACTATCCTTATATGCAGAGGCGAAGCATCCATTATAGTTGTAAAGCTGAGCCTACCCAAAATTAATTTGCTGGCTTGTACTAGTTATACCCGGCTGCCGAAACATTGCAATAATAAACAGCTGATATTGTATAGAGTTTTCAATTTTGCCTAGTAGATGTATATCAAGTATACATAATAAAGAATTACTTTGTTCTGTAATTATTTATAGCTGCAATTAAACTGCTGCATTGTAATGCAAACTTAATACAGGACAAACTTTTGACAGTGAGAGGTCTGCTTTGTAGATCTTTGTTCATGATTTTACATAGGAAAAAAACTTTGAGGCATTACAACATATGCTTTCTCTAAGAGCATATTGCATCGTGTAACACCTTGAATAGGTATCCTCTGTGAACTGCTCTGCAAATGACCTCTTTGGGGCATTTTCTAACTACTATAAACTAATATGATGCCATCGATCTTATCATCCTGCTATGTAATATGTGCATTAGTAAAGCTGAATTCAATTAAAACTTGAAAATTAGTTTATTATATATATTTCAACTCAATAATTTATACAAAATTAAAATATAAACAATAACACTAAACAAAAAGCAAATCTACATAGACCAGTTTCAACACTTTCCTACCATTAAAAAGTAGTTTATTATGAATATATTTTTGTATTAAACACTCCTCTCTAGCCTAAAAGCCTTAATAAACAATATTATACTGATATAAAAACACTGCAATAATTTTATATAAATGCAATGTAAACATGTATATAGTACAATTTGTGTGATAGTAATTTGTCTGTTTCTGCTTCTCTGGTTTGTGTGTTTTGGCTTTAGTTGTTCCAGGTGTTGCTTTTACATATTTATTGTAACCATTTATGTAGACGTACACAATATTTTCTGTAAATAAAGAATGTGTGCTACTGTGTTAATTGTAAGTTACTAATTCTATATTTGTAAGTCTCTGTGACTGCTTTCTGTACTCATGGAATGCTCTAGGAACTGAACTAAACCAACCAGTTCAATTAATCACAGTGACCCAACTGCAAATACATGACAGAAATCAACTGCATACACAATAAAAAAAAAATGGTAACAAAGGAGTTCCTACTCATGAATGAGTGACTGATAAAGTTACTTTGTATTTAGTTCAAAAGGTGTAATGGGTAGCATTCCTCATTTGTAAATCTGTAGCATTGCCAACTGAAAAGATAGCTATCAAGTGCAAAGTTTCAGCAGCTCTGGTATAATTTTTCTAGGCAAATTGAAATATTTCTTTATATGAACTTGTGTGCTGTCTGTGATGCGGATAGCTAATTACCGTTAATAGGATTGATGGTTCAGTCTATCTTGTGCAAGACAGTAGTACTTGTACAAGATAGTAGAATATAAAAAACTATTGTCAGGAAGAGATGAAGGGAGATTTCTAATGGAGCTTTTGTTTTTGTGTAGGCTAGCCTTAGTCATAGTCCATGTGATTATGTCGGCTCTCTTGAGATCTTGTACAACCAAAAGCCCAACAAAAGGATAAGAATGCAGACAATATCAATTTTAAATATAGTATTTTGCTATTATTAGACCCCTCTAATAGCATTTTAAGTCACACAAAGCCATGGACATTAAGAATAACTGGTAACTCATCTATAAAATGGGTGGAAAATAAATCCCTATTGGAAATTATTAATAAATTTTATATCAATTAATTTAATGTCATGACTCTTACTGGATGTTTTCTTTACAGTGGTAGAAAGTGATTCATAATGGTGAATCTTTACAGTGAAGGAAAGAGTTCAGTTGGCAGTTCATTATAAAGTCTGGCACCCCATCATATACATGTAGAGATGGTGGCATCAGTGCACATGCTTCACACTATAATGGATCCCAAGATCATCAAGAATTGCCATCACAAACTCATGAATACAGGATCTGTGATGGATACCTGCAGAAGTGGTTGTCCTCCGACATCCATGTCAGAGGCAATAGTGCAAGTGGTTTGCTAGTTATTCACCAGAAGCCACAAAAAGGGAATTCAAATGGCTGCTCCTGAACACCATACCTGCTCTATAATCTGAAATGTTTTAAAGAAGGCATTAACTTTTTACTTTTGGAAGTCCCATTACTGTCAAGAACTAACATCGGAGGACTGTAACTATCTAATGAATTATGGTGAGATCTTGATTGAATATGAAGGCTGGTCCCAGTTATTCACCAACCATTTTGACCAACAAAGTCATGTTTCATGTAGGGGCATTCATAAAGTGCCACAACTGTCACTACCGGGCTGCAGAGAATCTGAGGGATATGACTAAGAGGATGCAAAACCATCCTAAGGTCATAGGTGGTGGCATATATTCAACCAGTTGTGGATCTGTTCTTCTTTGAGACACCATGAATAAAAGATGGTGCCTAGCATGTTGGATAATTAAGCTTGGTCTATTGTATCCACCTGGGATGACATCAATGCTTTCATCTTCTAGAATGTGTCATCTAACTTTGCACATTTATTGGCTTGATCAACATTATCCAGCAAGCTGGCTGGATTATTGTGGTCCACATGAGTGGCTGGGAGTTCTGACATCATTCTAAGTTACTTCCTGTGGGCAATTCACCCATATACCCGGTAGCAAAAAAATTGATCAAAGTCTTCAATTCTTTTAAGAGATTCCAAAGTTTGAGCATTAAAAATTCACTTGATCTAGTCAAAAAACTTAAAAATAGTAGAATATTGGCTAGAGATATAATGGTTTCATTTGACATAAAAACCTTATTCCCGAGCATACCTACAAGAAACTTATGCTTATGCTAAAAAAAATGGTTAACATCAATAAATTTAAAAACAGAAGAAATAGAAGATTTATTAAAACCTACTAATATTTGCACTAAACAAAATTACTTCAGCTTCAACAAAAAATATTACCAACAAGTTTCAGACCTAACCATAGGAAACCCTTTCTAGCAGAGTCACCTTTTCTAACAGAGTTATTCATGAGTTCAATTGAAACACATATCACAAAAGCCTTCCCTTTAATTTTCAAGTCATGGTATGGGTATGTGGATGACATTTTTGCAATAATACAGAAGAAACACTCAATAGATGCCCTGAAACTTCTTAATTTTCAACATGAATCTATACAATTTACCATAGAAGAAGAAAGAAATAGTTGGCTACCATTTCTAGATTTAAAAATTATAAGAAATGGAGATTATTTGAATTTTGGAATTTTCAGAAAAAAACACATAGGGAAAACTACATAAAAATGAGAGTTATAACCCCATTCCACATTAATGTGCAGTTTTTCACAGTTTGGCGCACAGATTGATGAATATTGCACTCACAGAAGCAGAGTACAAAATAGAATACCAACAAATAATAAAGACAGCTATAACCAATGGTTTCAACAAAGACACAGTGATAAAAATTATCAATAAATCTAAAAGACAAAAGGGGATAAGGGAAGTTTCCACACTGAAAAACACAAAAGAAGAATACAAATTCAAAAGTTTCACCTACCATCCAATTTACCACAACAAGTTCAAGAAAATTTTCAAAGAACATGGGATAATGTTAGCCCCAAAGAACAGATACAACATCAAGAATTTATTAGGTTGCACAGTAAATGACTCCATACCAACAGAACAAAAATCACGAATTTACGAAATAAAATGTGCAGATTGTGAGCACAGCTACATAGGCAAAACAAAGAGAAGTTCGGAAATTCTGAGGAAAGAACATTTTAGGAATATTTGGTTTAAGCAAGTGGATCAATCAGTAGTAGCAGCTCACTTTTGGACCAAAAATCATGAAATAAAACCGGAAATTAAACTGCTGAAACATCTTCACAATCCATTGGAGTTATCCACTTTGGAAAACATTTTTATATTAAAAAATAGAAAAAAACCTAATGAATTTCGAGTTTCCTCCTATGGATAAACTAAGCAATTTCCTACTTCAACCAACAGAGGCCACCACAGAAACATCCGGGTGTCCAACAATCATTTCGAGTAATGGCGGTTCTGTGAGCAACTGAAGATGGGAGAGATTCTCCCGAAACGCATCTTTCTTTTATGTAAGTAAATGGAGTTTAGTGTAAAAAAATTAATACTTAAGTTTAGGATATATTACCACACTATTGTCAACAGCTTTGCAAGTACAATATTTATCAACAAAACTTATTTTACTACAACAGACCAATTATTAAGAAAAATGTTTATGATTTCCAGTAAGAAGTTACTTTTGTCCTACCCATTTCTACATAGTTGTAAATTGTAGTAGAATAGGATTATAGAGAAAAGCATGGCAAAAAGTTTAGGAAAACATCAATGGATTTTCATATATGCACAGAAATAAGAATCAGAGAATTGAGCTTCTTTACAAATAGATTTAAGAGTCATGAAATGTGATAAATATTCTATGTAAATAAATTTAATTTAAAATCATTATATTATCAATAGTCACAATGTTATACTTTTGAGCATGACAACACTTTATGATCACATTAGTCATTTTTATGGAATATTTAATATAAATTAGATTTTCCATTAATTTTGACGTCTCAACTCTCAGCTTGCCTTACACAAATAGTCATGCTTCGCCACTGCTTATAAGTTTAATACACAATGCACCCTTATTCTCAAAAGAGGAAAGAGGAAACTGCTTCAATTATTTGGCACTGCCTAAACTCAACAGCTTTGGAAACAGTGCCTAAGTAAGTAAGTGTTTTCACTCTGGTGCAAAATCAATTCTCATTATTAATTTATCTAAGCTAAGCTATAAAAGCATTATCTTCTTAACCCATTGATTTTGCCTGATTAAAAGTATGGATTTATATATTTAAAAACCAAACTTAAAACAAAACCTGAACAACCCCAATTATATGCCACATACAGGCTATGTGCTTTTAGAGTCCTTGTTTGGATGTGTGGATGGCTAAACAGGATTTGCTTGGCATTGGGAAGCACGCTGTTTGCTGGCAGATTCATATTCATAGCCCCTTAAATTGAAGAACATAGATTTTTCATTAAATTATAACTACAATAACCACAAACCTTCATCGTAGAATATGTTGGAAATGATGTCCTTGTGCCACCACTTATCTCACACCTTCTAAGCAAAATTTTCATTAATATTTATTGTTCTGTAGTGTGTCCACAGCTTAACAAGTATATCGTAAAGGTCCTTTATAAATAAAAATGATTTTAATAATCTTTAAAAAATTACCATTAAATCCAAGATCCACATCACTAGCCTTAACTTAGCTTCCAACAATGACAGTGCCGTTCAAGCATCCTTACATGGTGGGAGAGAAACTGATTTCTCTTCACTTTACTCATCCCCTTCTTCCTATTCAGCAACCTTCCCCATTTTGCAGTCACATGTTCATCCTATGAATTCTAATCAGGATTGTCTAAAGTCCAGATTAAGATAGCTTCTTTCTTGGTGCTGCTTTCCCAACTCCCTTCAACTTATGAATAAATTCATGTGAAGTATGTCGTACTAAACACTCTTATTGCTTCACTTACTTGTGTGATATTTGGAACTAGTTTTGAAGACTTTCGTCTTCATCTTCGGCCAAGGGTACAACTGATTGGAGAATCCAATGGCTCTGTACAATTGAAACACCGCCCTGGTGGTGTTTTAATGTACTTAAAGTGTACAAAGGTGTTTTGTACCTTTGGAATACCAAAGTTCATTAATCGATCTCTGTATTTATGAATGTAAATTTTTCCCCAAGTATATCCAGTTCTATATGTCCCTGAGTCTCTTTTAATAAATCCACCTTCTTCAATATCTCGCAGTTTTTTGTCCAAAAAATGATGTGCCACAGCTGATTCTATCTGTCTGTTTATATTTTAGGCTCCTGAAATGCTCTTCCAAACATGTGCTTATAAATCTTTTATAAAAGATTTATATTGGAAAAACAAAGAAAAATAAGATTTATATTGGAAAAACAAAGAGAAATAAGATTTATATTGGAAAAATAAAGAGAAATATAGGCACATGTTTAGCGGAGTGTTTCAGGAACATACAATATAAACAGACAGATCAGCCGTGGCATATCATTTTTGGACAAAAAAACCATGAGATTGTGAAGAAGGTGGATTTATTAAAAGAGACTCAGGGACATACAGAATTGGATACTTGGGAAAAAATTTACATTCATAAATACAGAGGTTGAATAATAAACGTTGACATTCCAAAGGTAGAAAACACCAACTTTAAGTACATTAAAACACCACCAGGGCAGTGTTTCAACTCTATAGAGCCGTTGGATTCTCCAATCAGTCGTACCCTTGGCTGAAGATGAAGGTCTTCGAAACCGGTTCCAAATATCACACAAATTAGTGAAGCAATACGGGTGTTTAGTACAACATATATCACATGAATTTATTCATATGACTTGGTTGGCTTCACTGTGTTAGTTCCATATATATATTTTTAAAATAATTTCTTTTTTAAAAGATATGTTTTAATCCCTACAACTTCTTAAGTTCCATCCAGTCAGCTTCACTTTTCTTAATGCCTTCATCAGCTGGGTCTTCCTTTTTCAATGCCAAAGGGGCATTTGTAAAACAGTTCTTTATGACTGTCACTTCATCCCAACCCAACTTCCCAATGTGTACATTATGTTCCATTTCTGATTTCAGATGCTGCAAAATTTTCTGAAAATTTCTTGCAGAGAAATCACACATATCTTTTTCAATATGCATGCTTGATGCTTGCTATGATTCCTTGGTTGAGCTTGGTATGACTTGCTATATTCAGCAGCAAGTAGAGGAGACTCACATGTTTTAGCACCACATTATCTAGGTTATGTGATCCCACCTGATCAAGGAGTAGAATTAATTCTGGCAAACCATTTTCCTTTTCAGAGTTAGCAACCATTTTTGGTACAGCCTTCCAGTCATTCAAACATCTTTGGAAGACCTTGTACTTGCATAAAAATTCTTCCCTCCTTTGAAATCAGGCTTTTCAAATTCGCAGACAAGTGACACTAATTTTGTGCTGCTATCAGCAATGCAGCATAGCATCACAGTCAGTTGGTTTTAGTAGGCTTTCCTCCATGGCATTTTTCATCACTGATTGGTAATGTTCACTTTAGTTAGGCAAAATAAAAAAAATTGCTGTCTCTTCAACATTGAAAATATTCTGGACTTCACATTTTCTCCTCTCTGGTTGATAGAATCTGCATTCACTGTACCTGCCTCTCCACAAACAGGTTGTCTTGTGATGTTATGGTGCACGTTGAAATGCTGTAGCCAATCATTTGAAAAATGGAAATCTTCTATTCTTAGTTTCAGTGCCAATTAATTTGTTCATCAATCAGAATATTAATATTACAAGCATGACAAAACCATTCCATAAGCTTTTCTTTCATAAAGCTAAATTTTGCATTCCTGATTAGTTTGCTTTTGATCACCTCTGCCCCTTGAATCACCTAGGTTTTAATACTCTCACGTTGTTTCTGGTAGATAAACTAGATAACAGAATGCTGTAAGCCTTAGCAGCTTCAGTTTTTGATTTTTGCATTTAACCCACTTCTCTGATTATTTTCAGTTTTCACTCAGTGTCTTTGAAACGTACTTTCATATCTGTTGTAACATTTTCATAACACACAAGATGGATTACCCATGAATGTTTGTATGCTGTAAAGGCTTGTGACTCTGTAACTCAACTTAACTTCTTAAAGCAAGTATGCAACTTGAAATGGCAAAATGTTTAAATTTAAGAATCGAAGTAACTTGCTGCCAATCAAAGCATTGTTTTTTTTTTATGGAAAACTTGAGGGAGTGGAAGAATTGCAGCAATTCGTAAACCCTTCTCTACTTCCTTGGCAAGGTATGATGTAGAAAGAGACTGGGTGACGATTCCAAACAGCCAAATTCTTTGTTTTAGCTGATAACAGAATTTCCTACAGATGTTGAAATGTATTTTTAAATTAGGGTAGAGAGGAAATACCACAGTCACTTTCAAATAACAAGATTCTCTTTTAGGTGCAGGACTGTACAAATATTCGAAATACCAATTACCCATATTTTGAAATAACCAAATTGTAAATAATGTAAAAATGTATGTTTAAAATTGGGGAACACTGAATGCTTTGAATTAATTAATTAATTAATTAATGAGGTTTCACTGTATGCAAGTAAAAATGCTAGAACTAACAAACATAGTGATTGGTACAACCTTAGCCCCACAGAGCTCATGTTCAGCTGTAAACAGGCCATAAATAACTATCTGCATGAAAGCAAAATGGCACATATACTGCATAAAATGATTGTTGTAATGCTATGACCAAACTGCATTATGTCAACTTAAAGAAAAGGACTTTGTTTTTTCATCCTCTAGCATCCAGTTTAGTAATTCAAAAATGTTTTTATACTGTTGAGGTATATATACACACATATATATTAATTATGTAATGTAACAAACACAGTAGTAGTGAAACCTCTTTTAATGAACCTCAGGGGAATTTGATATTTGTTCTTTAAACAGGGTTTTCCTTAATAGTAGGCTTGTATTAATATATATTACATTATTTCAAGGAATGAAATGCAGTCATGCATAACTATTTTAGTGGCCATATTTGGAGAAATAAGCAAATCTATAGCCATTAAAACAATCAAGTTTTAAAGAATAAAATTAAGAAATTAATAAAAATTTAAATAAAATAATTATATAATTTTATGAATTAAGTTCACAAAAATCTTATGCAAATTATAAACATATTTATATACTATTCTAAATATTGTCAATATCTAAATAAAACTAGCAACAATGAGCTGTTTGTAAAAAGCATTAAAACTATTGTCATAGAATTAAATAACTGTTGGCAAATGATGCCTAATGAATAAAATGAGCTGTTGACACAATCTTATGAGTATTTTGTCATATAGATGTAGATCACCATGTAAAGCGCCATAAGTGATGGATAAGTAAATGTTTAATTTCCTTGATTTTGTTGATTTAATCAGTGATACAAGTGACAGTGACCATAATGTATCAATGCAATGCACATCACAAGGTGATCCTGATATTAGGGTAAATTTCCGTAATTGTATGTTACAGGACTTTAATGATAATAGAATTAAGCCATGTTTAATATTCTTTATTTGTGAAGCATAGTTCTATTTATGTGATCAATACTCAATACAAAACTACAGGTATTCGGGAGCACAAAAAAGCCGAATTTTATATCTGAAACCCCATTGCACGAGAATAAAATCAGTGTGGTATGAAGTAAATATATATATATATATATATATATATATATATATTGAGAGAGAGAGAGAGAGAGAGAGAGAGAGAGAGAGAGAGAGAGAGAGTAATATGGTCTATCTTCTTTTGAAAATAATATAAATGCAAAAAGAATATACAATGCACTATTTTTTGCTTGATATTGAATGTTGCTCTGGGTAATTCCAGCAAGAATTGATGGTTTGAATGATAATTTTCTAAAAAGATGCTAGAAATGTGTTGATGTAGCACAATAACATTTCCAACACCTTCCGTCATAAGGTACATACATATTTTAATTGTAATTGTAGTTATAATTTATAGTACTTTTAATCAGTTTTATGGACATTTCATCCCCTTTGCTGGGAATTACCACTCTTGACTACTGACCTGCCAGCTGCCTTGAAACGGGTGATAAAACCATGAAAGACAAATAGGTATGCACGTAATAATACACATAAGAACTTGAGAAAAGACACCTTTGCATCACTATTATGATCTATATCCATTTGTCATTCATTTCTTTTATGTTAGTAAAGCCATATGAAAAAGTTTCAGTCCATTGTAAATATGTTTTGTTCTTAATTTTAAATGTACAGATAAAAATTGTGCAATTCAATATGAACATTTATGCACATCTCAAAAGCTCTTTTTTACATTTACAACAGACTCCCTTATTTTTAAAATATGCTAAAAAGTCACATCTTATAAAACAAATGTACTCTGTGATGCATAAAATGTAATGAAGCCTTTTAAATATTTAGTGTTAGCTGTGATTAAACTACTAACCTTCAATTCTTCTTCCATTTCTGATAGCTTCCTTTCCATTGCTCTCCTTTCACGTTTCTCCATCTCTGAGGAATTCTTTACAGTCTAAAAATTAATCAAATTATATACTTAGCTATAAAAATAAAAGTGTTATAATCAGTTATAATTATATATTTAATGAATAGATGCATATATTTCTTTACAGAGCTATCATAGTTTATAGTTTTTTAGAGCATTCGTTCTCTATCCAAAGCTAATATTAAATGCTTGATATTACATACAAATGCTAATACATACAAGTAACAAACAGCCAGTTTCATCAACAAATATTAAAAGTTAACAAGGTGTTAGACCACTTTAACATTCAAATCAACAATAATTTTGTTTCATCAACTAATGTTAACTTTAACATGTTAAACATCTTGTTAAGTTAACGTCACCTTTGTCCTGTGTTAACAGATTAACTACTTGTGCTAATTTGAACTTACATTGAAGTAAATCATATAATTAAGATTATTGTATGACTGAGTTCAACTACACACTCTTATTGGCTCCACTTACTAATTTTATAATTAGAACATGTTTCGCAGATCATCATTTGCATTCTCAGCTGTTGACTGTTGGATGATTCACATTTCTTTGGGGATGCTTATTCTCCTCTGGTGGAAGTGTGATGAACTGAAAGTTTATGTTTTCATTCCTTGAAGTGTCAAGGGTTAAAAGAACACTTCAATAAATAAAATATAAACAGATGGAGAAATCAGTGGTAGCTTTTCATTTCTGGACATAGAACCATGACACAGTGAAAAAAGCAAAACTATTAAGCTTAGACAGGGACCCACAGATCTTGGAACATGGGAGAAAATCTACATTTATAAATACCAAGATAGGTTAATGAACTTCCCAACACTTCAGGGGATGAAAACATAAAACTTTAGCTTACTCAGTAAGCAACTGAAGATGGGAGAGATTCTCCCGAAATGCATCTTACTTTTGTGTAAGTGAATGGAGTAAAGTGTAAAACAGTGAATACACAAGTTGAAGTTATATTGCCACTCCATTGTCAACAGCTTCGTAAGTACAATATTTATAAAACTTTAAGTTCATTATTCCTCCACCAGAGCATAATCTGAGCCCCTAAAGGAACACATAAATTATCCATAGTCAACAGTTATCTGAGGATGTGGACAAAGGTCTGAGAAACATGTTCCAATTATAAACAAGTGGGGCCAATAAAAGCGTGTAGTTTGACTCAGTCATACAACAATATAATTTTATATATTAACTACTGTTACTGCAGACTGTAAACCTAACAATCAAAATTCTATATTTGGATCTATTAAGTAGTTTCTAACCAAGGAAGGACTTTAAGATGCAATGCTGGTTTTACACAAATTAGCAATTTTTTTACAAAGGTACAGAATGTGAAACGCAGTCAACATTGGTTTTTAGATAAAATACAAGAAAGATTAGAATACACTAAGCAGTAACATGCTTCTCTCTCTCCCTCCCATTGTTTATGTAAAGGTTTTATGCTACTGGTTCAGGACAATGCTGGTATTCCAAAAGCTATTGCTTTCAGTATGAGTAAAAGACATAACATTCTCTTATTTAGGAGGAGGGGAAAAAAAACCATACACCTACAAATTATGAATAATTAGCATTATGATTTTCTAGTGGTCCAGAAGCATTTTATTGTATACATGTAAAAATTCAATATCCTAGAGGCAACAGCATGGACATTTATTATATTTGCAAGAACTGCTTTTCCATCAATGCTCAAGTAATCAATAATCCTAACCTCTAATTAGAAATAGTTGCTAGGTGGTCTGGATTAGCAAATGAAAGTACAATATTTAACAATTCCCACTTCATAGCTCTGTTTGAAATGGGTACCATCAATGAAGGTGTCCTGCCAGGTTATAGAAATTATCTTCAGGAAATGTCTTTTAATGCTTCACCTATACCCTGAGACAAAATCTCAAAACATATGTAGTGCAGCACATGTCAAGACACGTCTATAAACAGAAAGAATGATAGGTGTATGTAAAGCATTTGACTGTTATAAGTCTGGGGTTACGGGAGGGGAAAGAAAAAAAAAAACCCAACAGCATTATTAATTCTGACAACAGCTGTGTTTAAATAACACTGTGATGAAGAAAATGGCTACTATAATTATTTCTTTTTACTTCCTGAATCCACAATTATCTACTTTTGAATTTAGAAAAATGTATGCCTCTGCTACTTTTAACATTGCTTTCATGTGCCATACCTTTACATTATAGTGCATTCAAGTCTTATGGGTCTGACATTGCCTTCTCTTTCCCTCCTCTTTACAATTCTCAAGAACTTTTAACATATTAATATTATTCTGGAAAAGGATGGCAAAATGCACAAGTTTTAAAATTGGTAAAGTTTTAACACATTGTTAAAACTAACATCTCTTGGTAAAACCAGCACTAAGAGTTTATATCTTATTATTCTTACATGCTTGACTCCCATTACTTATCAGTATATTTCCTGTTGCTGATAATGGTTCATATATACATTCAATTGTTAAAGAGCATGTGGTCGAGAATTAATTCTAATGCTTGAAAAGCTATCACAGTTAAATGCAAATTACAGTCAAAACATAGCACATTTATCTGACCAAATGAATATACTGGGTTTATGTCGAAAGCAGCAACTGGCATCCATCAGTCTGACTCGTAGCTGGTATCTGGTTGAATAACCTTGCTCTGCAGTAGCTTAGCTCATGTGCCTAATGAAGGTAATGGTATTTGCAGTTCAGTCTAATGTTGTTTGGCATGATGCATAGTGGGAATACCTTATTTGAAGCTGTTGGTTGATTATGTTTACTGTGTGTAGTTACCATGGTGTATACTGTATTTTTAATGTGTTAATGTGTTAAGTTTTGTTCAAACAGACACATGTAGACTGTCAGCTTGAATTTATACAGAAATTCTCTCCTGTCACTATTTCAACAAATCCATAATTTGTAGGTTGTTAGAAAAAGGTAAACAGACTGGTTCCATGTTAGACAAAAAGAAACAAAAACAGCCAACAATTCTAACCAATGAAAAATTAGACAAGACAGGGGCTGTCATGGAAAGAATACCAAGAAAATTGCTGCCTAGCTTAGCACTTCAAACAGGTGTTTCAATTTCATCTGCCCATAGGGCTATTCAAAAACTAAAATTAAGGCCATATAAAGTAACAATAATGCAAAAACTGTTTGATGTGGATAATGTTACAAGACTTTTGCAGCCTCTGCATGGTGAATATGTTGCTCATGGGCTGCTATATTTTTCTGATGAAGTTTGGTTGCATTTATCAAGCCAAGCGAACACACAGAACTATAGACATTGGAGTTCTGAAGCCCATACCAATTACATCTGAAACCATCGCATGATGTAAAGATTGTGTGGTTTGCTATGTTCTCACTGCAACAAGGATTAATGGATCCATTTTCTTTCACAAAACTATAAATTCTTATAAACTGATTCCTCTCTTCAGAGAACTGACATCAGTATAATGTGCTTATGGTTACTTTATGCAGGATAATGCAACTGCACAAACAGTAAATCAGTCTATGGAAGCATTACAACATGCTTTTGATGACAAAATAACTGACTGGCCAGCCCGCTCTCCGGATATAAATCCATGTGGTTATTTTCTGTGGAGAATGCTTAAAGATACAACAATCCTTGATGAATTAAAAGACAGTATATGGCATGTGTTTTCAAATATTTTGGCTGCAGAACTTCATCAAGTGTTCATTATTGTGTTCAATAGGTCTCACGTTGCATAGATGTCAAGGGGCATCATTTTGAAAACATTTTTATATATATATATAAAAAAAGTAAAGTAAAAATTCATACTGTTTTGCATTGATAGCATTATTACGAGAGAAACATTGGGCAGGTCTACAACTACTGCACCAACAGATTCATATAGCAGTGGGCTGCAGATTTTAATATTCAAGATAAACTTGCTATTAAAATTCATGCCACTGATATCGAGAAATAAAAAGGGATTTTGTATTTTTATAAAGAAAATGTAAATTTCAAATAAAAACAAAAAGATTCATTACTTTAAACATGAAAGAGCATAAAATGAGTCAATATACAACAGTCATGTTTCCTATCAATTTATTTTTGTCCTGTATCCATAGGTAAGTACAGCACATGTGTCAAGATATAGTCAGTTTTCCAGCATAATAATAGGTAGTTCCCATGCTAATGATTGCAATATAGTGCTCTGTACAGTAAGCCATAGTTTGGTGTTGCAGCAGCAAATATTATTCCTGTTTTTGGGTTATTACAGACTATTGATGCACCAGTGCTGCTAATTAAATGTGTTAATAAAGTAAATTTTAGGTTAGTATATTGTATTAAATATTACAAATAGAATAGAGAAAAAAAGAAAAAAAGTCTACAGGTATGAGTACCATTCTGTGGAAGAACATCTATTTTAAAATATAATGATTATATTGTGGATGAATTCTTCTAAACTAAGTTATATAATTAGATATGTATATGTACAAGGATAGGTTCATAAGTTTATGGCCTAACCATTTTCTAGGTTGATAAAGACAAAAACTGTATTTCACTTTTCAATATAGTTACCCTTTATTGCAACACACTTCTCACATCTTTGAATTAACATTTCAATCAATCCCCACCCCCCAAAAAATAGTTTCTTCGTCACACTTAAATTTTCTTCCTCGAAGGTCCTTCTTGAGTTCAGAGAAGAGGAAACAGTCACTGGGAGCTAGATCTGGGCTGTGGGGTGTATCGATCTCCTTGAAGTCACATTTCTTCACAGCTTCCTTTGCAGCAAGTTGTGTACAGGCGCGTTGTCGTGAAGAAGGTGCACACCACCATTCAGCTTTCCTTGCCTTTTCTCTTTGATGGAAGCACGTAGTCTGTGCAGTAGGCTAACATAGTGCTTTCCATTTACTGTAGTGTTCCTCTCCTTGAAGTCAATGAAGAGTATTCCTTCACAGTCCCAAAAGATTGTGGCCATGATCTTCTTGGTTGAATGAGTGACCTTGGCCTTTAGAGGCAGTGCTTCGCCAGGTTTACACCACTCCATTGATTCTCTTTTTGATAAGGGATTATAGTAGAGGACCCCTCCTTTAAAGATGCCTGACAACAATGCCTCCAAAAATGCCTGATAACAGATGATTTGTTGCTGCTTTTGGACTGAGGAAAGAAGCTAGGCACCCATCTTGCACTAACCTTATTAATGTTTAAATATTCACGAATAATTCAAAGGACTGTAGTTTCAGAAAGGCCCAATCTTGCTGCCATTTCTATAACTTTAAGCCACTGGTCTTACATAATTTCTCCTTCCACAAGAGTGATGTTTTCAGGAGTGAGCATCTCCAAGGGCCAACCTGCATCACTTCATCTTCAATGCTTTATCGACCCATTCGAAAAAGTTTGGCCCATTCTTTTATGGTATAATATGCAGGGATGCTTCTCAGATACACCGTCCAATCACTGTTTAATTTCATTTGGAGAAAGTCCTTCTTCTGTAAAGAACTTAATAACAGCTCGATATTCCATTTTGAACATGTCACGATCTTCTATACATAGCCTTCTTTATGAAACTATATCTGAGCGACTAAACACAGTGTTAAGGAAGTTACTGCTGCAATTATTTACTTAACATATTAAGGTATGACACCAGAAAAGGCTTTTGTGAGGATGATGAAAATTATGGACCTACCCTGATATATAATTAATTTGTAGTTATGTATTAATATTAATTGATGAAGCCATATATGCAAACTTTACATAAATGTTGAATAAAACCTTGAACTTGTGAAATAAAATTTCATTAAAAGATGTTAAAAATGTTTGACTGCAGACACACACCCTTTAAACAACTTCAAAAACACAGGTATGAAATGAAATTGATAGTGTAGGCATGCAATATTGTTCAAAGATGTCAGAGTACAAATGTGAGGGTAAATGAAGCTAGTGATTGTCTTGACCTTGGCTATGCACAACCTATATTCAGCTGTGGATGTAGGTCAAGAATAATAAATAACTCTTTGTACAACTGAAACCAATATGTCTCTAGAAATCACATACAGTAAAACTTGTTATTTCAAACTTGATAAATTTGATATCATATATAACTCAAAGCATTCAGTATACCCCAGATTAAACACATGTTTTTACATTGTTTAGAATTTGGTTATTTCAAAATATGGTTAATCTTTATTTCTAACACATGTATGATCCCAGAACCTAAAAGCAAATCTCTTCATATGAAAATAATGTTGCATTTCCCTCTGTCCTAATCTGCTAATTTTTTTGCACACGCCTAGAATTTTTCATATCAACAACAATGCAGCTGGAAACTTAATAAGAAGTTAGAAACTGTGAAATAGATTGTATACATAAAGAAGGCAGTATTAGATGATGCTATACTTCATTAACAGATTAATTTGTCAGAACATGTTTCAAGAACTTTAGCTCTAATTCTCAGCAGGGAAACGACTTAACACTGAAAGGTAACATGACCTCTGGTGGTTGCAATGTAAAGTAAAAACAAGAAGTCTACTGGTGAGATTTCAAAGTTTGTAAAACAATGCTTATTTTTTAAAATGACAAATGTTTTTCCATATTGCTAATCAATTGAAATTGTTGGTAGCTTACAACAGTGTGGTTTCTTTTGTGAAGTTATGTTTGTACACCCAAAAATGATCTGCAGCTGCTGATTTATCCACCTGTTTATATCTTAAATTTCTTATGTATTCTGTCCTTGTTTCTAAATTTCTTATTGTTCTGCCTATGTATATCTTATCGCAATCCAAACAATATATTGGTACACTCCTGCCTTTTTGCTGGACGGGATAACATCTATTATGGTTTTGTTCAAATGATCAATTTATTTTGTGCTGCAAGCACAACATCAACTTTTTTTTTAAATGTTCATGAACGCATGTTTGCCCATTAATGGAATTTGCATTTCTTAAAACTTATATCCTTATAGCTTTAAGTCTTTTGAAATGCCTGATCTTATGTACTAAAGACCTGTTGAATCCATTGCTCAGGGCACTATTGCTAATGTACTTGTATTCCACTCTGTATTCTTCCTTGTTGAGTAGGATGTTGACTAATCTACGAGCCAAGCTGTTAATAATTGCATGTTGGTGTGATTTATGCTATTATTCTTTATGTAATTATCTCTAGTTGTGTGCAATATCCCAAACAAAATTACCTGTTTCTTCCATAGATTTAAGATCCCCAAAAGGCATACATTTTTCTTCAATTTCTGCAATGAACTTAATGCTTCAGCCTTGCAGATTTAGAAATTTTAAGCCATCCTCTGTATGTTTTTTGTTATTATTGCAAATATGTTACTGGAGAGAGGGAATTACCCATTGCTAAACAAGAGTATGGTTGGTACACTTCCCTGTTAAAAGTGAACGAGTAAGATCTACATTCAACTAATTGTAGCCATCTTGGTCTAGAATCTCTAACTAGTTCCCTATAACTGCTTTTATGTATACCATCTTGTTTATTGATAACAAGACAGTTTAAGTATATGTTTATAGTGTTGATGACAATCATTACTATACTGCTTTATTTTATTTAATCAGTGCTCACAATGGTTCTTGATGGCAGATTTTTATTCTTCTTCCTTTATCTACTATGAAATGTTTCACTTTATTGGAGAAATCAATGCAAGTTTTTAAACCTTTATTTAGAAACTGCGATTATCGAAGGAGTGTCTAGATAATTAATTACTCTATGTGTGCCGATTTCTTGAGGATGGTAATGATTTCCATTTGTTTACTACAAAATATGCTGAATTTTTTTCTTTAGTCTAGTAAGTATTTTATTTTCCATTTTAATATTTAATTTTGTGCTGAGATTATCTTATTCATTTTTCCAAATTTGATTCCCTATTATTTTCACTAATTTTATTGTAAGCCATATAATTTTAAATCTAACTGGTCAAGAACTTTGTTATGTTTGTTATTTACACATATTAATGGCTTCCTTTTGGTTTATTTTTGTATGTCGCCATTGTCATTATACTTAACAACCTTTTTAAAAAGTTTTGAAGCAATTTTGTTATTGGCACACTATTTTAGGAACCATATGTTGTTCCAATATTTCTTCTTTTTCCCTGTAGCTTAAGGAAGGACAATATTTTTTTTCCATCAAGGATATGTTCATTAAAAGTAAAAACAAATTAGCAGTTTTATAACTAAAAATGTTAATTGGAACATTCACAGTGAAGCCAATCATATAATTGAAATCATTTTATGATATAGTCGAACTACACACTCTTATGCTTCACTTACTTGTCACTATTGTAGACCGGTTTCGAGAACAGTTGTTCTCATCATCAGTTCAAATCTCCGACTGCTGGATAATTCGTTGTGTTGTGGGTATTCTGCTCTGGAGGAGGTGTGATGAACTTAAAGTTTATATTTTCTTCGCCGGAAGTGTCAAAGTTCATTAAACTGTCTCTGTATTTGTAAATGTATATTTTCTCCCATGTTGCTAATTCTGTAGGTCCTTGCACTGATTTTAATAATTTTGCTTTATTCACTATATCGTGGTTTTCTGTCCAAAAATGAAATGCCACTGCTGATTTCTCAATTTGTTTGTATTTTATGTTCCTGAAATGTTCTTTTAACCTTGTGCCTATGTTTCTCTTTGTTTTTCCTATGTATATTTTTCCACATTCTTCACAACTTATTTTGTAAATGCCTGGTTTTTTCTCCTGTGGAATACTGTCATTAACATTGTCTGTGAGAAGATGTTTAACATTAAACTTGTTAATCGGTGCCAACCTGATATTAAAATCTTTAAGAATTTTCTGAAATTTTTTTGTAGCCCATGGATGATATGTAAATTTTTTAAAAATTTGTTTATCTTTCTTTGCTGAAAGTGTTGTGGTTTCTTTTATAAGCTTTTGCCTCTTGAATTTTTGTACCTTTTTGTATACTAGTTCTTTCTTAAAACCATTTTTAATTGCTGTTTTTTCTATATGTTTGTATTCTTTAAAGAATTCATCCTTGCTAATTTGTAGGTTAACTAGCCTGTGTGTTAAACTATTGATAACTGCATGTTTGTGAGAAGTGGGGTTAAAACTGTCAGCTTTTATGTGATTGTCTGCATGTGTATCCTTTCTGTAAATTCCAAATTCTAGACTTCCTTGATTTTTCATTATTTTTATGTCCAAGAATGGTAATATGTTATCAATTTCTGTTTCGTATGTGAACGATATATTTTTGCTCAAATAAGTGTACTTACGAAGCTGTTGACAATGGAGTGGTATATATATATAAACAATGTATACAGTTTTTTTCACACTAACTCCATTCACTTACATAAATTTGGAACATATGTTTCGGGAGCGATCCCTCCCATCTTCAGCCTGTTGACAAACTGTCGTTAAACGTGGCGGTTGGGTCTCTTGATGTTCTTGTGGCGGCATCTGTTGGTATTATTAGGAATTTGCTGAGTTCATCCAATGGAGGGATATCGAAATTCATCAAATTATCCTTATTTTTTGTAATGAAAATGTTTTCCCAAGTGGAAAGTTCTATTGCATTATGAAGTTGTTTAAGTAGTTTTATCTCTGATTTAATTTCATGATTTTTATTCCAAAAGTGCGCTGCTATTGCTGATTTATCAATTTGTTTTAAGCGAATATTTCTGAAGTGTTCTTTTTTCCGGATTCCCAAATTCCTCTTCGTTTTTCCAATGTATTTTTTGTCGCAATCTACTCACACATAGTAACCCAGTTTTACCTAGAATGTATGCACTTCCTAAATTACACAAAAAAGACAACAGCATGAGACCTATAATCAATAATATCAATTCACCAACATACTTGTTAGCAAAAAAATTAACCGACATTTTCAAATCCTTGAAAAAATACCAAAGTTTGAGTGTCAAAAATTCACAAGATTTGGTAGAAAAAATACAAAATTACAAAATTACAGCAGAAAATATAATGGTATCGTTTGATGTAGAAGCCTTATTCCCAAGCATACCAAAAGATACACTTATGCTAATGTTAAAGAAATGGTTAAAATCCTTAGATCTACAGACACAAGAAATTGAAGACTTGATAAAACTTACGAACATTTGCATTGAACAAAATTACTTCATTTTCAATAAAAAATATTACCAACAAGTCTCGGGACTAGCTATGGGAAACCCGTTATCTCCATTTCTAGCAGATTTTTTTATGAGTTCATTTGAAATGCATATCACCAAAGCCTTCCCTCTAATCTTCAAAACATGGTATAGGTATGTGGATGACATATTTGCAATAATTCCGAAAAAGCATACAATGGATGCACTAAAACTTCTGAATTTGCAGCACAAATCTATAAATTTCACCATAGAGGAAGAAAGAAGGGGATATCTCCCCTTCCTAGATGTAAAAATCATAAGAAATGAAAACTATCTTACATTTGGAATTCATAGAAAGGATACTCACACAGAAAATTACATAAAAAATGACAGTTTTAACCCCATTCCACATAAATATGCAGTGTTTTATAGTTTAGCACACAGATTAGTTAACATTCCACTCACAGAAACAGAGTACAAATTGGAATACCAACATATCATAAAGATAGGAGAAACTAATGGATACAACAAAGACACAGTAATAAAAATCATCAATAAAACCAAAAAACAAAAGGCAATAAGAGATGTTTCCACTCTTAAAAGTGCCAAAGAAAGGTACAAATTCAAAAGTTTCACATATCACCCAATTTATCACAATAAGTTCAAAAAGATATTCAAAGAACAAGGAATTATGTTAGCCCCAAAGAACAATTTTAATATAAAGAACTTATTAGGTTGCAGAGTAAAGGACTACATGCCAACAGAACAAAAGTCAGGTATTTATGAAATAGAATGTGCAGATTGCGACAAAAAATACATTGGAAAAACGAAGAGGAATTTGGGAATCCGGAAAAAAGAACACTTCAGAAATATTCGCTTAAAACAAATTGATAAATCAGCAATAGCAGCGCACTTTTGGAATAAAAATCATGAAATTAAATCAGAGATAAAACTACTTAAACAACTTCATAATGCAATAGAACTTTCCACTTGGGAAAACATTTTCATTACAAAAAATAAGGATAATTTGATGAATTTCGATATCCCTCCATTGGATGAACTCAGCAAATTCCTAATAATACCAACAGATGCCGCCACAAGAACATCAAGAGACCCAACCGCCACGTTTAACGACAGTTTGTCAACAGGCTGAAGATGGGAGGGATCGCTCCCGAAACATATGTTCCAAATTTATGTAAGTGAATGGAGTTAGTGTGAAAAAAACTGTATACATTGTTTATTTTTATATATATTTTATATAGATATATTTTTGTCTTGTAAATTCAAAAGTTTTATGGCATCCTCAATGAGCTTATTGCTAACAATGGCAAATATGTCGTCGACATATCTGTACCATGTCTTAAATATGTATGGGAAAGCTGTAGTGATGTGTGTTTCAAATCTGCTCATGAAAAGGTTGGCTAAAAATGGAGATAAGGGGCTGCCCATAGTGAGTCCTGTTTCTTGTTTATAAAATTTGTCCTTGAAAGAAAAATATGCCAAAGATGTGGTTTATACAAAATCTGACAAAGGAAACAGAATAGTTATACTAGATAAACAAGATTATAATACTAGAATGCAAGAATTGTTAAATAAAAATGAATTTGTTCAGGTCCAATCAAACCCACTAAAACATTGCATTACTTCAGTCACCGAGGCTCTAAAAACTTGCAGTTATCCCAAAAGTAACAAAATACAAAATTAAACAAAACAACCCTACATTAGCAAAAATATATGGTCTACCAAAAATTCACAAACCTGGAAATGGTATGCGACCAATTATTAACAATGTAAATACTCCTACATACTATCTGGCAAAATGGCTGGTTGACAGATTCAAGATACTACCAAAATTTCATAGCAGAAGCATAAGCAGTTCATTTCAATTAATAGAAAAAATCAAAGACATACAATTGCAACCTTCAGACACATTAATATCTTTTGACGTAGTATCGTTGTTTCCAAGTATACCAAGAGAGAAACTCCTGATTTATTTGCATGATTGGCTAAAAACAAGTGGAATTAATGATGCTCACATAAAGGAATACATGAAACTGACCAAAATTTGCATAAACCAATCATATTTTTCTTTCAAGGACAAATTTTATAAACAAGAAACAGGACTCACTATGGGCAGCCCCTTATCTCCATTTTTAGCCAACCTTTTCATGAGCAGATTTGAAACACACATCACTACAGCTTTCCCATACATATTTAAGACATGGTACAGATATGTCGACGACATATTTGCCATTGTTAGCAATAAGCTCATTGAGGATGCCATAAAACTTTTGAATTTACAAGACAAAAATATATCGTTCACATACGAAACAGAAATTGATAACATATTACCATTCTTGGACATAAAAATAATGAAAAATCAAGGAAGTCTAGAATTTGGAATTTACAGAAAGGATACACATGCAGACAATCACATAAAAGCTGACAGTTTTAACCCCACTTCTCACAAACATGCAGTTATCAATAGTTTAACACACAGGCTAGTTAACCTACAAATTAGCAAGGATGAATTCTTTAAAGAATACAAACATATAGAAAAAACAGCAATTAAAAATGGTTTTAAGAAAGAACTAGTATACAAAAAGGTACAAAAATTCAAGAGGCAAAAGCTTATAAAAGAAACCACAACACTTTCAGCAAAGAAAGATAAACAAATTTTTAAAAAATTTACATATCATCCATGGGCTACAAAAAAATTTCAGAAAATTCTTAAAGATTTTAATATCAGGTTGGCACCGATTAACAAGTTTAATGTTAAACATCTTCTCACAGACAATGTTAATGACAGTATTCCACAGGAGAAAAAACCAGGCATTTACAAAATAAGTTGTGAAGAATGTGGAAAAATATACATAGGAAAAACAAAGAGAAACATAGGCACAAGGTTAAAAGAACATTTCAGGAACATAAAATACAAACAAATTGAGAAATCAGCAGTGGCATTTCATTTTTGGACAGAAAACCACGATATAGTGAATAAAGCAAAATTATTAAAATCAGTGCAAGGACCTACAGAATTAGCAACATGGGAGAAAATATACATTTACAAATACAGAGACAGTTTAATGAACTTTGACACTTCCGGCGAAGAAAATATAAACTTTAAGTTCATCACACCTCCTCCAGAGCAGAATACCCACAACACAACGAATTATCCAGCAGTCGGAGATTTGAACTGATGATGAGAACAACTGTTCTCGAAACCGGTCTACAATAGTGACAAGTAAGTGAAGCATAAGAGTGTGTAGTTCGACTATATCATAAAATGATTTCAATTAGCAGTTTTATATCTGCTACACTCATGTGTTGTCAATTTCTTCTAAGTTGTAGTACTTCTTAATGGCTTGCTTGTTCACATGAAACTGGAAACTTAACAGAGTTAAAAACAGTGAAGTAAATTGTCTGTAGATGAAATTGAGGATTACACACCTCTTACAAAATTGTGCATTGACCAAACTTTCTTCACTTTTAATGGGAAAGTTACCAACTCCAACAAAACTCTGGCTATGGGTAATCTGCTTTCCACATTCCTGGCAAATTTATTCATGAGTACAGTAGAAGCATGCATTACAATGCATTTCCATTTATCTCCAAAACATGGTTTCGTTATTTAGATGACATATTTGCAATAGTTCCAAAAACATACAAAGGATGCCTTAAAATTTCTAAATCTGCAAGAATGAAGCATTAAGTTCACTGTAGAAATTGAAGAATGAGGTATGCCTTTTTGGGACCTTAAATCTATGGAAAAATTGAGGTAATTTCGTTTGGTATATATATAGGAAGCACACACCTTTACATAAAGAACAATAATTTCACCCTAAACCACATCAACACGCAATTATTAACAGCTTGGCTCAATATCCTACTCAACAAGGAAGAATAAAGAGCAGTATACCAGTACATCATCAATGCTGCCCTCAACAAGGATTCAATCAGTCTTTATTGATAAGAAGATCAGACATTTCAAAAGACTTAAAGTTATAAGGACATAAGTTTTAAAAGATGCAAATACCATCCATGGACAAACATGTATCATGAGATTCAAAATAAATTTCTTGTTGGAACTAATACAGTGAAGCAATTACTTTATTCTTAATTAGACAATGAATTATTTAATACTCCTATGCTCCACTTACCATTAATTAATATAGAATATTGATAATGTATGATTTAGTTGAACTAAACACTCTTAATACTCACTTACTTGTCATAGTTTATAGAACCAGTTTTGAGAACATTTCGTTATCATCAGCTCGATTAAAATTCAAATGTTTCTTAAGTGAATTTAATTTCCCTCTCTTGTAAGTTTAGTAATTTCAAAGCCTCATCCAAGTGTATTTTACTAACAATCTCAAAGATGTCATCCACGTATCTGTGCCAGACAAGCAGGTTTAGCTATGAGGAATCCACTATCACCTTTTCATATATGAGTACTTTAGAAATGCACATCACAAATCATTTCCATACATTTTTAAAGTCTGGCACAGATACGTGGATGCTATCTTCGCAATTGTTAATAAGAAACACTTCGATGATGCTTTGAAATTGCTAACCTACAAGATAGGGAAATTAAATTCACTTCAGAAACAGAACAAGACAACATGATTCCTTTCCTTGATTTGAAGATTATAAGAACAGGCAATAATTTGAAATTTGAAATATACAGAAAGAATATGCAGACTTAAAATTACATAAATGTCAGTGGCTTCAACCCTACAGCACACAATCATGCAGTTTCCAACAGTTTAGCACACAGACTCATTAACAACCCATGAATGAGTTTGAATACAGCTTAAGAGTATTCTCACATAATACAAATTGCAAAAATCAATGGGTATGGCCAAGAAATGTAGACAAGAAAATCAAGAAATTCAAACAAGAGAAGAGGTCTAAACAGGTTACAACTTTGTCAGCAAAAAAAGAAACTACTATTCACAAGAAATTTACTTATCATCCTTGGACCACCACAAAATTTCAGCAAATACTGCAAGAGTTTGGGATTACTTTATCCCCAGTGAACAAATTCAGCCTAAATTATCTGCTCAACTCTGGTGATGATAGAATACCTGATGAAAAGAAGTCAGGAATATATGAAATCAATTGTTTAGAATGCAACTAAGTATATATTGGCAAAACAAAAAGAAGCATTGCAATTAGGCTAAAGGAACACTGGACAAACATCAGGTACAATCAGAAAGATAAATTGGCGGTTGCACATCACTTTTGGAGAGATAAACATGATATAGAAATGGGAAGTCAAATTATTGAAATTGATAGATAGACCCTTGGAGCTGGGAATATGGGGAAAAAATTTTATGAAAAAATATAACGATAAGATTATGAGCTTTGAGATCCCAACAGAAGACAAATTAATCCAAAAGTTCATAAAATGTTCATGAGAGTACACCAATCCATTCAATCAACAACGAATCCGGCAGTTGACACACAGCTAATAATGCCGGCGAAGGCCTGTGAAACATGTTCTGTATAATTCAAAGGTAAGCGGAGCATAAGAGTATTAAATTGCTAGCTGTCTAATTAAGAATAAAAAAAAAATGCATCATGAGGGGGGGCGGGGGGGGAATTGGTGCTATGTTTTCTGCACAAAATAAATTCAACATTTGAACAAAACCATAAAGGATCTTATCCTGTCCAGCAAAAAGACAGGAGCATACCAATAAATTGGATTGAGATCAGATATACATAGGCAGAACAATATGAAATTTATGGACAAGGACAAAAGAACTCTTTAGAAGTGTAAGATATAAACATGTGAATAAATCGGCAATTCCAGATCTTTTTCGACACACAACCATAACTTCACAAAAGAAACCAAACAATTGAAAGCTACCAACAATCCCAAGGGATTAATAATATTGGAAAATGTTTTCATTTTAAAAATAAGCATTACGTTACAAACTTTGATATCCCATCAATGGAATTCTTGTTTCACTTTACATCGCAACCACCAGAGGCCACAACGTCACTTGCCAGTGTTAGTCAGTTCCCAGCTGAGGATTAGAGCAAAAGTTCTTGAAACATGTTCCAACAAATAAATCAGTTATTGAAGTATAGCGTCACCTAATACAGATTTCTTTATGCAACAATGCATTTTGGCGTCCATTGTCCAGTCTCTTTCTACATCGCATCTCATCAAGTAGATGGTTGACGAATCACTGTTATTCTTTCACTGCCACTCCTTTGATTTTTCTATACAAAACATAGCTTTGATTAAGAATTTAAAATGATTGAGTCGAATTTGTAATACTTACGTCACTACTATTTTAAAAAAAGGAAAACTACGTTTCTGGAGCTAATCAATCCCATCTTCAGTTCCAGATCGACTGCTAGCCTTGTTCTTCATGGTGGCTTAGTTTGTCTCTGGTGATAGTTGAATGAACTTCTATATTAAGATGTAACAATTGTATTTAACTAATTAATGGCTCTGATTGGTTACCTCAAATTAGAAATGGAAACATGTTTACATTTCCACTTTAATTTAAACATTTTGCCATTTCAAATTGTGTATCTGCTTTGAGTAGCTGAGTTATAGTTACAGTGCCACAGCATAGAAATGTTTATGAGTAATCCATCTTGCACGTCTTTATATAATATAGCAACAGAAACCAAAGTACATTTCAAAGACACTGAGAGCAAAACTAAATATAATCAAGGGAGGGAACAAAAAATAAATAAATTAAAATCTGAAATTATGAAGAAGTACAGCATTCTCTTGCTTATCTGTCTACCTACTTAAAATAACATTAGGGTATTGAAACCAGCTGATTCAGAACAGAGATAAGCAAAAGAAAATGAATAGAGATGCAAAATATTGCAATGTGGAAGACGAACTTATGGAGTGGTTTCATATGCTTGTGCTAATAATGTTCCAATCAATGGGGAGCAAATGAAGGAAAAAGCAGAGGAATGGCATTGAACTAGGAACAGAATATTTCCATTGTTCAAATGGATAGCTACAGTGTTTCAAGTTAAGCCAGCTCTTTTTGCAGAGGCAGCTACAGTGAATTCTATCATCCAGTGGAGGGAAAATGTGGCACCAATAATTGCTAAATACAAAGTCTAGAATATTTTCAGAATCAATGAGACAGTTCTTTCTTAAAATGTGTAAGGTAAAAAAAAAAAAAAAAAGAGAGAGAGAGAGAGAGAGAGAGAGAGAGAGAGAGAGAGAGAGAGAAGAAGCTAGGATCAGCAGTTTGCATGTGCATTGAAAGAGGGAAGGGGGGGTAGACCTGCTTGCGGTAACAAAACTACATAGTATTATTGTGATGTCATGTAAACTGTGACTTTATATTTCCAGTTTTCATTTGACTCAGTCACTATGAATGATTATACTACCACAAATTTTAACCTTTCCGGATTTTTGTACATTTGCAGCTATTTTGAAATTAAAATTAGTCTTGCGGCTTTGAATTAACACAGTTTTACTGTATTCTGATCTTTCTGAAATAGTGGGAGTGGTGATATCATTTATAACATATACAAATCAAATTATTGAATACTTACAGTAACAGAGTGTTTCTCTAATTGTGTCTTTGCCTCATTTAGGTCTTCTTCAGTCTTCTTTAGCTTCTCTCTCAGCCTGTCATTCTCTGCTAAGGATTGCTCATATAGCTGAAAAAAATCCCATTTTCAGTTTAATATTAAGTTCAACTTCATATTATATTACACAAAATTGATTAATAAAAACCATGTATAATTAGGCATGTTTTCCTGTTAACTTTGAAAAAAATTAGCATTGCATTTCACCATATCTACAATATTTAAATTAAAATTAATAAAGCATTACTGGAATCAAGTATAATTATCAATTAAGAATGTTAGACAAGAATGTTCCAATTGTAATATGTATTAACAAATTAATTGTTTATCGAACCTGAGGGCCTAAAAGCTGAACTTAATCATCTCCAGAGAGAGCTGCAAGTAAACTACTACTCCAAGAAAAAAAATTGATCAAATCTTGAAAGTTCAAAAAACAAATTGCCATTTATAGAAGATGTCATGCTATGTATTGCTCAGAATTTGGATTTTAAAAAAAAGTATAAAAACAATTTTTACATCCATAACAAAAATAAGTCATAAACAATGTTACGTGAAAGAACATCAGGCACCTTAATTAGCCAGAAAAAGCTGTGATTGTGGACCATGCCACCCAAACATGCCATAATGTAACAAAAAAAAACTAGAATTGCAAATACAACAAATATTTTAATCTGGTTAGAGGAGAGGCCTTAGAAATTAAGCAGCATCCAGATGATATAAACAAAGACAGGTTTTGAAATAAGCAAGGGTTGAAGTCAGTTATTAGTCAACAAATAACTATACAAGTCTCCCATTCCTGCATTCTCCCATTTTTACAGGTTCTGTCCCTCTCTGCCTTTCCAGATATATTCAGTCCTTTGATGATGCTGGCCACAAAGCCAGCAAAAGCTTTGGTTTTACCTTTCATTTAAACGAACAGCCATAATGAAATAGCCTTGTAATGATATATTTTAATAATAGAAATAGTTTTATTTGAATATTCCAAAACTCTTATGTCCTGCTGCCATTTTTCAAGAATAGCAATATGATACTCTTATCACAATTGGAGCATTAGAAATCAACTTAATAATTCAATTACATTATATTAAGAGATTACAACTAAAATTTTTTAAGAATAAAGAATTACATATATATACTAAATGACAAGATTTTTTTTTTTTTTGAATGGTTTATTTATGGACGCTCTTTAACAGCTCAGGTCATCAGCGTCCCATTCAATTCAGAGCGTGAAACGGCCGACAAATTTTGCTCAGGGGCCTCTCTTTCAGCCTTGAGGTTCTTTTTCGTGCCGTAAATGTACGACACGGGACCCACGGCTTTACTTCCCTTCCGAAGGAAGCCATACTTAGGATTTTTACGCCCCGAAAAAATCCATCGCTCCTGGCCGGGTTCGAACCCGCGATCTTGGGTTAGAAGGCAAGTATAGTAACCACTACACCACCAGGACCGACTAAATGACAAGCTGTATGTCACTGCAATGGGTGGCGAAAATCATTAAGGACTAATTAGTAGAACATCTGGGTTTTGATTCCTGCCAACCTGTCCTCCCTGACCGAATTTTTTTTTCTTTAGGCTTTCCTCAACCCTCATAAATGGCAAATGCTGGGGTGGTATCCTGAACTTAGGCCTGGAACATTTCCTTCCTTAAAAAAATCCTTTCTCAATTTATCATTTCATCTCATGTATCATTAGTGTTCACCGCCTGTGATGCATCAACAGTAAAAACATGCATTAAACACTAAACACTATTAAAAAAAATAAAAAAATAAAAATCTGTGTCCGTCTGAAATCAAAGAGTCGGATTGGAAAAATTTGAGGCTGCAGCTGGGAGTTGGACTCTTGATTTTTGACTTTCTGTGCTGATGCTCTAATCATTTGAGCTACTATGCCCATCTAACTACAAGTGCAAGTGCATGCAACTACAAGTCTTCCCTTTTGACTCTATTGTATCCTGGAGATGTGTAAGTTTATCTTGTTACGGACTTGTGTGAAAATATCACATTTAATATAAATTAACTCCAAAAGTGTGGTTAAATATGAAATATATGCAACAAATACTAGAAGGTATCAAGATGCTTCTTTGGTATACATTTTCATAATGAGATAATCTCAGAAGTCTCCAAAGTTTAACAGATCAGATAGCAATCTGTAAGCTGGATTTTCCCGATTCAAATCCCAGTTATAGCCTAAAATTTTTCCTATCTGTCTATCAAGAACTGCATTTATTTGGTAATTTTTTGAATGTAATATAGCCTTGTAGAGTTTTTAGGGCATCTCTGTAGTAGTGACCATTTAATGTTATATGTGCTGGTATGACATAATGGTAAACCATTCCTTCAATATTGAAAAATGAGATGACCAGGACTTTTTCAGTGGAAGGAACCACCTTTGCTTTCTTTGGTGATTAAGATTTCCACATAGAACCTTGCTGGCTGCTGTCAGGATCCAAACAATGTAGCCAAGCTTCATCAGCAGTGATTACCTTTGAAAGAAACTCTACTTCTTCCTGTAACAAAATCTTCAACTGCATGCAAACCTGCATTGAAACCCAACGTGTACAACATGTCTCATATGTAACTTTGCAGTTACATATTGCTGCAATGTTAACCTTTTCTTTTATCAAGAGTACAAGCTGGAGTGCAGGGACCATCTTCCTATGAAATTGATTGCTTTCCCCCCTTTAAACATTTTAAGGCATTTTCATGCTGTACTATAGGGTGGAGCAAACTTCCCATGGGCCTCAGCTGAAGAATTGTTTGAAATGAAAACAGAATTTCATAGCACATTTTGTTCATAGCAAGTCAGCTGCATTTTGCTGTAGGTGGAACTTAACATGTCTCAACCTGCAAACCTCTCACAGGCAGGAACCAGAAATGTCAATAATGAAACCAGTATATGCCTGTAAAAAATTATGATTATTCTTTATTAAACAGGCCTCTTATATTGTGCAAAACATTTTCATATTTTTCTACAAGATAACTTCATATAATTAATATTTTTAATAGAAGTAAATAGAATTTTACTATGGATAAATGTTTTATTATGTATGACAAAAATATCAAACACAAAGAAACAAAAAAAAAAAAACTTTTAGAGATTCATTGTAAATGTAAGGAAGAGGAAGATCAGCACTCAAGCAGCAAAACTGGTAGAAGAAGAAGAAGAAGAAGAAGAAGAAGAAGAAGAAGAAGAAGAAGAAGAAGAAGAAGAAGAAGAAGAAGAAGAGGAGGAGGAGGAGGAGGAGGAGGAGGAGGAGGAAGAGGAAGAGGAAGAGGAAGAAGAAGAAGAAGAAGAAGAAGAAGAAGAAGAAGAAGAAGAAGAAGAAGAAGAAGGTATTTTAAGAACATAACAGGAAAAAAGACTGGGAGTATGGCCAGAGTTCTATGGAATGGGAGCAATGATGGACAGAAACTACGGCAAATTTTGAAATGATATACATCACAGTACTGGCACCGCTATCTATTGTGCACAAATAAAACCTTTTGTAATCCTGTAGATAATGCTCATGTGAATTTTACAATAGAAGGTGCAAACATTATCACATTGAAATATCTAACAATAATTGAATACTTAAATTTTAGCACAAGAAGATTATGATTTAAACTCAAAACTTGCACATTTGTATGTGCTTAAACTATTATTAAAACAGTTAAAATCTTCCTGTTTTGCCGTGGTCCATGGTTTAATTACCATAGCTTTCACCAGCATCTGTGGTTGGCATCATTAGTTGACAATGAACAACTGACTGCTGTAAAGACAACAGTATTGATTCATCTCTATCTGGTTTTAGAATGTTGATTAATATTATGTATGTAGTGGAAGGGGGGTTGGTTGTTTGTTTTTAAGATCTAGTTTCCATGTGCTACTTGGGTGATATCCGCGATCTCTGTTAAAATTGTTTGGATGTTGTTGCATTTGCAATACCTCCCTCCTGGCTAGATTGAAAAAGCCTTGTGTTTTTGCAACCATCTCTGTTTTATTAAAGTTATGTCATGGCATTCATTTAGGACATGCTCTGCTACAGCATCTTTCAGGCTGATTAAGGCGAAGCATTGCTATAGTTACTCCAATTGTATTTTAATCAATTTTTCAGTCATGCCTATGTACACTTTGCCACATTCAACATGATATTTTAAAATTCTTGTTGAGTCAAGAGAGTGTCTAACGCCTTTATCATTACTAAATATTTGCCCTAATTTAACAGTTGCAATGAAAACACATTTTATGCCTTTTTCTTTAATATACGTGCAATAAGCAAAGTAATATTTTATGCCTTTTTCTTTAATATACGTGCAATAAGCTAAGTAATGTCTTTTATGTAAGTTAGAAAAGCCTTGGGTTGTTTTTCTTTTGTAGGTGTAGATGCAGTCATTTGCCTAGAATGGATGGTTCTGTCAATATCTTTTGTTGCTTTATCTATTTGGCTTAAAAACATGGTGGGAATAGTTTAGCACATGTTTAAGATGCTCTGGTTCTATGATTGTTTTAGCTCTGTGTATTAAAGTCTTGATTATGGTTCTTTTTTGTGCATGATGGTGATTCGATCTGGGGTTTAGATATCCTTCCATGTGTGTTTTCTGTAAACTTTATGCCCAAGGGCTCAAAAACACTTTAATTGTTTTAATAACATCAGTCATGAAAGCCTTAAGATGTATCTTATTATTTTTTTGTTTCAGCCAACTATGGGCTATGATTACACAACTTCCTTTTCTTTTGCAAGCTATTTTCTTCAATGCCAGAATTATTTCATTCTTTCAGTCTAATCACTCTTCTTCTGAGAATACCTTTTTATTATTTTTTATGTTTCTTTGGATAGATCCTTTATTTCGGCAACTTTCTTTCTAAACACTTCTCTGTTTCCAACTTCCCACTCTTTATGAACTTCCTTCACCCTTTGGATTTGTTTTTTTTTCTCTTGGAAGATGAGGATCTTATTTCCTATTCCTTCTGGTTCCATTCTTCCTATATGTCCATAAAGCATTAACATTCTTTATTCTATCCTAACAATAGGTATTCATTTTTTACACTGAACTCCATTTACTTACATAAAATAAGACATGTTTCGGGATAATCTCTCCCATCTTCAGTTGTTCACTGAACTGCCATTACTCGAAACCTCTGGAGATTTTCTCAAACTTTTCATATACTTTGTGTTTTGGTCTCAAGTGAAAAGTTAACTCACTAACTGTTACTTTTTTAGGCCTCAGGATCTTCCTTAGAAATCCTTTTTTTTCTTTTCAATTATAATAAAAAAGTCCTTTTCTACTCACTGTCTCTGCTGCATATAGGCATTCTGGTTTAACTACTATACTGTAGTGTCTAAATTTGACCTGCTAAGATAAGGATTTGGATTTGTAAGTATTCTGGTATAACCTAAAAGATGTCTACATTCCCCTCGTTCTTTCTTCAATTGTTGCCGCCTCATTGAATTCAGAATTACAATTTCACTTAGGTACTTCAATTTGGACTCTATATCACCACATTTGGTCTTTATTGTCCATATTGGATCTCTGGTATCTATATTCAAGCTTTTTCAAACAAAATTTATAATCCTGCCTTCATTACTGTTTCTTTCAAAACTTCAAATTTTGTCACAATCTCTATGTTCTTTGCAAAGAATGCAATATCATTTGCATATGAGAGACATTCAAATTTAATCCCAGTCTTTTGATGGTCTAATCAAATTCCATTTATAATTTTGTTTTTCTTTCTTCTATTCTCTGATCACTTTCTCCAAGACACAATTGAATAGGATTGGGGAGAGACTGTTTCCTTGTTTCATGCCTGTATTGATATCAAAAGGTTCTGATAAAATCTAATTTGTGATTGTGTTTGTTAACATTTGTTGTATTGGTGCTGTTGTTTTAGCCTTCTAAAGTTTTCCAATTCATTCATCAATGTATCTCAATCTAAGGAATTGTATGCCTTTTTAAAGTCTAAAAATGTCATATCTCTTTATCTGATGCCAATTTCTTGGTTTTGATCAAGGTTTTTACTGTGAAAATCCATTTCACACATGATCGTCCTTTCCTAAAACCTGCTGAGTATTCCGCTATGTGTTGATTTATATGATTCTCTATTCTATTCTGAGGTGCTTTGGAGAACATCTTATATGCGACTGACTGGTGGAGGTGATATGCCTCTGTAATTGTTAGCATTCATCTTATTCCCTTTTTAATGAAATGCATGGCTAATTGCAACCCTCCATGCATCTGGGATCTATTTTGTTTGCTTATCTGGTGGAAGAGTTTCTCTAGTTGTTCCAGTAACTTATCCCTGCCATATTTAAAAAGTTATGCAACAACTAATACTTTTTTGGTTTCTAAGGTTCTTTATAATCTCTTCTAATTTCTTTCTATATGGTGAAGATAAATCTAGTAGTTTAATTTGTGGTTTTTGGAAAGTAATTTTATGCAAAGTTGAATCACAGTTAAGTAGTTCTTTGAAATAATTTGCCAGATGTTCACAATTTACAAAAAATGCTGTTCCAAGAAATTATTATTATTATTATATTTATTTTTCATACTAAAATGTGAAAAAATCTTTTATCTACTACAAAATGTCCTATTTAACACACATGTAATTAATTATACTATGCCAGTATAAAATTTTTGGAAAATTTTCACTAGCTATGCAAAGCAAAATTCTACATGTTTTGTATTCCAATTAATTCTATGTATGAGCCCTTGGAACACAATTGAATGTAACATAACACATATCATGAACGTGCGATATCGTTTATTCTTCACTACACATGTAATCATCCTGTACTAAATATTATTGACATTTGTGTATGTTTGATTAACCAAGATTCATGTATCAATGTATCATTTACTACATGTATTCTCTCAACTAAATGACATTAGTTGCATACCTTCTTGTAATCAAGTTCACCATTTTCACTGCCATCTTTGACTGAATGTGCAGATGTTACTGATCGGCTGTTGTTACTGATAGATGCATCACCACTACCACCAGACACTGAACTAAGCCGCGAAGAATGGGTAGACAATTCCCCACCACTCTGCAAGCACAAAAATTCATTATTCAATAATATATATTTTAATCAAATGCAGTGCATTAAATTTTGTCCCAACTATTGCTATTTAAAATATATTATAAAATATTTGCTTAGCTCTGTGTAACTTCTACTGCTGTTTTGCTTCATATGAACAATCACAGGCACTCTGTTAAAACCAAGTCTCTAACATTCCCTGTCTCACTATAAGGATTTTGGTGGACTTATAAATGCTTATGGATGTGTTACCAACTCATGTCCCTAAAGTTAACTCAAGAGATACAGCGATAGCAGCTATAGTTTTGCATAAAGCATGCACACCACTTGGTTTAATCTTATTCCCTTTCTACTTGTTTTTATTGTTTTGATTTTAATTTTTTTTTCTATTGATAATATACGACGGTAGGTCCATAAGTTTATGGCCTAACCATTTTCTAGGTATGATAAAGACAAACCTATTTTTCACTTTTCAATACAGTTATCCTTTATTGCAATACACTTCTCACATCTTTGAATTAACATTTCAACCCCCCCCCCTCCAAAATAGTCAGAAGTCTTATCTGCAAAATGGGCATAAACAGCATCCATCACTTCTTCGTCACACTTAAATTTCCTTCCTCAAAGGTCTTTCATGAGTTTTGAGAAGGTGAAATAGTCACTGGGAGCTAGATCTCGGCTGTAGGGTGGATGATTGATCTCCTTGAAGTCACATTTCTTCACAGCTTCCTTTGCAACAAGAGCTGTGTGCACAGGCAGGTGCATTGTCTTGAAGAAGGCTCACACTACCACTCAGCTTTCCTTACCTTTTCTCTTTGATGGAAGCATATAGTCTGTGCAGTAGGCCAGCATAGTACTCCCCATTTACTGTGTTGTTCCTCTCCTTAAAGCCAATGAAGATTATTCCTTCACAATCCCAAAAGATTGTGGTCATGATCTTCTTGGTTGACTGAGTGACCTTGGCCTTTAGAGACTGTGCTTTGCCAGGTTTGAGTCACTCCATTGATTCTCTTTTGGACAAGGGATCATAGTAGAGGACCATAGTTTTAACACCTGTAACAATGCTTTGCAGAACTTCTCTGCCTCTCGGTGCCATGGCAGAGCTCCAAAAATGCCAGACAACAGATGACTCATTGCTGCTTTTGAACTGAGGAAAGACATCTAGGCACCCATCTTGCACTAACCTTATTTTTTTAAATGTTCATGAATAATTCAAAGGACTATTGTTTAAGAAAGGCCCTTGCTGCCATTTCCATGACTTTGAGTCACTGGTCTTCCACAATTTCTCCTTTTACAGGAGCAATGTTTTCAGGAGTGAGCACCTCCAAGGGCCAAATGCCAACCTACATGTTCTTTGTCTTCAATGCCCTCTCCACCCATTTGGCTCATTCTTTTATGCAGAATATGAGGGGGATGCTTTGCCACATATGCCATCCAATTACTGTTTAATTTCATTTGCAGTAAGTCCTTCTTTTGTAAAGAATTTAATAACAGCTCAATACTGCATTTTGAACATGTCACAATTTTCTACACATAGCCTTCTTTATGCAACTATATATGAACAACTGAACACAGTGGAGAGGAAATTACAGCTACAATTATTTACTTAATAGATAAGCTATTAACAAGATAAGGATTTTGTGAAGGTGAAAATCCTTATTGGCCAGGCTGGAAACTTACAGACCTGCCTTAGTATTTCTCTATTTTTCCTATCCTACCCTTTTCCTCTAGTTGCTTATTTAATCTGTTTCCATGCATTGCATTACATTAGATATTTAATAATTACTTACACCACCTTCAGTTGTCTTCTACCTTTGAAGAAGAACACAAGCAATATATGTGTTATGTTTGATCTATTTTTGCTTCTCTAGTTCTTGTTATTTTAGCTATATATTTGAATAATGTAATTACATTCCAGTACTAGAGAGGAGAAATATTCTGTTACAATTTAAGTGTTAATATATTCCTGTTTCTCTAGTAATATTTTAGTTTTATATATATAAAACTAAAATAATAATAAAAAAAGAAGAAAAAGGATAAAACGGATAGACACAGATTTATCCCTCACTATATTTCAAACTTCTTGAGTTCTTCAAAGGCAACAAGAAATGAAAAATAAGTGTTATGTTTGATCTATTTTTGCTTCTCTTGTTCTTGTTATTTTAGCTATATATTTGAATAATGTAGTTACATTCCAGTACTAGAGAGGAGAAATATTCTATTACAATTTAAGTGTTTATATATTCCTGTTTCTCTAGTAATATTTTAGTTTTATATATATAAAATATAGTTATATAGTTCTTGAGTTCTTCAAAGGCAAGAAGAAATGAAAAATAAATTGAACAATGTACCTAAAATAACAAAAACTAAAGAAGCAGCAATAGGTAAAACATTTAATATTCATAAAATTTTGCTATGTTTTGAACAGCTAGTGTTCTTCAAAGGCAAGAGATAAGTGAAGTTGTTTCTAAAATCTGCTTTTATTCATGACAGTTCCAGAATTCTTCTTATCCAATGTTCCTTTCCAAAATACACCTTATCCATTTTTAAATTGTAAATATATTTCTTGTATGCATTAATATGGACGTGAGCTACAAGTATATAATAAATATAAGTACAATATAACAATCAATATAAAGGTTAATCTTTCCATAAACAAGCAGGAACCATTTTATTTTTTCTCCTGAAAAATTTGCTATGATGAATAATGTGGGTTTCAGAAAAGTTAGCCTTATATATAAAATCACGCTCCAAAAAGTAATCTCTTTTCAATCAATATTTATGTCCTGATGATCATATAAAATGGACAAAAACAAAAAAATGTATAGTTCAACATTATATACACATCCATACATTACAAGATAACACCCTTACAGAGTATCCCTCAGAGCTTCTTCGAGATAGGGTAGACAATGATGTGAAGGAACCAGAACGAGGCACTGCACTTGACAGATGAGAAACTCGTGATTCAGTTAATGCTCTGTTGAAACTACTGCTTCTAAAAGGAAGAGTTCGATTACTGCTGCCACTGTAACTGTAAGGACCTCCAGAAGGAGACGATGAACGACCAACACTGGAAGATGATGCTGTGTGATGCAAGCCTGATGTGGAAGGCAAATGGTGAGACAATGTAAGACCTCCATAACCAGATACAGTGCCACCATATGTTGATATCGACGAAGGACTCGCATGGTAAGAAGCACCAATTCCGTAATTCCCAAGATTTGAGTGAACTCCTAGAAAACCAAGATAACTGCTGCTCATAGGACTGGAGCTTGGAGGAGATGGCGATGGGCTGTAAAAACCCAGACTTCTAGGTCTTCCAGCAACTACACTTGTAGATGGACGCATAGATGGTGATGATCGGTGAGGTACAAAACTGGAGCCTCCCATAGTTCCATTTGTGTTTCTGTATGATGCCATTCAACTTAACTGGTTCACTGTGACATTAGTTTCTCATGCTCTAACTCTGACTAACTCAGCTGAGAGGTTGTGCTGTCTGTCACTATCCCAAGATAGAACACAAATAGACTCCGCCTACTTGACCCCTTCTTCCCCTTCCTTCCTTCCTCAACCTAAAAGATGACATAATGGCCACATTAAATAAAAAAAAAACTACATATGATCACTACTCTGCAGCAGGCTGGAAAGAGGAAATGTGTTCCACTTAAAACTTAGGTCAGGTCAAGCATGCAATAATATCAAGAACAAGTAAATGCAGAGCATCTGTAATGGCAACTTTTGCTCTACATGTAGTTTACAATATACACCTGACAGATTCAGTGGGAGTTTATAGGGACAATGCAGTTTATAGAATTTATGTCACTTGCTTGTTAGTGGGTGCACTAAGATATAAATACCATTTTTTTCCAAATAAAATCAAGAGTAAAACTGGTATATATTTTCCAAAGAATATGATTTAAAAATAATGCAAAAGCTACTTCAGATATCATTAAGAAAATAAGACTTAAATGACAAGAATACTATTCAAACACAATGGAAATTATAATTAAGCCAAATGCAGATCTGTTGAACACTAAATACAGAAGATTAAAAAAACCAAAACTAATACAACCAATGAATACAGATTATGGATGAATGAACTTATTTTCAAACAATTATAGATTTAATCACAGTTATTTTTGGCACACATGCATAAAGAATATAACAAAAGAAAAATATAGTGACATAAGTACATCAAAATTCATGAAATTAATATCATATAAATAATTAATCTACATTTCAGAATATGTCCTTACCGCTCGCACGGAATTTTGCGTCTCGGCAGCTGGACGTATCATAGCCGGCCGCGCCTTATGCGTCTTGTACTAATCGACACCAAACTACATTTTTCCTCTCTTAACGAGGGCTTTATTGTACACAATTTTCAGAACGAAGAGCGAGTATTATGAGTAGTCAAACAACCATTTTGGTGGAACCACACCTTTGTGAAAAGAACACAAGCTGTGGGTTGATTAACCCTTCAGTCACTGATGAAAGAAACCACTTATATAATAACGCACACGTGCTACGGAATCACCTTTCGTAGACTATGGATACGTGCACACTTGTAAGGTTTGAGTTTTAATAGTTTGTTGCTGGATGTGCAGACACCGAAATTCCAACCTGTGCTAATTTCGGTAGTGATTTTGTTATCGAACGTTCAAGATTTGCTCAATTTCGTCTGACTGTCTTTTGTTAAAACTTCTTCGCGAGTTTTAACCAGTAGTATTCAATTTATTCGCAAGATCGTGAATTGCAATTCTGGAAGGAGGAAATTTCCAGGAAATCTCCGAATAAACTCCTCATGAACGTGACGAGCCAATTCGTTGGTTCGTTTTATTTAAGGACGCTCTTTAACATCTCAGGTCATCAGCGTTCCATTCAATTCCGTGAAACGGCCGACAAATTTTGCTCAGATGCCTCTTCTTTCAGGCTTGAGGTTCTTTTTCGTGCCGTAAATGTACAACACGGGACCCAAGGCTTTACTTCCCTTCCGAAGGAAGCCACAGTTAGGATCCTGGCCGGGTTTGAATCCGCGACCTTGGGTTTAGAAGGCAAGTATGGTTACCACTACACCACCAGGACCGACATTAGCCAATTCGTATTTATAACATTTTAGACATAAAAATACTTTGTTCTATGCCATCTTCGCGAACGAATGCAGACTGGTGGTTGCTTGAAAGTTTAACGGCCAAAGCAGGGGGCCGGAAGTGCGAGGGGAGCAAAACCGCAAAACCCGTGAGAGCGGTGAGGACATATTCTGAAAGCCCGGTAATAAATTACTCAAATTAAAGAATCCAAAGCCTTTAGTGCTTCCAAAAGGCAATATCTTAAGGACTTCGTATTCTGATTACCAAAAATGCCTCATCCTTCCACTCTCCATTTTCATCTCTCCTTATCAATAATAAAATTTCTTCTCAATCTATTTATAATTCTCTTTTCTCGAGTGTTGCTTTCTCTTATCTAGAATCTAATACACCTTAACATCAAGGTTTTAGAATTAGGACCTATTTACAACAGTAGTCTTGGTTTATTCTTGGAAAACAATTTCAAAATATTCTCCTTCCCTCCTTATTTCCTTAACCATTTTTTCTCTCACTTTTCCAATGAATCTCCCCAGTCTCTTAGTATCTATATCTCTATTATTCAACATAATTATTAATATAATTTTTATGTAAATTATACCGATTTTAGCATCATACTGGATAGAGATTAATAAATGATATTGTAAATTGGGTATGCATAATACGGAAATTTGAAGATGAGATACCCTAAAAGAATCAAATATCTGTGACGTTACATAGTTTACAATTCCTTTAACCTGACCCTTCCTCAAACAGATGGCATTTTAAACAATTATTTAATTAGATATAAATTTAATTTCCACTCAAGCAAATACATGGAAAGTGATAGAAGGACACAAAATATCCTTTAAATAGAAGAAGTGATGATATACAAACTTCCTTCTTTATTCTACACTAAATACAATACAACTGCTTTAAATATCGAGGGTCCAAAAAATGTATACACACTTTCACAGTAAATATCTATTTAATATATTTCAAAGTTGTACCGAAAAATAACTGTAATGTGTAGTATCATGTTCTGTAAACAGATGTGACTCACATGATAGCGTTGCTACGTAACAGTAAATTAACATGAACAAACAAGTCAATATTATAGCATGATGTTCTGTAAACAGATGTGACTCACATTATATAATGCTAGCGTTGCTACAACAAAATGGAGTCAAGATTATCGTTTGAACAGCGGAAAGCAATTTTGAAGTGGTGTTGGAAAACCGAGAATGTTGTTGAAGTTCAAAGGCAATGGAAACGTGTACAGAATAGAACCGCCAACGCGAGTAACAATTGCACGCATTCGAGACAAATTTGAGACTCATGGTACGTATGCCGTAGAAAACCAGCTACACTGGCAGTACTTCGGGAAGAAATTGCAACGGCATGTGTTGCAATGCTGAGGATACTTTCGCAAACGTTACTCAATCAGTAGTTCAACGTATTCAAGTGTATCGACGCCAATTGACGTGGGCATGTTGAGCAACTGTTGTAAATGTAAAAATCTAAGATGATAATGCTAAACATTTTCTGTTTGTGTGATTTCACCTTTGTTAAGTTAAGTTGTTTTTTTTTTCTCGAAGTATGTATACAATTTTTTGGCATCCTCCATATAATTTATTCTATAGATAGCACTGCTTTACCAACTTTATTTATTATACATATTATATAAACGAACTAACCTAGAAATTTCCAAAACAGAACACAAGAGAAAAAAGTCACTTGGATGCCCCCGCCCCCCCCAAAAAAAACCATACACAACAAAGAAATGCTATTTTTTTACTAAAACCTATGCCAATATGATATTCATTTCTAGATTTTTACATTACAATATACAAATAGCACTTTCTGAGATGGGGTGGAAAGCCATAAAAATATTACATAATTATTTATTTGAAGCCAAATATACAAATGTGGACCTGACAGTAAACCATTTCTCTAACCTAGAGAAAATTGAAACAAAATATAACTGCCTAAGTGGAATATAGTATAAGAAGTTAACTAATATAATTTTCTAACAACTGGAAAGTTATTTGAATAATTAAAAGTGATAAATTATTATTGTTCATATTTTAATATAAAGAAAATTGCTGACTGTGGATTCCAAAAAAATGTCCATTTAAACTTGGGTTCAAGACTGAAATAAATGCAATTTTACAAACTCTGAAACCTGAGGTGTTTTTACAAAGGTAAATGAAAGAAATGTTGTTCAATGAATATTGTGATACAAATAATAATTGACTGCCAAAGTTCTTTTTGAAGACATAATTTTAAATCTGCTTTGTAAATGTTGCTAAAACTCAAACTAAATGAGTAATTAACTAAATGCACATAATTAAGACTAAATAAAGAGAATTAAAAGTGAAATGCTTCATATATGTATTACTATGGAAGATTCAGGCATAGTTCCTTTTTTCTTTTTTGCTTTTCCTTAAATGTTACAGTAAATGTAATAAGATAAAAGCAGCACTAGAGTTTACTGTACTCTGTGGTGTCTCAAGCCAAGAATAAGATGCAGCACACTAGTCAGGGCACTGTCTTGATTGGCATCCGATAGCAGTTGCCAACTACCGGCATAGGTTCATGCAAACATGCCAAATTGAAATATATGTTGGAAAAAAACATGAGACAGTTTAGATAGTTTACTCCAAATGCCTGGTATTATTGTTACTACAACAACAATACTTGTTAAGACTATAACAATATTTCAGCATCAGCTGGCCAATAGTGACACACATGACAGTTTCATTCTCATATTCTAAACACTTCAGATGGAGCTCTCACATGAATTTTTCCTATTTTCTTGTAAGATATATGAACACTATTTTTGTCTCCAAATATGTATCCTTGAATTTCCCCAAACACACATGCATCTTGATGCAACTGATCTAGGACAGAAGGAAAAAGGTAGTATCATCATGTTATCAAATACTGTCACAAAATTTCCAATAAATTTATATAAAAAAAGTGGAGATATTTTAATATTCTAATAATATTACTTAAATATATCTATAATAAAATAAAAATCACATATAATTATTCAAAATGACCAGGCACATGGTCCTTAAGTCTTTGTGGGCACTCATCTATTGAATTATGCTACTCTGCCATCAGGAAATCGCTGCTGCCTTCCTAAGAGAATGCTTCAAACTTTCAATATTTAAATATCTCTTGTTGCAAGCCAGCTTGGACCACAATTTGTAATCCAGGTGGTTTAGGTCTGGACTTGAAGGACAATTCAATTCATAAATTCAGGAACATTGGTCTCAAGCCACTCCTGGGTTGTCCAAGCCTAATGTGCCCGGGCTGAATTGTGCTAGAAGCTCCAGCTTTGTACATAAAACAGGTGTTGTTGAGGTTCTCGACCAGTCTCTCCAGCACTGTCTCCTGGTATACTTTGGCCAATGTTTTGACCCCTTTTTCACAGAAATGAAGCATAGTGGTGACTTTGTGGCTCACACTCCACCACACCACAACAGATACGGAATTATGGCTCCTCTGGACCCTTGGAGCCTTTTCAGCAGTTTTTATAGAGCATTTGGCATATACCATGTCATTTTGGGCATTGAAAGTCTCCACGAAAATATTTTCATCAGTGAAACGCATTCTTCAATGACCATTTGCTGGGTAATGCTGAAGTGATCATTTTGATTTTAAAAGCCTCTGGCACTTCAGCTCATTTGTGAGGTGCTGTTCATTCTGTTGTTTGTAAGCACAGAGTCCCAGGTCACTGCTCAATGTACAAGACATAAGATATTTTAGAAATTTTCAGCTCACGAGCCATCACCTACTGTCCTCATACTGGATTTCTTTGCCACATGCCACCACTGCTTTCACCAGTTTTGGAGTGCACACCTGTGGCAATCTTTCACAGTTCCAGTCTCAAGGAAGCACTGGGCAGTACATTTCATAGACCTCCTGCTTATTTTCAATTTTTGAAGAACTTTGAAAATCTCACCTTGCCTGAAGCAGCCTACCTTGTTTGAAGCAACTGCAGCTATTCTTTATTGCCCAAATCTATTTTGAAAATCAACACAAAGAACTTTCTGCTTCTGCAGCTGAACTCTCAATGACTCACCACTAGCACCACAAATAAGGAACACGCAGGTTGTTACAAGGGGAAAGTACAGCTACCCTCAAAAGTTGTAATACATTTAAGTAAGACATACAACATAATCCCCTGCCTAATATGCAGTACCAGTTAGCTAGGGGACAAAACATAATCTCAGTGCTCATCAGGTTGTTATTGTTCAATGAACTTTGTTCATTGAAATCCTTCAGGTATTTGTTAGGATATCACTAGAGGAAATAAAGCAGGACTGCATATTGGCAGTACTGAATTCTGGACCACCCTATCTGCACTTACTATGGTGATAATGGCAAATGAGTAGTTGGAAGCTTTCACGGCTGGAGTCAGACTTATATCTAAAAGTTTCTTCCGGGCTTGGAAGCCGTGGTCTGTTGGAACTAAGGTGTCCAAACGTTTCATCCCCCACCTGCGGAGGACATCTTCAGTGGTGCAGTCTGAGTTTTCTAGGAGAAGGTTCTGGCATGACTGAAATGCCAGCTGGAGGTTTTATATTTATATACGGGCTGCTCAAAGGGGTTGGTTCGGCTGGAGCAGGGGGTGTGTACTCGGAAGGCAGGGCATCTCCACTCTGATAGGTGATTGGTTCGCATGATTATAGCGAGTTTTGGCTTGTTTTATATACTCTAGTATCGGATGCCAAGTTTTGCTTAGTTTGAGAGCCTCTCCCTTTCTGTTGAAATTATTAGGGCGCTTGTAGATTTCTATTGCTTCGCGTTGTAATCTAGCGTGGTAGTATGGTATCGAAGAGAGAACAGATGTATCATTATACAGAATAATGTGTTCTCCGTTCGTCCACATTGCGACAGCAGACTTGTTCGGCTGGCCCAGATGGCAGCATCTCTTGTGTTCGGAGATCCGTGTGTTGACGCTTCGTTGAGTGGTGCCTATGTATACTGCACCGCAGGAACAAGGAATCCGGTAGACGCCGGCCGAAACGAGCGGGTCCCTGGGGTCTTTGGCCGAGCGTAGCAACATGTTAATTTGTCTGGTGGGCTTGAAGATGGTTTTGACGTTGTGGCGTTTGAGTAGGCTTACAATTCTATCCGTGACCTTATTGAAGTATGGTAGGAACGCAATGCCCCTGCTCCTGGGCGAAACCTGTTTGGCCGGGTGGTGTGTGGGTGGGCGTATTGCTCTGCGGAGTTCTTGTGCCGTGCAACCATTCGAAGATAAATCCCGTTTCAGATGCAGGAGTTCCTGTTACAAAGAGTCAGGCTCGTAGATGCGAGCAGCGCGGTCAGTGATGGTCTTTATCATGGCGCGTTTCTGCTTCGGGTGATGGTTGGACTTTTTGTACAGATATCGGTTGGTGCGGGTGGATTTGCAGTAAACTGCGTGTCCCAGTTTCCCGTCTGGTTTTGGGGTGACCAGAACATCCAAGAAAGCTAGTAGCCCATCGTTCTCTTTCTCAATGGTGAACTGGATCCGTGGATTGGTACTGTTGAGATGCTGGAGGAAACCATCAAGAGCTGAATCTCCTTGGCTCCATACGATAAAAGTGTCATACCCATAGCGGTACCATACGGACGGTTTGTGAGTTGCAGAACTCAGAGCCTGAGACTCGAAAGACTTCAGAAAGAAATTCGCAATAACTGGGCTGCGTGGACTACCCATTGCGACCCCGTCTATTTGTTCGAAGAAAGCCTGGTCCAACTGAAAGTAGGTAGTAGTAAGCACGTGATGAAACAGTGCTAGTATGTCGTCTGGAAAGAGATCTTTCAGCAGTGTGATGGCGTCACTGTTTCTCTTGATTATACTTCTTTACAGTAAATAACAGAGAAATAGTAGATTTATTCTTTGCTGATGATTTGGAAACCAGTCCAGTACAAAGCATAAGACTGGAAAAGTCAGTAGAAGCTATAGGTAAATTTTGTAAAAAGTTATGGGAGTTTAAGACATACAAAAACAAACCTAAGATCAGCATTTAAAAAGGGTGAAAATGAATGAGACAGAGAGAGAGAGAGAGAGAGAGAGAGATGTGGTAGTGTGGTGGGAAGGAGAAATTAAAGTGTTTGAGAAAATGATTTATCTTGGAGTTAATGGAAGTTACAAGTGACCAGAGAAAGAAGGCAATAACAGATGGAAAAATGGTTGATTTTGGTGAGATCTTGTTTAAATAAAATAACCAATATGAAAATAAAACGATTAGATACAAATATATGGTTCACTTGTATAAAGTAAAATGTTATATAAAAGTGATATCTGGGAATCAGATGAAATATGGAATTCAGCAGTGCCCTGTTTCACAAACTTGTATTTTAGTAAAACTAGTTTCCATTCTAGTATTACTTGTTTATTTTATAAGTGTGTGTTTCTAGAACTTATGAGCATAAATTAAAAGTTACTAGTGTGGTAGACTGATACTATCAGAATGTGATTTTGTTTTATCAGTATTCAGTTTCATGAAACATTTGGTCTTGTAATATTGTGTATTGCTAACTAGTGGAATTCTACTTGTGAATTTCGAATGGTCAATTTACATACTAATGTACATATTTTAGGGTAGTATTGATTCTATCAATTAAGCTCGACACATTTTAACTACCAAGCTCATCAAGGGGGGTATTTATGCAACATGAGGTCTCAAATCCAATATCCATTCCCTTACTTCTTGAAATACCTATTTTCACCTATAAAAATATCATGTAAACTGAGTTACTTATGTCATTATTTATAAATAATAATATGAATGGCAAATATGAATGTAATAAAAGTAATTACCATTATAGCTTTCTTGATGTTCAGTCAAAATATGTCCCTCACATATGTGTAATATTTCTATTGTAATTAACTTCAAATCTTTCCAGTTTGCATTATAATTTTTTACATTTCGGCTTTGTTTTTTTTCATAATTTTGTTAGAGAATTTCCCCAAAAGTTCTTCTTTATGTTCATTAATTAAATACAGCACTGTTAATTTTTTTGAATATTAGAGATTCTTTTGACAAGTGACTAATGAAAAAAATTTACGATACTACCATTATGGAATAAATATTCTTGAAACAGGTTTTATTAGAACTGGTGGAAATATGGCTAGTAACTAGAAGAGTTGTTTCATAAAATAGGGCTCTAGTGTGATATATAGATAATTTTGTACATTGATTCTTGGTTTACTTAAATCTTCTCCCAATGGAGTTGTCCCAGTGGCATTTAGAAGATTGGGATATAAGAGCAAAATGATAGTAAGAGTTATGAAATATGGTATAGAATTTGGAGCTTTCACAATAAGAATATCATCAAGCAAGTGTGATAACTAAAAAGAAATTATAAGGGAAAGAAACTTAGATAAATGAAATTCAGAAAATCCTTCAAGAAATTGTGATGGGAACATTATGTGTGCCGAGAAACAGGATGAGGGGAAGATAATTGAATGAGATTAAAACTAAAGTAGAGGACATTGAAAAACTGAAATTACAGGCCACTCTTAATGATAAAAAATCCTTTAAAAGTATACAAAGCATTAAAAATGACTAGAGGAGAGAAAAATGTATTGAAATCTATGATAAAGTAGGGAAAGAAGTGATCTCTCCAATGTGTAAATTGGAAGATTGATTTGAAATGTGAATAGACAAAATTATACAGAAAAGGGTTTCTTTTACCAAAGTGAGATAAGTTACTAACAGACATAAAAGATAAAGAGTATTTTAAATTTAAAATCAAATATCAATATAAAAATGTCAGAAGCTATTTAGAAAAAGTGAGACAAAAATGGCTAAGAAACGAGGGCAAATTTATGAGTGATAACAGAATTCAAAGTTATATAAGAAATATATGCATTAACGAATACTTGGAAATTACCTACTTAAATGTATCCTCATTTTATATATATAACAATGATTATTAATAACCATTACTATTATCATCATTATTAGTTCATAGTTGGTAGAGTAATTTGTAGAGTTTTTATTGTATTTTCTTAACATTAATGGATTATCTGATATTTTCTTATATTTGGATTTATATGAAATAATTTTTAGGTATGATTGAGCCCAAGTCATCTGAATATTCCAATATGAAACTACTGAAGAGCGAATTTAAGGGTTCAACAGTTAAAGGAACTTATCCATGTATTCATTACTTTACTGCACTTATGTGCAAAGGCATGGAAAATTTATATTTTACCGGGTATATTATTGCTCTCAATGTGGAATATGCTATATGTTCTCTTATCCTCTCTTGTGGATTGCTCAAGGCAAGAGGGTGAATATGTTTACTTTACATGGTCTTTTATTTTTAGAAGCTGTACATAAAATTAAACTTAAAATTACATTAAAATACTGCACATTAATCATGTTCTAGTTTCCTTTTTAAATTGTAAATTTCAAACCATTATGTTTACTTTATTACTGGAAATTTCCATTATGTTACATTAATTACTATTTCCTGTCAAGCTGGAATTAACAGTTCCCCTTCTGAAGAAGTGGCTCCAATCTATAACCCATGCTGGAAAAGCTAACACACTCTTAACTTACTGATAAGCAAGCATATGTTTTAGCTCATGCTAATAGCACCCTGCTGGCAATGGAAGCAAAGTCATATGCACTGTAATGAAATAAATTGTAGAAGAAGACAACCGAAATACTGTCAAAAGACCAAATAAAATGGGGAAAAGCAGCCATTAAATTATCATTTTAAGGCATCAGTTAGTTATAACATTTAAAGAGGTGATTTGGCACATAGGTTGACAAGCTTTTGAAAGCTTGTGCAGATATTGCAAGTAAATATTTTGAGGAGCAGACATTTTTATTTCAAAGTTAGTAAGCAAGATACACTTGAGAACATCAAATTAAATTAACTGAGAAACTTCAAAGGCAAGGAAAACACATCTGGGAGAGAGAGCCAAGTTAAAAATAGAACAAGAGAAGGCTGTAGAGCCAGAAACACTGATTTTCTATTTATAGTTCCACAACTTAGTCATTTGTCCCCAGTTTTCAATGCAATGAAATAAACCTTATGGAGAAAGGAACAGGTCTAAAATGTCAGCATTATTCCTGTATTATACCAAAATGTCGGCTGTACAAATTTAAAAAAAATTTTTTTTTTTCTTTTTCAGTTTATAAATTAAGTGTGATTAACAGATGACCATATATGTAATGATTTTATCCAAGTTTTTCACATTTCTGCTATAAACTATACCCAACTACTTCCATTCTTTTATTAACTAGCATGTCTGTAATAATTTTTCATTCTCAAGTGAGTTTGATTTCCTTCTGGAACCCTAGGTGGAATTCCTTTCAGATTCTCCTCACCTTAAGGTAATGGCATGGTGGAGTCCATAAGAAGATATGCATGAAACTGTGTATATATATTGTAAGAAATATACAAAGTTTGTTAATTGTAAATAAATCTATAATGAAAACTATAAAATTTGAAACTGATAGAAATTTGAAAGTATGAAGGTAAGTGATTAAGTAACTTACAAATGGATATACAACTTAAATTTTTTAAGAATAGTGATTTGAAAAATATTTTTATTTCTCACCATACTCTCCCTACACATTAAGGCACTTGCTCCATGATATCAAGCTCCTTAAATCCAGCAACATAAACTTTTTTGGCTGCTGTTGGAACCAGGTGATGGCTTACTTTTCTACAGTTTCATTATTGGGGAAATGTTCACCCAAAAGATGTTTAAGAGGGCTAAACATATGAAAGTTGCTTGGAACAAGGTCCTGGCTTTATGGAGGATACTCAAGGGCTTCCCACTTGAAAGTTTGCGGCATCTCATGCAAGAGCAACACATCTTTGGTGAGGACACCTGGTTGTTTCGGTTGAATGGCCTTATGAAGATTCTGAGGATGCTACAATAGGAGTCTGCATTTACGGTTTGTTCTTGAGGCTGGAATGTGGTGACCAGTATACCTTCATGATCCCAAAAGACTGTATCACTTTCCTGGAAGATGATGCCACAATCTTTTTTTTCATAGCAATGCAGGATGTTTCTACTACATATTTAAAAAAGAAAACTTGAACAGTGTACCAGATCAAAACAAAGCATGCATCAATGCTGTGCAGAACTGAAGGAAAACTAAGAAATGAAATGAGAAACATTACAGTGGTTAAACTAAATTGTTATTAATTGAAACAAGTTTAACTGAATCAAAGCCTATTTAGCTGAGGGAGATCAACATTACCAGTATTTGCTATATTGTAATACTTAGTGTGGAACTTTAACTGTGGCAAATATTTATTTACTCCTAAACCAAAGTGATACATGTCTGAAATTGCTACAATCCTCCAATGTAATCACCAGCATTGCAAATAATCTGTTGCCAGCAATGTAGGATCTTGTTGCAGTGCATGTTTTGTTGATGTTTCAGATGGAGTGATCCAATGCCTGCAGAATTTTGGAAACAGTCCTGAATAGAATTCCATGATGTGGTTCCTTCATCTTAGGAATTAAGCCATAATTAGATCCATGAATATGGTAGATGGAAAACCATTTTCCAAACCCCAGCAATGGCTCAGATCAGCTGATACAGCATGTCCTGCAAAATGATGGGAGGATTCTGCAAAACTTGTTTGCAATGATGGTCTCAGGTTATGCTCCAAAATGATGGAAATATTGTACAGTAACATTCTGTCCTTGCAATATGGTATGTGTCAGGATGATACTATTACAAACGTACACAAAAAGAACCATAACTTCCATTTTAGTAACTTTTGTTTTGCGTGATGATCCGTAATGATGCCACTCCAATTGGCATTAAGTTGAGGTTCTTATGAGCCTCATGTCTCATAAAGTGCAATAATACAGCATAAAAAAGTATCTTCATCAGAATCAATATACTCCACGTATCCATTGCTGCGCTTCTGTCAAATCCCAGGGAATCCACCACAATGCAATTCTCCTCCTTCTCAGGCAATTCTTTAGAATATGCAGCAGAGGTATATGTAATAATTCTATCCCTTGGCCTAACTCACATATGGTCTGATATCAATCTGTGTTTAACAACGCAGCAACAATTTGCACTTGCTCTTCACTGACATTGGGGTGACGAGCACATTTAATCTTCAACCAACTTTGCTTTTCCTGTTTTGTTAACATGACAAAAACACAACACACAACAGTTTAGATCGGCAACTCATACAAGACTATCTTCTGCTCGCCACAGTCCATTTACAGACATAGACAAACATATGCTAAATGTGCTAATAATTATTTACTTATTATTTCACTTCCACAGCAGTGTTGCTACTATTAAAGTTCCAATCCACTATTTTATACACAGTTTAAAAAAATATAATCAAAGGCCTTGGACAGCTGTAGCATGCTGCTGAGATGCAAAACACCAAGCACACAATTTTCTGGAAGCCCTGTATTAATTATAATTTTAAACTTTACATAGAAAAGGCGAAGCTTAATTAAAATAATTTTGAAAATTGTAATAATAATAATAATAATAATAATAATAATAATAATAATAATAGTGTATGTTTATAATTGTAACTTTTTGATGGGTGGCTCTAATAAGAGTTTGCCAGTTTCAGTTCTTCACCTCTAAATGATTTCTTTATAATGGTGCTCAAGGCTTCGAGTAACATTGATTCTTGGATTTCCAGATTCCCCCTCCCCCCAATATTGTATAGAAATCAGTAACACTGCTGTCGAAGAGCTGATAATTAACAAACCATGGAAAATAAATTAAAGCAGGAAAACTAAAGGCTTTGAAACCAGATGTTTTCTACTGGCTACACAATTTAAAAGGATGGAGAAAGAATTTCTATAGAACAAGCTTATTTATAGGCTAAGGCAGTTTAAGGAAATTAAGGGTCTTTATTTAGCACCACAACATTATAAGCTAAACCAATATATTGACAAATTTCAACACTGATATGCACATACATATATTACATCCAATTTGTTTATAAAAGTATTCTTTGGTAATCCACATTTGTCCTTTCTACACATCAGTTATATAGTTATGGTATTATAACTATATATTTCTGAAAAATAACCTGAAGCTTTAGGTACAAGACACTGGCAAAAACTCTTTAATTTTTTAAAACAAGAAGAATGGTGAAGCATTTACTAGGCAAGCAGTGAAACAAGTTGGCAGTATTCCAAATTAGCAGAATGATGAGTGTGTTCAAATAGCACTTGTATCAGCATATAACAATGCTGCATATTCATGTTGAATTAAAAGTAAAACTTCTAAAATCATGTCAATATATTAAACTCTCTTGACGTATCACATTAAAACTTTTTTTTATTAAAAAGTAAGTTGGGAGTAGTTTCATGAGTCACTTGCTCACATTGTCAACCAAATGACAACTAACGGATCTTTTCAAGTAGGATGTATACTTGGCTCTAATACCCAAGTATATATAGGCAAGACCAAAAGAAGCTTGGATATTAGATTGAAAGAGCACTGGAGAAACATCAGATACAAACAAATAGAAAAATCCACAGTAGCAGCACATTTCTGGAATGAAAATCATGAAATAGAAAAAGATATAATAATGCTAAGAGCATTTCAGCACCCAAAAGAACTTAGTATATGGGAAAAGATTTATATAAAAAAATATGAACATAGACCTATGAATTTTGATATACCAAAAGCAGACAAACAGACCACCAGAGCGCACACAGCAAGTATGGCATCCTACTTGAAGAGATCTGTTAGTCGTCAATTGGTTGACAATGTGAGCAAGTGACTCACGAAACTAATCCCAACTTACTTTTTAATAAAAAAAAGTTTTAATGTGAAACGCCAAGAAAGTTATATATATTGACATGCTTTTAGAAGTTTTACTTTTAATTCAAGTATGTGGATGACATATTTGCAATAATTGCAAAAAACATAGAACAGATGCACTAAAACTTCTATTTGCAACACAAATCTATAAAGTTCACCATAGAAGAAGAAAAAATGGATATCTCCCGTTCCTAGATGTAAAGATCATAAGAAACGAAAACTATCTTACGTTTGGAATCCATAGAAAAGATATGCACATAGAAAATTACATAAAAATGATACTTTTTACCCTATTCCACATAAATATGCAGTGTTTTATAGTTTACCACACAGATTAATTAACATCCCACTCACTAACAGAGTACAAATTGGAATACCAACAAATCATAAAGATAACAGAAACTAATGAGTACAGTAAAGACACAGTAATAAAAATCATCAATAAAATCAAAAAACAAAAAACAATAAGAGAGGTTTCCATACTAAAAAATGCAATAGAAAGGTACAAATTCAACAGTTTCACGTACCACCTAATTTACCACAATAAAGTCAAAATATATTCAAAGAACAAGGAATTATGTTAGCCCCAAAGAACAATTTTAATATAAAGAACCTATTAGGTTGCAGAGTAAAGGACAACATGCCAAAAGAACAAAAGTCAGGTATTTATGAAATAGAATGTGCAGAGTGCGATAAAAAATACATTGGAAAAACAAAGAAGAATTTGGAAATTGGGAAAAAAAGAACACTTTAGAAATACTTGCTTAAAACAGATTGATAAATCAGCGATAGCAGCACACTTTTGGAATAAAAATCATGAAATTAAACCAGAGACAAAACTAGCGAAACAACTTCACAACGCAATAGAACTTTCCACTTGAGAAAAAATTTTCACTACAAAAAACAAGGAAAATTTAATGAATTTCGATTTCCCTCCAATTGACAAACTCTGCAAGTTCCTAATAGAACCAACAGATACTGCCACAAGAATATCAAGAGACCCAACTGCCACTTCTAACAACAGTTTGTCTACAGACTGAAGATGGGAGGGATCACTCCCAAAACATGTGTCCAGTTTTTATGTAAGTGAATGGAGTTAGTGTGAACAAATTTTATTACATTGGTTATATGATTATGGTAGTTTCACTGTGTGGATTCCTACATTCATTTTTAATTGAATGCTGCATATTCCTGCAATTAGTCTGACGGATTCAGTCTTATAACTAAATGGTCATCACATATGCCAAAGACAAATAAAAACTTGTTTTCTAGAATGTGTTTTCTTAGTATTTCAAACATGCATGGCCAAAGTAGTAAGCTTCCAAATTGGAAATTAAAAAGGCACATAAATAAAAGACACTAAGAAGCTTTCAAAATCTTCTTGTAAAAATGTATTACCTGAAATGCTCAAGAAGAAATATCCAGAACTTTGGAAGAGTACAAGTGCTATAACTTTACGACTCTTTTGGTAGTACATACAATATGCAGTCTTTAAGTTTCTGGCCTGACCATTTTAGGCAGATGATAGAATATAAACACACACACATATATATATATATATATATATATATATATATATATATATATATATATAATTTTTCAAAGTAATTTCCCTTTACTTCAATGCATTCCTTACATATCTGGATTAATATTTCAAATCTGCTAAAATAGCAGCCCAAAGCTTGTTTACAAAACTGTACCCTTCAACTCATTACCGTTCATGAACCTCCACCCTCAAAGGTCAGATTTCAGTTTTAAAAATGAATAACAGTCACTGGGATGTATAGTGAATAATTCAGTTCAAAAAAGCTACATGTGTTCACAGTAGTCATGTGTACTGGTGTGTTGCTCTGCAGCAGACGAACTCCTTGACTCAGCATTCCACACCTCTGATTCTTGATGCAGTAGCTCAGCTCAGTACTTCTAGTCACTGTTGTGTTTCTATATATCAAAATTACTCTGCAGTCCTAAAATAATGTTGCCATAATCTTCTTTGTGGAGTGTGTGACTTTGGCCTTTCTAGGGGGCACTTCACCCTTCTTCTGCCACTTTTTTTGATTCATTGGTGTTATTTGAAAGCCTACATTACACATGTACTGGTCTACAGATGACATGCTACCAACTCCATTTTTTGGAAGATGTATGTCAAACAACAGGCTTTCATCTATATTGCAGTTTCTTCATTTCACCAGCACAGAAAAAGTAAGTGATAAATTACACAATTTTAGGCCTATTTTTATTACCTTATTTCAAGATTCAAAGAAAATTACATTCCTGGTGAAAAGGTCACTGTTGTTGAAAGCTTGATGCTCTGGAAGGGCCACATAGGTTAGAAGCAATATATTAAAACAAAAAACATAAAAGCAATATATTTGACACAAAAAGTTTTGATCTTTGTGAAAGTAAATCAGAGTATGTCTACAATAGCTGTATTACCAATGACAAAGGGACTGATAATACAGGAGAAAAATACTTGAGGTTACCTGGCTCCATAGTCATGCACCCCATGGAACCTGTGCTTGATCAGGGTAGGAATGTATATCCAGACAACTGGTGCAGCTCCTATGTTATTTATTTTTTTATGTAAAAGAATGACAAATATCATTGAAACAGTACATTCAAATCATTTTGGATTGCCAAAGTATATGAACATGCAGGCTCTAAAGAGAGGAGAAAATGGAAATGCATCAGCTTCCACCTTTGACTTACATTGCTTGGCATGGTAGAAAGATAGTTATGGCTTTATCTAATTTCAGTTCCAAAATTTTGTGAACAATACAGGAAAGCTAGATGTCAAAACCAAAATGAGAATTTTCAAGCATGAGAAAATACATGAATACAATATGCATATGGGTGGAGTTGATTTAGTGAATTACGTATTGCAGGCATCTCTCTCTTTATGAAAAACTGTAAAATGGTATAAAAAAATTAATTTTTCACATGTTGGATAACACCATATATAATTGCTTGGTAATTTGGAGAGTTTTAAATCCATAAAAAACAATGACATAATCTAGATTTTTGCTTATCAAATGCAGTCTACCAAATTCACAGGCCTATACACACAGGGGATAGAAAGTAGTCTAAAACCCCTGCTACTCTCAGATTGACAGAAAAACATTTCCCCAAAAGGATACTGTCTACAGGAAATGTGTGGTATGCTGCAAAAGGAGCACATGCAAGAAAACCAACATGATTTGTGGTGACTGCGGAGATGTGATCTTATATCACTACCTTTGCTTCAAGGTGTATCATTCAAAATGCAACTGTTAAAGGTAAGGTTTAACTATTTTATACAGTTTATTTAAGCATATTTTTTAAAGAAACGTTAAAACAATTATGTATTGAAAATCATTCAATTTGCAGTGCTTACCAGACATGTATACATGTCATATCGCTCAGGCCCATTTTACTCTAGATGTCTATACACATCATATCTGGGAAGAGATTAAGGGTTATTATACAATATGTGGTCTCAAAACCACCACCAATTCTTGTACTTCTTGAATGATCCATTTTCACCTGAAAGAAATTGAGCTACTCACCCATTATGAATGTAAAATAAAGGCACTTACAATTGTAGATTTCTTGATGTTTGGTCAAAAAGTGTTCCTCACATATGAATAATCTTTCTTCGATATAATTAACTCCAGTGCTTTCACAGTTTGCATTATTTTCCACATTTTGGCTTTGTCTTTCTTCATTTCTTTGCTGGAGAATTGCCCAAATAGAACTTCTTTAAGCTCATTAATTAAATACAGCACTGTTACTTTGTTTTGAATACTAGAGATTCTTTTCCAAGTGGTAGCATAGTTCTATTTCTTGGCTGTATTATATGATTTAAAATACCTGCTGCATAAACAAAATTGCATCAACAATCAGTTCATGGAATAATAAATATTCCAGAAACAGCCTTCTCAATGCTCAAATACAGTCACTAGAGGCTAGTAATTTGGACAAGGGACAATAACAAAACTTTCTGATTCCACCATTGTGGAATAAATGTTCATGAAACAAGTTTTATTAGAACCGTAGGATTATGGCTATAACTGGTAATCTAGTAGACTAGCTGTTTTGTGAAATGGCCCAGGAAGCAAGGGGGAAAAAACTTTTAAATCTTGCCAATGAAATTAAAAAATATTTTATATTAAATAAATATATACTTTAATTTATAAAATTTAATTAAAGTACTGAGAAAATACACAAATGAGTTAAAAAGTAACTAATATTTTTTTATTCATAAAATACATACATTGGGATTGAAAACACTTCTTCATTTTCCAACACAGTCTCCATCACATGTTCTAGCATTTCAATAATGCCTGGATACAAAGAGAAAGAAGTTCTTATAAATGATTGCATGACCATCCATGTGCCATGTCTTTCACCTCGTCATCAGAAAGGAACTTCTTACTGTCTAATGCCTCTTTGGGTGGTCCAAAGTCATGATAATTCAAAGGTGCCAGTTCAGTGAATAAGCAGGATCGGTATGCACTCAAAATGTAGATCTGCAAGTTTTTGTGCTGTTGCATGAGCTGTGTGAGGTCTTGAATTATTATGCTGTAAAAGTACAGCAATTATGACCAAGCTGTGATGTTTTAATCTGATGGCAGGTTTCAAATGGTTCTCAAGCAGATCATAATATGATTTGCTGTATTGCATCCTCTGGGCATGTAATGCTCCATGATTGGAAGGGCAGAGCGCGAGCACCACTTTACCAGTTGACATAGCTATGAAGAACCGTTTTGGTTTTGACGATGATAAATGTTGTCACTCTTTGCTGGCTCGCTTGGTCAACATTCACACACACTCTTACAGTCCAGGGGTGATTTATTTTGATTTTGGTAATCACCAAGCGGGGACTTTACGGCACTGCAGAATGTCATGGATAATGTGGTGTCCAGAGTCATAACAAACATTCAGTTCTACAGTCACTCATCGATTGTTATTCACTGATTGTCTCATATCACTTGTTCTACTACAGGAATAGTTTCTGGCATAATTACAGGATATGGTCCCCACCACAACAAGCTGCATCACTCATGTAGACACTCTACTTTTAAACTTTCTGTGCCACTCATAGACCTACAGAAGTGAATATTGTCTCTTCATTCTTTGATTAATATGTGTTGGTTTCTCGCCGTCACAACCTAAAAAACTGATAATTGTCCACTGCTCCTCACTTATGCATTTTCCAAGGGGGATGCTATCTTTTTATGGTCGGTGATGTCACATTTTCCAAGATGCAGCACGTGCTTGTTCCTCCAGCAGAAAGGTAAAGATTACCATCATTTATATGTGCAGTGAAACACACTACTATATTATTTTGTATTTTGATTGCTAAATTAAGATTACCTTTTGACTCAGTCTTGTACTATACTACTGAAATATATTCTGGCCACTTTTTGGTAGACAGTCAAACAACAAATTAAATTTAACTAACAATTACTTAAATTACACAATTTCTTCCATCATTATAAGAGTAAAATAAAATTATTTTTATTCTTTCACTCTTTTCACTGTCCATTTCTATTTGTTTTTCATCTTATACAAATATTTTTTTAGATTGTTGCAGTTATTTATGAACTTTTTATTTAGTACAAAACCTCTGCCTAATTTAAACCACTTTGCATTTCTAATCCTATTTTTTCAGTTCTCAATTCCCTTATATTCAAACAAGTATGTTTCACATCTTTTCCTCCCCATAATAGACATAACCTACAAAAACCATTTCTTTTAACCTCCACACTCCTAAACTTATCCACCCAATAACCCTTTTCTTCTTTGTTTACTTTATCAATATATGAGGGGCATTCAGAAATGAGTACAATTGTAATTTTATGTATCTTAATTTTTAACAACATGGTTCAATGCACATGGAATCTTTCAATATACTCCAACTGACATTGGAATGTTGCCATCTTTCTGGTAATTTCATTATGGTAATGCGAAAATTGTTTGGGAGTACTATGCCACCATTCATGGACAGCTACCTGAATTCCCTCATTGTGGCTGAATAATCTCGCAGTGAGCCCTTCATGTTGATAAATGGCGCATGATCAGATGGGAGTGAGATCTAGGGAATATGGTTGGCTTAACAATGAACCTCAGCCAGGCCAACTTTGCAGTTGTAGTGTTGCTGGTGCAGCAATGCACATCGTCATATTGGAGGAACACACTTGCTGACCACTTCCCTTTTGGCATTTCTGATCTTTGCATCCGAGTCGTGTAAGGGTCTCACAAAACACCTTGCTGTTGACAGTCTTTCCTAGAGAAGCAGTTCATTAGCAGCAAGCCTGAAGTTCCCAAAAGATGATAATTATTTGCTTGCCTGCAGATAGAGCAGACAAAATTTCTTGAGCCAGGGACTTCCTGGATGTTTCCATGCCAGGAATGGACTTTTTTCTCTGGTGTATGGTAGAGACACCATGGCTGTGATCAGTCACCAGCCATCATCTCCACAAAATCCAGATCTTCATTATGCATTTCCAGTACCCGACAACAAGACTTCAAGACTTCCAACTCTTTTGTCAAGCCCCATGGAACCCAACTTGTGAACCTTTTTTATATTCAAATTGCTGTGAATAACGGTGTACGGGTTTGTACAGCCCAGATCTATCTGACATTCCAGTTTGTTAAAGGCTATGCACCTATCATCCACGATCAATTCAGATACAATCTCAATGTTCCTGGGAGACTGTGATGTTAATGGCCAACCAGTACACATTCTGCTTGTTAATTCAATGATCCAGTTGTAAACAATCTCTATGCAGGAGTTTCCTGACCACAATCTGCAGTTAAATGTCTCTGAATTTCCACATTGATACCTTCCTTTCACAAAAACCATACAATCCATCTTTGTTCATAATAATCACCTTCCATCTTGTAAACATCTTTCTTTACTTGACAAACAAATACTGTCCTTTTGCTACACACTCTGTTAACAACCATCATCTAGCATATGCATTGCATACTAATATTGTCCTATGAATGGGCATGCCCATAGTTTGCACGGTATTCTTAAAACACTGTTATTGTAAAGCATTTCTGAATGCTCCATGTCTGTATCTCTTTTTGTTCTTTGGAATATATAATAATAATCTCTTTTACCTAATCTACTGCTCATATTTTTGTATTTTTATATCTTTAAATGTCTTTTCTTTCCAGAAACCCTTATATTCTTTTTCCTTCTTCATACACACCTAAACCATTAACTTTTTTGAATATTTTAAAATCATTTTTCCAGGTATTATATCATAATCTCATTTAATCTAAATATTGTGCTAACAAATTTTTATCATCTAAGTTTAAACCACATACCCCATTTAGTAACAAATACATCTTCCTTCCCACACACTCTCTCTTCATTCTTGGCTCTACTTGCTCACCTTTACAAACAATATATAGTTTCTTGGAATACCTATAGGCACTTTTTTTATAGGTGAATGTATTGATTTTGCTAGCATAAGAATGCTTGAAAATTTTTATCCAAAACTACAAGACATGATAAGCATGCAAAATACACAAAATTAGTAAGGAAAATTTACCTCCAACTCCAGACTTTCCCTCATGTCAAATGTAGGTTTATTTTAAAAGTAAAGTTAAGTTTTTGTCTTTGTCGCTGCTATTAGTAAGTTGCATAACAAGTCTCAAAAAGTCTATTTACTTATTTATTCATTTATTTACCCTGACAAGAGTTAAAGTTAAAGTCAAAGGTCCTTCTCTTTCACTCTACAGGTGAATAACACATGCAAAATATAGAGTAAAATATACCTAGTTATAATACAAAGATAACACAGGCAATATAATGCATAAAAGTGTTTTCCAGTTATCCAGCAAAATTGATTATTTGGCACTGACTTTGTCCCATAATTGCCTGATACAAGAGATGTTGCTATATTTCTCTCTTTCTCAATTGTTCTTTAAGCCTCTATTGATTTTCAGCGATTTTCTTTCATTGATACTATCTAGCATGTTTTATCTTTTAATATCTTTTATTTTTTTATTTCTTTCTATAAATCTATTCCTGGAACACCAAGAAATAAATAGTTATTACCATAATAGCAATAATTTAGTAGGCAATAATTAATCATCGAAGTACTATTCCAAGATAACTTAGGCACAAAATTTTACAAAAAAATTACTATAATGAGTTGACTCGCTTTCAGTATTTTTCTATTTCCTCACAGGCTATCCTAGTTGATGAAGTATATACTTATAACACTAAACTATACATGTGGTGTGTTCCTGTTTTTTTTCACTCTTACATGGCAGATATTGTCATTTTAGAATCCTGTGGTATGAAAACAGCCTTTCATGCCCAAAATATGACCTCTTGTATCACATTGTTGTGCCAAGTATTTTAAATGTGGACAGTCACGAGACATTTCTAAGCAACAGTGGTGCTAATATTTTAATTTTAGAAATTGGTAGCTATTCTTTGGAGTGTTTATTATCAAAAGAAGAAAGTTAACAGATAAATATTGCAATTCTGATGCATCAATACCTGAGGTATGCTAATTTTTCCAACAATTGCAACATAAATAATGGCATTTTTCTATGTAATTATATTAAGAAATCTAGATACGCATTTATGAGGAATTGATTACTCAAAAATTATTTTATACAACTATAGATTTATTTCTTTGCCGTGCCAGAGTATATTTGAGATAATAATACCATCCCATTTTTAACCTTAATTTTTACTTAAAATAGTCAATAAATAAATAGCTCAAATTAGTTAGGATATCATTTTAAAGTATTATTAATTGTCACTTTGACTGCATTGATCTCACAACATCTATAGATTGGATGTGAATACTGTAGGTTTAATGATGGTGCAAATCAACTTGGAGTCCTTGGCTCCTTGAAGCTATCAAGTATTCACTTTCTCTGGATAAGGAAAAACTGAAAAAACCTCACCAGACAATAATCTCTTCTAAATCGAAATATTTAAAACACTCTTTATGGTTTCACTTATTATGTCCCAAGTAAATCTCATGTAAAGGAAACCATAAAGAGTGTTCTAAATATTTCTACTTAGAAGAGATTATTAATGCATGTTTCACTGTGTTCGATTCCAAATTGAATTAATACTGATACCTTACCAGATAGTTTGACTGACTGGGATTCAAATTCAGGATCTCTGAATTAGTAGCTGCAAATGCTACTATTAGACCACGGGGTTGGTTAGGATATTATTGCTTTACATAGATTTAAGAACTATAATAAAAGAAATGTTAATAGTAGTTGAAATAGTAGTAGAAATAGTAGCTGCGAATGCTACTATTAGACCTTGGGGTTGATTAGGATATTATTGCTTTACATAGATTTAAGAACAATAATAAAAGAAATGTAAAACTGACATTTCTTTTATTATTGTTCTTAAATCTATGTAAAGCAATAATATCCTAACCAACCCCGTGGTCTAATAGTAGCATTTGCAGCTACTAATTCAGAGATCCTGAATTTGAATCCCAATCAGTCAGTGCTTACAGATAAAGGTACATTAGTATTTAAGCAACACAAATTAGAGGGAAAATAATAATTTATATTTCTACATAATTATCAACAGATAAAAATCCTATAAACTCTTTTCTATCTAATAGCATTTTGAAGATCTTACTGAACAAAGTATAACCAATGCAATAATACAAAAATATAATCCCAGGTACAAAGTGAATAAATGGGGCAATTTGTATTTGCTGAAGATAATTTCTGATATTTGTTCGATCTATTACACATAAGGTAAGGCTCAAAGATATTACAAGAAGTCTTGTAAGTTTTAATTAAATCAGTTATTGAATATAACTTTAATAAGATTTGTATTATTTAGCAAATCACTCAAAATATACATTCAATTTTTGCGTAATACCGTGCTTGTATTACCTATTTGTTTTTACATTTGCCAATGGCCAAGAAAGGAGCTATCATTGTGTAGAACCAAGTGCTGTTGAAAAAACACAAGAACGTGAGCGATACTAAGCTGGATTAAAGGATAACTAGTTACAAGTGGGAGAAAAAGGAAGCTTTTATCTACTTAATATGAGCTGTAATTGGTGATAGCTTTATTTTGTTCATGCTCAATCAATCTATTACACATAAGATAAAGCTCAAGATTTTTACAAGAATATTTTAAAGTTTTAATTAAATTAGTTATCCAATTTAATTTTAATTAAGGTTGGTAAAATTTCGCAAATCACTCAAAAATATGTTCAATTTTGGATTCAATTCCCATGCTTGTATTACCTATTTGCCAAAGTCAAGATAGGAGCTATCATTGTTTAGAACAGAGTGCTGCCAAAAAACACATGAGTGTGAGCAATACTAAGCTGGAATAAAGTGTAGCTAGTTAAAAACGGGGAGGAGGGAAGGAAGGTTTTATCTCCTTAATCTGAGTTGTAACTGTTGATAGCTTTATTTTGTTTATGCTCATTAACAATGCAACATGTTAAAGTTGTTTCTTTGCTTATGCCTTTTGCTGGTATCCATATAATTATGTTCTGCTACAAATTAGAGTGGTAGGGAAGGCATCAATAGGAATGAATACAAACAATTCACAGTGCTCCTACCAAATTGGTAAATGTAAAATAAATGGATAATAACTGTTCAAAATATTGTTTTACCATTGCATTGGTTTACTTTAGATTATTCAAGAAAAATAATTATTTTGGTGATCAAACCAATGCAATATAAGAAATAAAAGTTAGCTTACCTCATCGTTATTCATCTTTGTGTAATCATCTCCTTCTCTTCCTGGAGACTCCTGCCTTTCAAGATCAATCTCCTGCATAAGAAAAAGACTCACATTACAAAAATATAGGCAAATGCTTGTGGAATTTTTCATACAGAACTGTGTGTAAATTTATGTAAATTTGCACATAGTTTTCATACCAGGAAGCTTCGGGCTTAAAGGAGGTATCACAGCCACAATCTTTATATTTATATGAAAGCTGTGAATCCTTCTTTCTACTTTATAAGCAGTACTGTTTCATAATTTCTGTTGCTGAAAATGTATTTCCTTTCAGTAAATGCTACAGTTATGTTATGGGCTGTTGGTTTCCAAAATATGTCTCCACTGCTTGCACAAGATTTTGCGTCTCAACCAAGGCCAGCTCTCCTCCGCACTAACAGCAGCCCGCTTGCTGCCTATCCTTAAACTTTGAGCAGTCACTAATTTATGTTCATTCGTGAAAACTTAAACAGCACCATATTTTTATATGTAAATGTTATAAGTAAATACGAATCAACTTGTCATATTTGTAAACAATTTATTCATAAGATCCCTAGGCAATTGTCTCCTTCCATTCATGATCTTATGAATAAATCTAATCAATGCAAAACAAAAAACACATACCCAAAGACTTACAGTTTTAACATATGGCAAATTGGACGAAGATGGGGAAAGTCTTGAACATTTGCCAGTAAAATCACAACTGAAATTGGCACAACAAATTTGGGTCTCAGTGTCTTCCACACGTACAGCAGCAAAATTGTTAAAACTCAAACTGTACAAGTATACATGTGTCCATTGCCCATGACAAGGTGATCTCATAACATGTGTGCCCTAAAATGAGTGGTTTCTTTCATCAACTGACGGGTTAATCAACCCTAGTTTATGTTCTTTTCAAATAGGGCATGGTTCTTCCGATTGTGACTATGTAAAAGGGCATGTCCAGCTGCTGAGATAAAAAACTCCATACAAGTGATAAGAACATATTCTGAAAGCCCTTGTATAATCCAATACATTTGTGTCTTACAATGTTTTCCGCGGGAGTTAAACAGGGACTGCCCTGACTCAAAAATGGTTTTACCATTTTAGTATATGCGACACTGAATGTTCATTTATATTCCATGCCCTAGCTGTTATTGCACAACTCTTGTTTAAATGCAGTGTTATCACGTACTTCTTCTGAAAAATATATACATTAAAAATCATAGCTCATGCATCTGAATGCAACACTTTCCCTTTCTTCTACTTGTCTGAGAGCAACTTGTGCTAGGTTTCGATGACATGTTTCACTCAACACAGCAAAACAAGTTACATTATCTTTGAAGACAAATATTAATGTCCACATATGTCAAACTTGGAACACATATAGGGGTTAAACTAAACTGCTTTTCTGGAAGCATTTGCACCATTGATTAGGAAATATACTACAATAGAATAAATAACCATGATGCAAGACTTGTGGCATTTGCTATCACTGATAGAAGTATTTATTCAAATACTCCTATGTCGGGCTGCAGGCTACCTAAAATATTGCGTCTTGGACAGTGTTTCAAAATTTCCAGTTCTATTCAGTGGAATAATTAATAATAATGAGTAGTTGTTAGATTTGATGAGCACAAAGAGAAAAGTCAAAAGAAACTTTTGTGCTAAGGCAGCTCAGTACTGAACTAGGTAACATCATCTCTCTAGGATGGGCTACTTGCTCTTGCCTAGCTGCATCTAGCTCTGCCTCATGTACCTTCTTATTTTGTATGCACTTTAGACCACTGATACAGCATGGTAGGACCAAATTTCATCTTTAGCATTTTTTAGAAAAATTTTTCAAAGTATTCTAGCAGTTTATTTTGAATCATTTAACAATCTACAACTACAGGCTTGAAAACACATGTAGCTAATGACTCCATCTTACAGGCTCAGCTGATTGCAGTATACCTGCTCTTAGCACAGATCTCCTGGAGGGATGTCCAGCCAAGCTACGATGCTTGTCTGATATACAGAATTCCAACTTCAATTTTGGAACGAACAGCTCATTTTTTGCATGGCTCCCGGCATAACTAACTGAAAGAATCTCAAAATAAGAGGCACCTCTCGCCACGAAAGCCTTCAATGCTTCCCTTGTTAGATACTATATTCACTTGCAAACTATAAACTATCTTACAAGTAAAAAGTTACATGTTACATCATATTGTCATTGTTCTGGCACATATCACTAAGTCCAATGTTGTGTTTCTGAGATATGATTTTAAGTTCAAGGTTAATCTAAAAATATACTATGCAATGTCGGCAAATTTGAATTTTAGTAGGTATAGATATACTTATAACAAAAGTTCATTTAGTGATTTCTGTTAGACTAAAAGATGTAAAACCTGCACATAATGGAAATACAAGGTATCTGTTACATAGAATATAACAATTTATGCCAAACTATACAGTTATCTTTCATCAAAACATAGTGTTGGTATCTTAAAACAGTCAGAATGACATGTAATAAATAATTTATAACATTTAATTGATATCATTGTATGATTCAGTTGAACTACACCTCTTAAGCTTCACTTACTTTTCATAAATGTATGGAACATTTCAAGTTTCAAGAACATTTAGTTCCCATCTTCAGCCAGGCTTAAGTTCAACTCTTAAATTCTGTGTATTCCATCTTATAGTTGTTGCAAAAACGAATTAATGCGGGTCGGTGTTCCTACGGCTCAAAGGCCTATTTACTACTTAAATGTAAATTGGAACTTGCACAGTGAAGCTAATCATATTAATTGATATCATTGTATGATTCAGTTGAACCACACACTCTTAAAGTTTCACTTACTTTTCATAAATGAACCGGTTTCGAGAAAATTTAGTTCCCATCTTCAGCCAGGCTAAAGTTCAACCCATACAATGATATCAATTAATATGATTAGCTTCACTGTGCAAGTTCCAATTTACATTTAAGTAAATCTATAACATTGTTTATCTCATTTCATAATGATGATGAAAAATATTCTCAAAGAGTTTGAGATAAAAAGAGCTCTTACATCAGGCATGACAACTCCTGTTGATCTTCTTTTTGGCCTCCTCCGCCTTTGTATGACTGCTTGTGTGGCTTGTGCATTTCGAATGTCATTTTCTTTATCCTGATCTGTGAACAAAAAACTCCTATTCTTATAACTTGAAAAAATTTTCAGATATACATCTTAATATTATGAAAGTAACATTTAATCTAAATATTAAATTTTGAATCTAACACAATGAAGCATGCATTAATAATCACTTCTGAGCCGGACTATTTAAACACATTGTTTCTGGCTTCACTTGTATAACTGCTTGTGTATTTCAAATGTAATTTTCTTTATCCTGATCTGTGAACTAAAAAACTCCTATTCATACAATTTGAAAATTTTTTCAGATATACATCTTAATATTGTGAACATAACATTTAATCTCAATATTAATTAAATTGGAATTTAACACAGTGAAGCACGCATTAATAATCTCTTTTGAGTCCAAAAATTATATTCTTTCTGGCTTCACTGACTGGAGATTTACTCAGAACATGTTTTGTAGACTTTTGTCCATATTCTCAGTTGAAACATAAGTGTTGGGTCATTTTTTAAAGTTTGGTTGGTAGCTGTTTGGGGTAATTCTGGTGATCATGCGATAAACTGAATAAAGAGCTGTCTGTTCTGGGATGTCAAAATTCATTAAGTTGCTCAGGTTATTTTTATCTAAATCCTTTCCCATACATTTAATTCCTTTTTAATAATTTTAATAACATGATACTTTTTTCTATCTCATGGTTTTTATTCCAAAAATGTGATAACAACATTGATTTTTCTATTTGCTTGTAAAGGATGTTTTCCCAATGTTCCTTTGACTTTATTCCTGTATTTCTTTGTTTTTTCCTGTGTATATAATCTGATAAAAACTGGATTTTTCTCTTTGAGCCTGGTATCAGATTTGTTTAATTTCAATAAACTTTTTACACTGTATCAGTTTTGGGGTGGTAAGATGATAAAGACTGCTTGAATATTTCGCTGAATGGTTTAGATCTAACAGTTTCAAGCTAAATGAAAGCAAAACTGATATTTGATTTTTAGATTAAGATCTGCAGATATATCTGGACCATCGGAGACAATAAAACTAGTTGGTTATTTAAGATATATAGTGAGTTGGGACTCACTTAGATTTATAAGTTTTCTAGAGTATTTTATCTTTTGCATAATATTAGAAATAAAACAGCAGTGGATTATTTAAGATGCATTATTTTGCATTTTTTCATAGTGTTATTAAATATAGAACTTTATTATAGGACAACAGCAGCCAAATGAAAGAAATACTAATATTGCAAAAGAATGCATTAAAATGCATAACAATATTCCATATTTATGACTACTGTAAAGGATTATTTATCTAGGAAGGCATCTTGACTGTTGTTAACCTATTCTATTTATAGTCTAGTTATTCATATTAAGGAAAATCTTCATGGTATAGTCTTGAGCAGTAATATTCACAGTTATGAAACTAGAAATGTAAACCAACTGAATGTTCTATTTTGCAGGCTCGCTAAAACTATACCATCACAGGTGGGTGAGGTCGTTTAGGCGCAGACTTGTGTGCCAGAGATTTGGGATTTAATTCCCACCAGGACTGTCCTCCTTGAATGAGGTTTACTCCAGGTTTTCCTCAGTCCTCATAAATGGCAAATGCTGGGGAGGTACTCTAAACTTGGGTCAGGAACATTTCCTTCCTTAAAAAAATCCTTTCTCAATACATCATTTCATTTCATGTATCATCAGTGTTCACTGCCTATGGTGCCTAGTAGTAATTTGTTTGAGCAAGGTGGTAATTAAATATTCTATTCTATACTTACATACACATCTATGTGGATTGATCTACAGTATGCAATAACCTAGAATCATAGCCACTAGGACATCATGTCAGCTGTGAAAGCCCTAGCAGTTACATGGATCATGATGCTTATTTGGTTAATGTTTGCTATTTTACTTCCAAGATAGAAAGCTGGGATCACAAATTTGACTCTATGGCAGTTTAGTTCCTGTTTCTGTCTCAAAATATATGCTTTATTTCTCTAAAAATCATTAAGTAAAGGTAACAAAAAAAAACAACTGCCAGGATTTAGCAACTTAGATAATTTCTGAATTCTCTGAGTGTTTTTAACAAGATACTTACCCTTGTCATCAGGAGGCTTTGTCTGCCGACGGAGAGCTAACGTAACTGAAGTGTCTGTTCCAGAGGTTTCCACAGGGGCTGAGGATGGTCTGATAGGCGTACTTGCACTTCCTACTGGCCTTCTGATATAAGCTGCTGTACTTTCACTAGGGCCACTTTTACTTCTAACATCTTCCAGCATGAACTATTCATAGAAAAAATTTAGAGTATAAATATTTTCCACAAGTAGTAGCATTCAATTCACTAAGCTTGTGGTTTTAAGTATGAAATATTAGCTCTTAATACTGTACTACAGCATGTAAACCTATAAACACATTCTCACTTCTTTTGCTGTTAAGACCATGCTTTTGACTATTTAGTAATATAGTGTTAAGGCTTTTCCACCTGCAGGCAATTAGATAATCTTGAAATTCATGTAAAATAAATTGCTCACATAAATTGCTTTATATATGACTGCAGACTTTCAGATAGTTATGGATATAATATTTAAACAATAAATAAAATTAGTGATATTTCATTTTAATGTCATAAATAATTTTTAGAACTTTTCTACTTTCACATTATAAACTAGCTCCATTTCTGAGAATGAAAATGCAGTTTATTAGTTATACAATTTTTTATGTACTAATAAGTCAACATATACCTTATCTTGTCATAAGCTCTGTCTACAACTAATATCAAGTATTGTAAAAGTTAAAATTATTATTAAAATTGATCATTGTTAGATATTTTCCCATAACATTTTAAAACTAAAGCTTTCCTGGCTACTGCAGCCAGATTTGTCAGTGGACTGGGTGAAAGCATCTGGAGAGGGAGTGAGGGAGAGAATTGTTAGAATTAAAAGTGGGTAGAATTGGTTGATTATGGTTACTAGTCAACAAATAACTGCATCAGGAACAATTCTTACAGACATTTTCATTCAGTCCACTGACAATGCTGACTGCAGTAGCCAGCGAAAACTTTGATTTTAAAATTACATTTAAATAAAAAATCATGGCAAAATATATAGTAATGATCAATTTTAATTACAACTATGCTGGCTTTGAAAACCTAAAGAATGTTAAGTAATATGTTTACCATGGACCTAGAACATTAGTCTGTCCAGCTCATACACATGAAATGTTGTCAAGGAAGACAAGAGCAGCAATGATTACCTTCTATCAATGTAATAAGAGAAATTTAGGTTGTTAAAATCATTGAACTTTCATTGGAAGTTTGACTATTGTACCAAATATTGTGCTATTCTGTTACACTATAGAATGAGACTTGCATTCATCTCTGTTTAGAATGACACTGCTGTGATGGAAGAAATGAGAAAGCAATGTACTTCAAGAGTCAAATAAATGAATTCTGTTCAAGAACATTGTTAATACAAAAAAAAAAAAAAATAAATAAAAAAAAAATAAATAAATAAATAATTAACAAAATCTTGTCTTGCTGAACCGTCTACACTTTGTTCCTCCTATTTTCACTACCCCACATACATTTGACATGATGTACCTCATTCATCTTCACAGGATTCATTTGTTAAATCCAGCAATAAATAAAATCAGAGTATTGAAACAAATGTCCTTCTTCCTAAGGAGAAGAAGGAAACATGGAAGCAATATATTACAGGTTGCAGTTTCCTATTATAATTGGAGATAATCCTAACCTAAACCCTATTAGTTACCTATAAATCAAAAAGTCTAAACATAGCCTAACATTAAAATTAACATTTTAATTAAATAGCGTAAGATTTACATTTTAAGAAGTTTGACAGAAAGAGCCATGACATGACAACATACAGTCTGTGGAATCACAACAGCTTATGGCAAATTCAATTCAGTTCATAACCATAACAAAAAAGTATATAAAAATAGAAGTCATTCTCCTATTGAAGGCTGACTGAGAACCGGTTGCCTATGCAATAGGATTCATAGTGTTCAAATATGAGGGTAAGTCATCAAGTGAGTTACAAATAGATATACAACTTAAATTAGGACACTGATTTAAAAAATATCTTTATTTCTCAACATAATTTCCCTGTTCATTGAGGCCCCTGTCCCATTGTTTCACAAAGCCCTGAAATAAAACAGCGTAATATTCTTTGGGCTGCTGTCAGAACCAGCAATGACTTCCTGTTTCTACAGCTTCATCGTCAGTAACATGTTCACCTGAAAGATGATGTATGTAGATCGAACAAATGGAAGTCACTTGGAGCAAAGTCGGGACTATAAGGAGGATGCTCAAGGACTTCCTACTTGAAACTTTGCAGTATCTCATTTGTCTTGTTGCCAATGTGAGAACGTGCAGTGTTATGCACGAGTAACATGCTTTTGGTGAGGAGTCCTGGTTACTTCCACTGAATGGTCTTACAAAGTTTCCTGAGGATGTTATAGTATGAGTAAGCATTTGCAGTTTGTCCTTGAGACTGGAATGTAATGACCAGTATACCTTCCTGATCCCAAAAGACTATCACTTTCCTGGCTGATGATGTCACATTTATCTTTTTTTTCATTTTATGCTGTGGGTCAGCTTGCACAGCATCCATCGTCCACAGGCTTTGGGAAAGCCTGGCTTAGGAGTCGGTCATGTCATATAAACAACCAATAGCAGCAGCTATACTGTCTATAGTTATTCTTCTGTCTGCTTGGATTAAGTCTTCAACTAATTTCAAATTCATCATTTGTGGCAATTTCCATTGGCTGGCCGAAGCAATGTTCTTCTTCAATTCATGTTTGCCCACTAGAGAACTGCACCCAATTGTAACCGACATAACAGGGCTTCTCACTGTAGATACAAGATAATAAAAGCCCAAAAAAGAATTAACATGCACAAAAATAATACACCCGTTTGATATTGTGGAAATTAGATTAATCATTAAAAAACTTAAGAGAAGGAAGGCTGCAGGACCTGATGTATACCCAATGAAGTGCTGAGTTGCATAGAGGAAAAATTAACACCATTTTTATTTAACTATTCAATGACTGCATATGGCAAGGCCATTTCCCCTATTGTTGGAAAGAAGCAAAAGTGACAATTCTGAAGAAAGGAAAAGAAAAATATCCAAAATATTATAGGTCTATTTGCTTATTGAACATGATGGGAAAGTATTTGAACAATTGATTTGTCAAAGAATAATGGAATACAGAATAATGATTGGGCTGAATGATAAACAATATGCCTATAGGACAGGGAAATCAATGGAAGGTGCCATAAACGAGATGATAAATACAGTTAAAAAATCCAAATTTAAATATGTAATAGGAGTATTTATTCATATCTCTGGGGCTTTTGATAATCTATGATGACCATTTCTATTTGAAAGATTATGAAATAAACATGTCCCAAAAAGCCTCTATGCAATATTGAAAGATTATTGTGTAGATAGAAGAGTTTATATAAAAGGAGTCTGAGAAATAATCAATAAACATGTTACTAAAGGGTGCCCTCAGATATCAGTTCTAGAGCCCATATTTTGGGATATAGTAATGGAAACCTTATTAGACAATTTAAACAATGATGTAGAAATATTAAATACCATGGCATATGCAGATGATATTATTTTTATTAATGAAGGCGACTCACAAAGGGAATTAGAAGCAAGAGCAAACAACTTGATACCAAAATTAAAATTATGGTGTACAAAATCTAAATTACAAATAGCTCCATCAATATCAGGTTACTATTGATGAAAAGAAGCTTAAAGAGGTTCAGTAATTAAATACAACAATGGAACAATAAAAAGAAAAAATGAAGTTAAATACCTAGGGATGCTATTAGATCAGAAGTTAAATTTCAGGAAGCATACAGAACATACAAGAGCTAAAGCTGAGAAAATAATGATGAAATTATCTACAATTATTCAATCAAATTTTAAAATATCATTAAATGGTATTTATTTGTCACAACCGTAACTTTGCAACAATAATTACATATGGGACTGGAGTGTGGGCCACGAGAATGCACAATATACAAATTAGAAATCAATTACGAAGAACTCAATGCAAAATTTTATTATACTACACAGCAGCAGTTAGTACCACACTACAATGGTGCTATTGGTATTAACCAGCATCTGGCCCAAAGATTTATTAGTAAAATTAAGAGGAGCAAACTATTGGCTTAAGGAAAAGAATTATGGAGAAGCGGAAAAAATAAGAGATGCATGATGTAACACCATAGCAGAGATAAAATTTAATTGAGATTGATATGGCAACTAGAATGGAATCAAATTAAAGAAGGAAGATGAACTTATGTCTTCAAAAATATTTTCGAAAGATAATATTTACAACTAAGGCATGTAAAACCACCAGAGGATTGATACACTATTCGACTGGACATGGCCCTTATAAAACATGCTGGCACAAAATTATTAGGATCAAAAATGATACCTGCTTACGATGTGGAAAAAGTGATACACCCGAGCATGTTTTGTTTGAATGTTCACATTATAGGAACCAAACTTTAAAAGAAAGAAGGAATTTAAGTGCCCATTGTGTAGCCTACATTTTAAGGAACAGTTAGTAGAAGTAGTAACTGGTTTTCAGTTACATGAATATTGCTGATTTCCAGCAATTAGGAAGTAGATGAAGGGAAAGTAATTTTGTTATTTATCAAATTTGTTAATTTTATTGTTTTACTAAATTTCTAATTGTAAGCTAGGTATAAGTTTCACCTGGAAAAATAATGTAAGAATGTAATTCGGTACTTTAGGAATAAAGTGTAAGAGTTTGTAATACACATCCCGATGTAAGAAACAAGGTACAGGGATGGAATATTTCAGATTATTATAATACTTATTATATAGCTGCAAAGCATTTCTTTATGAATATTCTTTATTTCAACCTTTTTACCCATTAAAATCATACAATGGAGTGCTACTTGAGGGTTTTACAGCGTTGCTGCTGCTGTTTCACTACTATAAACATTGGCTGCCTTATGTCAAATGTCACCAATTGTCACGACACTAATTGATGCTATCTAGTGCCAATAGTTTTAAGTGCCTCATTCAAATGTGTAGTACTGCACATCAATTTGTAACTCTTCTTACTTAATGACTTACTTTTACAGCATATGAGCAGAAGCACAATACAATTACCAGGATGCTAATTACATCAATTTAGAGAAGAATTTGGATAAATAAAGATGGTGGTGGAATAAAGGTAATCATCTCAAATGAAATATCAGGTAAAATAGAAGATTTTCTTTCATGCTATGCTATGCTTGAAACTGTCATGAAAATATACTTTTTATTGCTAATAAACGTTTCACAGTAGAAAAAATATAAAAATCTGTGTATAGAATTCAGAAGAAACTAAGAAATGAGTTCCCAAAGGCATCACTCATTGATGATGTAATGATGTAATGTCAGGAATCTGCAAACAAGTAAAAATTGAGACCAAGAACTATCAAATAGGACACTGTGAATGATGTTATGAAACCCATGAACATTTTCATTGGAAGCCACTGGATTCAATGTGACTTTGTTGAAGCTTACAAGGTATGGATAATTCAAAATTGGTTGGCCCTCTGATAGTCTGGTTTGAGCAATTGTTAATGGGATGAAGAGTAAATGCTAAAACCTGTGTTAGTCTTATTTTAGTTTGAATCACCTTAATCAAAAATCTTGTGATGCAGAGAAGGATACAACTCTGAATGTCTGCAAGAGCAGAATGGACTAAAAGCAAAGGGCATATGTACCAAAGACTGATGATAGTGCACATTCATCAGATAATGGATAAATTGAAATAAGATAGTTTCCCTTGACTTTCATTTTACACTATAGTTGTTCTTAATCACTGGACCAAACTTATGGCAGATTAGGTATTCTCAACCTTTATAATGCTGTTTTTAAAACAGGATTACATTTCTTGGGCAAATTTCACATCAATGCTTTCAATAACATATCCAATTATCTTATATACATATTTTCTCTAAATTTAATTATGTGTATAACTGTAAACACTCAATAAATAAAGTTCATACAACTACAAACAATCATTCTGAACACACTTTTGAGACTTACTTTGGTCACAAACTATGAAACACAAATTTCACACATGCAGAAATACTACATTGAGCTCAACAAGACTGTACATGCATACCTATTAAACATTCAATAGATAAATAAAAACAGTAAGTAGCATAGCTAATTATCTCTATTTGCAAATACATATACACACAAAAATATCACATCATAAATGCAATAAGCTCATGGCCAAGTGAAGATAAAATTATCATAGGAGTTTACACAGGTCAGAACAACAAAATATTTAAACTGTAAATGTAATCCTCAGAACTGTGTTCTATATTAACTCTGGTTTAGACTAAAGTTAGACATAAAATACCTTTAAAACTTTTGAAAATGCTGGAAATGTTGACATAATTCCATACAGGGAGGGCAACTTTAAGAGCATTAACTCAGAAAAAGAATTGCAGATATTTTAAACACAAAGGTCTTTTTAGGAAATTATCACTGATTCGCATTAGTTCTATAACCCTAATAAACCTAATTTAATTTTAAACGTTTGTTTTAAGTTTCTTCAGTATGCGAGGATTAGTTGAATATACTCTTATTTTTCAATATATTCCAAAGATAAAAAAAATCACAAACTGTAAGATCTGAGAAACAAGGAGGCCATAAAGCAGGGCCAATAATTCTGGGAACAAATATATGTTCGACTGTTTTTATGGTGTCACAGAATTTGTTTCATTAAACTTCTACACTAACTTTAATGTTTTTAGTGTTGGAACCGGGCTGCCAGAAATTTTTAGCTAAATCCTGTCTCGTTCTGTCACATGCATTTCTCTACATGATGTGTACCTTGAAGATGATCAAACAATGATGTAGTGAATCTCATCATTGCACTATTTAATGAAATCTCTCGACTGCACAACACAACTGCCCGACTCTTAAAATCCAGCTTGCAACGGACTGGAAGAGAGAATAACACCATAAATTCCACATGGGAATCTTAGCAATTGGAGGTGGTAGGTTTGCTGGTCAGTAGATCTAAGTGTGGGACTTTTAAACTTTTCTTACTGTATAAAGTGTATTAATTTGGTAATAAACATAATTTAATTATTACCAGAGCCCTTTGAAAGTTAATGGAAGTGATTAACAATACATAAAATGTCACTTGATGTACCAATATGATTTGTGTTTGCATATTTACAAAAAAATGTTGCATTTTATCCTAAAATCTTGTGAATATTAAATATTTGTCTGAGTACAATATGGTCTTCAATATCAACCAAACAAGTTTGCTAGTGGTTATACAACATGCTTAATATGAAAAAGTGCCTTGATATTTCCAGTTCAGTTGTTTATGTGACTTGTTTTACTTTATCACATGTATCTTGCAAACCTAGTAACCCATTTATCTTTCTGAGTAATTTCTTGTAATTTTATCTTAGTTCTCTCTTCTCACTTCCTTTTTTTAACCAAACTATGTCATTAGAACCCGATTATTTTCTTCAGAAATTGCTTAAATGATGTTTCCTTGGAAATAAAATGCCACCTACAAACAAACTTATTGCAGGAAAGTAATGATTAAGTAATCATTATTACTTTTAATATGAGGGCTAGTCAATAAAGACTGAGAATGATTTTTCTACTTAGGAAGTACACTAAGCAGTGTCAAGATTGGTATGTCTTTTTCAAAGTAGTCCCCATTGAGCATTTGGCCCAAAAATTCTGTCAGTCCTGGAAGACATGCTACAAACTGTTTTTGACATAGCCTTCAGAATAGCCTGTGCCTTCTTCATGACAGTCATTGATGAACCAAGCTAACATCACGGGTTATTTTTGAGATAATGGTATCCAAAACTAACACACAGCTAGGTCCAGGATATAAGAAGGATAGTTGATCCCAGACAGGACCGATGGATTTTTTCACATGTAAAAATCCTAATTATGGCTTCCCTCAGAAGGGAAGTAAAGCCGTGGGTCCTGTTGTACATTTACGGCACTCAAAGAACCTCAAGCGTGTAAAAAGAGGTCTCTGAGCAAAATTTGTCGGCTGTTTCATGCCCTTAATTGAATGGGACACTGATGACCTGAGATGTTAAAGAGCATCCATAAATAAACAAATAAATAAAAAATAAAAACATGAGAATAGGGAAACATTCATGATTTTTCTAATCCAACATTGAGTAACAATTGAAAACATGAGGTCATGCATTGTCATAGTGAAGGTGCCAACCAGATGGATGAGGCTCAAGGCATTTTCATCAGATGTGTTCAGCAAGACACCAAAAACTGTCTTGTAATACCCCTCATTAGGAGTGGTTTGCAAGGGGACTTCATTTTGATCAACCATTCCATAAGTCAAAGAATGAAATCACCACAACCTTTCCTTCTGACTAAATAACCTTGGCCTTATAACAAATTATTATCGAGGATCCACTCAACCTGGAACCATGCTGAGGATGAAGGCAACAGCCTTTGAAACACGTTCCAAGTAAGTGGAGCAAAATTAGTGAAATTTGAGTGATTTCCTAGTAATAATTTATATTATACTATATTCTATTGTGAAAATTCCTGCTATTCAAAACCATGGCCTTCTTTGGTGTCGGAGAACCAGGTGATTACCATACTGAATTTGCCTGTTTGTTTTCGGAATCATAGTGGTGAAGCCAAGTATTATCACTGTAATGATGGAACTCCAGTATGCCTCACCATGCTCTGCTACCAGATGCTGAAGCTCCTACATCCACTTGCACCATCTTCTGTTCAAGCATATGCAATCTTGGCACCCATGGCACCCATCTGGCACAAATGTGTCTCATGTGTAAGTGATTGTGCAGAATGATAAATGCACTACCATGGGAAATATGTAACATGTTTGCCAGTCTATTCCTGTTATTTGTTGAACTTCACAAACAATGACATTAGCTGTGTTAATCATGGCCTTGTTCACTGCAGTGGTTGGAGCACTTTGACTGTACTACACTGTTGTTGAAATAGGCCCTCCTTAAACTCTTTTGAACCAATGAAGTATGGTTATTTGTGGTAGACGTCATCACTGTATGCTTGTGACAATATGCTTCTATATCAAATTTCTTCATATGGGAGCAAAATTTCAGAGCAACATATTGCTTGTTACAAATTGATTTCATTTTAACTAAAAATGTTAGATGGATTTCATTTTACTCAGCCAACTGTCAAGCATTGCTCTTTGCTGGCATCCCATATTAGGGGGCATGTGCATTTCAAATTTTTTCTACCAATCACATGAGATCTGTTCTTCTCTTAAAAAAATTGCCCTGCTATATAATGAAAAAAAATCATTCTCAGTCTGTTCACTAGCTCCTGTATGTGGCAAATGTTGCAGATTATGGGCACGAGGTTTGGGTCAACAAGTCTGTGCAAAAATAAAGAAGGTCTACTTTTTTTAAACAAAATTATTTAGTGTAAAAAATGAATATCTAAGTTTAGGTTAAAATGATTTTCATTTAGCATCATCTTCTCTCAATACATGTACTTGCTCCAGAGATTTTCTAATTTGTTTATCCTATCTATTAAATGTTATTTCTTGAATATGCAAAATAAGCATTTGTTTTGGAAATAATCTCTTCATTTAATGAAAATTTCTTTGCTGCTAGCTATTCCTTTATGTTGGAGGACAAAAAAATGTCAGAAAGGGCCAAATATGGAGTGAAGGGGTGGAAAAGGAAGCATCTCATACCGAAGTTCCAATAATTTTGATGTGCAATTACACATTAGTACACTGGCACATTATCATGATGAAACAGGACTTTTTTCTTGGCTATATGAAAAATATAAATTTGAATAATTTGGGATTTTCACAGTGAAATATAGTATCATATAACAAATTATTTATGAGGAAGTCACTCATATTTCACTAGTTTTATTCCACTTATTTCGACATGTTTCAAAGGCAAATTTCCTTCGTCAGCATGGTTCCACTTCAGCTTTCCAGCGTGATATTAAGATGTCGCTCTTTGGATTTTATAAACTTTTTGATCTTCCAAACAACAGCAACTTGTCAAAAAGTTTATAAAATCCAAAGAGCAACATCTTAATACCACGCTGGAAAGCTGACAGTGGAACTGTGCTGACGATGAAGGAAATTTGCCTTTGAAACATGTCCAAGTAAATGAAATAAACTAGTGAAATTTGAGTGACTTCCTCATAAATAATTTGTTATATGATATTTCTTCTTGTTTGCATCATTTAATCACTTCAATAACTTAGTGTAACATTTACCATTAATGTTTTTACTATTTTTTATAAAGTTAATTAAAATTACACCTTGGCAATAAATAACGTCTTAAAATTTCCTGCTGAGGAAACCATTTTTGCAGCACTATTTCCAGCTTCAACATATTTTTATTTTACGTTTCCTTTGTTTCCAGTATTCACATTTTGTACCATCTCCAAAACACAACTGGGTTCTGCTAAACAGTTATAAATTTTGCATACAAGTAATATTTTTCTTTTTTCTTTGTTATAGCAAACATAGCACATTATTTACAAATTTAAAAAATAAAATGGCTGTCAAACATAGACAAGTTTCATAAATGTTTAAACCATGCACACAATCTCTCAAGAGTTGGCACATTGTCAAGGTAATGTCTAACACTTTATACTGCCATCTTTTGTGTATGCATGAATTTATTGCATAGATAATTCACCTGAAAATAAATGGTTTTCTTCAACAATTTAAAGTATCACATTAATTAAATTAATAATTAGTTACTATTAGTCAGGAAAAAAGATACTGAAGTTGCATGCACCATTGTTCAAATATTTCTGGCATCTTTAAAAACTATCCATCATGTACTGTAGTTCCCATTAAAAAGTGGCAATATCTTCATGGATATTAGTTTCAATTCTTACAGGGTGTTGCAGTTTCTTTTGCAAACACACTTCTTTTTTTTAATTTACCCATAGATAAAAATCTTGTTCAGTGTATGAATTTGGTAAGCTGACTATTAGCAGGTATGAGTCACAAATATATTATTGTAAATATTGTACTTATGAAGCTGTTGACAATGGAGTTGTAATATATCCTAAACTTAGGTATTCATTTTTTTTCTAAAACACTAAACTCCATTTACTTACATAAAAGTAAGACACGTTTCGGGAGAATCTCTTCCATCTTCAGTTGCTCACCGAGTAACGGTGGTTCGGTGAGTAACTGAAGATGGGAGAGATTCTCCCGAAATACGTCTTACATGTAAGTAAATGGAGTTTATTGTTTAATAAAAATAAATAAATAAATAAATAAATAAAGTTTAGGATATATTATTGTATTATAAAAACTGTGCATATTTGCAATTATGCATTCCACCATTACAATCCTTCCCACAGCAATTGCAAAGATTGATAACTGATGTGACCTTGATTGTTAAACTTTCAGAGAGCATGCCTATATTGGATGGAGCAAATTTTATAAGCGACCAATATCCTATACTCAATTTTAAATGGGTCTTCTGATTTTAAGCAATTACATAACGAGTTTCATCCTTGAGAATTATGTGATGTGAACTATTCCTTTTTTTGACATTTGATACTTTCTTCTGTTTTGTAATATAGAAATAAATAAATAAATAAATGTCATTCACATTAATAATATTGATACAGAGTTGGTTTGGAGACACACTTCACTTATTTGGTTTGTTTACTTGGACTTATTTCACAAACATTTGCTTCCATCATCAGAAGATTAACTAGTAGATGCATATCCTGTAGGCAGTCTGAGAAATTTATTCAATATATCCAATGATGGTATCTAGAAGTTCATGACAAGGTTTTTATTTTTAATGATGTAAATGTTTTCCCATGTTGTTAGTTCCAAAGGTTTGAAAGTGTGTTTCAATAATTTTTTTTTATTTAAATAATAAATTTCATGGTTATCAGACCAAAAGGGGGCTGCAAATGCCAATTTCTCTCTGTTTGTAAAGGATATTTCTGAAATGTTCTTTGATATGTGTTTCCAAATTTCTTTTTATCTCTCTCTCTCTCTCTCTCTCACGCATGCACGCACGCACGCACGCGCACACACACACACACACCTGTCAGAGTCTTTGCAATTGATTTGGTAGATACCTAGACTACTTGTCAAAGGATCCAGGATATTTACAGGAATATTGTAATAAATATTTAATACTGTGGACATTTTGAGGAGCCAATTATTGTATATTTTTTAATTTTTTTAAAAACATTCACAGTATTAAAAATATATTACAATCTTCCTGTAAAAATCCTATATCCTGTGACAATAAGTAGGTATCTACCAAATCACTTGCAAAGACTGATCAAGTGTATACTGGAAAAATGAAAAGAAATTTGGAAACTCATACCAAAGAACATTTCACAAATATCCATTACTAAAAGATAGAAAATCTGTGGCAAATTCACTCTTGGCCAGAAAAACCATGAAATTGATTAAAAAAAATTATTGAAACTCGTTTGCAAATCTTTGGAACTATCAACATGGGAAAAAAAGTTGCATCATTAAGAATAAAAAGAGTGTCATGTACTTTGAGACACCCATTGGATTTCAATAAATTTCTCTGAATGCCTATAAGGTATGCTTCTACCATTGGTCTTCTTCTTATGATGGGAGCAAATGTTCCAGAAACATGTTCAATTAAAATACCAAGTAAGTGAAGTATAAGTGTCACCAAACCAACTCTATATTAATATTATTTTACTACTTTGCTTTTAAGGGTATTTCGTATGTCATTCATGCTTTTATTGCAACAAAACTCCCATTAAATTTATAAAAATATTCCTTAAGGGCATCATGAATGTTACAAATAAAAGTTATAAATTTAATCTGAAAGTTACTTCCAACAGGAGTTTTGAATGGGGAGTAGTAACCATTATGATACACTTCAGCGTAAAAATGAATTCCTGGCCAATTGGCCTCAATTTACATGACATGGGTATGTTATTTTCATTTACTAATTTGCATGATAATTGTCATAAACAGTAGTTAACAAAATGCACTAGTGCTTATCTCAATTTAGTCATATTCATTACTAATGGTTGGTAACATACTTTATGTCATGTTGAAGTTAGATTATTTAATATCTGAGTGAAGTAATAAGGCATGTCAGTAATGATACTGTTAATTTATATGCCAAATTTCAAATAGATATTGTTATAATAAAGCATACAACTCTTGTTTAATTCCTTGGGAATGAAGGAAAGGAAGGGGGCAAGAAAGAAAAAAGAAAAACACACATGCAGGAATTATTTTTGTTAAATTGCCAAGCAAAAGAAATAATTAGATTGCTGGCTTCAGTTGGGCTTGGCAAATATAACTATAACATTGTGAAGTGACACAAGATCCCACTTAAATTTGAACACAGGATATGTACCAGTATATGAAAAAATGGTAATAACACAACAGATGTGTATGCCCTGGTGTAATTTGATTAAAAAGCAAATACTACATTGCAGCCTATGCAAAGAGTTATATGCATTTATTATAATATGATGTGATTATCAAGCACAATGTCACATAGCAATTTGTCTGCCTGTTGTCAGGATCTAGAAGGCACAAAAGGAACCTCACCAATCATATTGCATAAAAAGATATATTCTGTCACCATAATAAACAAAGTAAGCAAGCATGTTTTTCACTCTAAAGCTTCCAGTATGTATACCTTAAGACAACAAAATATGAGCTCTGAAAGCATTAGTATTGTAAGTTCTGCTTGGTTCAGCCTCGATTCATGGAAAACATGGAATAATAGAAACTTTAGAAACTAGGCTAAATTTAAAAATTGGCATAAATGAACCCATTAGGACCCCAAGACTAACTAAAACCTTTATTGACAATGTATTTACAAATTTAAGGGAGAAAAATGGGAAACTAAAATAATAACAGCAGGATTAGGTGATCATTTTGGTCAGCTCTTAAAAGTAAATGTAAAAAACGAGACACTACAAAATAATTTTGAATACAAAAGACAAATAGACAATGACAGTTTAATTAGATTAAAAAGATTCCTCACACAGGTAAATTGGAAACAGGTCTATGAAATAGAAAATGTAAATAAAAAGTATGAAATTTTTAGTAATATATTACAGAATGGCTTAAATTCCAATATGTTTTTGAAAAAAGTGAAAATTAAGACCAATTCAAGGAGTATTCTATATGAAAAATGGTTAACAAAAGGAATAAAAATTTCATTGCAGAGAGTGATATTTTTTAATTTTCTAAATTATGTAAATATGGGAGAAAGATCATTAAAGCATATTGCGAATTATATTAGAATATTTAGTATTGTGTGTGAAAATGCAAAAATGAGGTACAACCGTGAATTGGTAGTAAACTGAGAAAATAAGACTAAAACAATTTGGAATATTTTAAATAAGTTATACGAGAAAAGAGCAAATAAGCAATGTAAAAATATTATAATCAAAGTAAATGATAGAGAGATAATCGACCCAGATGACATATGCATTAAATTTAATAATTACTTTATAAATAGTGGAAATCAAATGAAGATAAAATGGTAAAATAATAACCAAGTAAAAATAGCAGCCAGCATCAAGTCAAGTAAAGTCAATGGGAATAATAGAAGAAGTATCTGAGAAAAACATTACAAGTATCGGAGAAAAACATATTACAAGAACTTGATAAGCTTAAGCCTAAACCATTGATTAGTTTTGATGAAATGTTGAATAAGATTATAAAAGACACAAAAATTGAAATTGTCAAAGTTCTAACAATTATTACAAATACATCATTAATGCAAGGGATCTTTCCAGAAACTTTAAAGAAAGTAATTGTAAGGCCACTATTTAAACAAAAAGGAAGTAAGATGAATATAGAAAATTATAGGCTAATTACATTTTGCTCAATTTTCTCAAAAGTAATGGAAGGAGTTTTTCTAAACCAATTGCAAAATTATTTAACCAAATTGAACATATCAGAATGGCAATTTGGGTTCCAAAAGAAGAAATTGACAATTAACACGTTCAGCAAGGTTAATAATTTATATAATTGAAGCATTAAATAGTCAGGAGAAAGTAACAGCTATGCTTTTGGACCTATCTAGGCATTTGGTTGTATAAATATAAACATACTGATAAATATACTAGAAAATTATGGGGTTGTGGATTGGCACTAAATTGGATTAATTCATATCTTAAAAATAGAATGCACTGTATTGAAATAAATCATAAAAATAGTGCTGGTGTTACAAAAAAAATTAAATAAATTTTTCAAATGGTCCAGAAAGGAGTAATGCAAGGCTCAAAATTGGGCTCATTTCTATTTCTAATATATATTAACAATATCTTTGAATTAGTACAAAGAAATGGAAATGTAGCAATCGGATATGCGGATGATATGACAGTAGTAATTAAAGGCAAGTCAGCTGCAGAGGTAGAATCAAAAGCAAATAAGTTATTGGAAAAAATAAAACAATATTGCATAAACTTAACATGATTTTAAATATTAAAAAGACAGTCTGAATAAAATATGAATTAAAAAATGTAGTTTAAATAGTATAAAATTGGAAATAGATGGGAAAAAATACCAGAGATTCAATACACAAATTTTTTGGGAGTTTTAATAGATAAATAGTTAAACTGGAAGGCATATATAACTAATATAAAAAAGAAGATAAAACTGACATAAATAATAAGACAAGTGAGGAAAACCATGGATGATAATACACTTAAACAGGTGCACTATGCCTTTATTTATTCACACATAAAATATGGAATAATATTATGGGGAAATATTACAATTGCGGTTGATAAGCTCATTAAATTACAAAAAAGAGCAATTAGAATAATAGGTAATGTAAATAGAAGACACACATATACATTAAAGTTCAAACAATTGAGGATATTCACTGTTCCTCGTATATACATTTATTAGACAATAACACATATCATACAAGAAAATGATCCAAAAAATGTTGGTATAATATAATTTAAGAAATAAGGTTGACTACTTTGGACCCGTAATTAGAAGAACATCAAGCAGATGAGTGTAAAAAATAGAGGAAAAGAATAAGTTATCTGAAAAAATAAAAGTAATAAAAAATGCTGATTTAATTATGAAAGTAATAAAGAGGTATCTGATAGCAAATGCATTTTATAGTCTTGAGGAATTTAAGCGTGGGACTATAAAGCAAGAATAGTATATAATTTGTACTAGTAAAAATTGTATCCACAACTTTGTTTTCATGGATGAAATAAAGTGAAATAAATAAAATAAAATAAAAAATAAAAATATAACCTTTAGTCTCATTCTGTCATAACCAGAGCCTGGAAGTTAGGCAAAATGCCTTTCTTTATGAGTTGATATGTAAGAGTCAGATAGAAATGAACATATTTCCATACGTTTCCGGTTGGTAGGGCCAATTTTTATTTTGCCTATTTTAAAATTTAAAAACTTTTTTTTTGTTGCTTTTTTTGATTGTTAGGGATTTTTTCTGCTATTTACACATTTTAAAAGCACAGAAATAATCTTAGTATATCGAAGTGAAAACAGTTATAAAAATTAAATGGCACACCTTCACCTCACAAAAATATCGATTAAGAATCTTGTTATACATTTCTTTCTTTTCAAACAGTCAAAAACTTTCTTGTCAATCCATTCACCTAAACTCTTTAAATAGCAGAACCTACATTAGAGAAAGGAATGCATGGTTACCTCAGGCATACAAATACCAGGAAATAGGATGACGGAAATACCGTAGTTTTGAATAGTCCAGGCAAATTATCTTATATCGATTCTGACAAGACAATTCTTGGAAATTTGGGTTGGGGATAACTTCTTAGCTGCATCAATGTAACAAAACTTGCAAGTGAGAAAGATGAGAGCGTATAGCTGTGCAATAAATCATCCCTACAATGTGTTCAATATGGAAGTAAGAAGGTACTAACCTGATTCTCCTATAAATGCATAAACAGAAAATGAACTCCCAGAAACCACAGCGCATCTTTTGCTCATTTGCCAGGACTACTCAAAACTACTTCACTTTGTCTTGATCAACATTTCCATGGTGTCCTGAAAAGTGAATGTTCTGCTGTAAATGGTATGAGTTCTTCCGAAATAGCTTGTTTTAAATATGCCCCAATCACTTCAGTGGAAGTAGAATGTTCTTTTTCCATGATGAAAAATGTTCTCTCTGATAAGCACTGACTATGACAGTTAACATCTTGAAAAAAGATGTTGTTTGTAACCAACAAAAATAAGCTAGAATATTTTATTTTATATGATAAAGAAATGATTAAGTATCTTTAATACCTATTTTCATTAATAATGAATGATGTTGCTTTCAGTTTTCACTTTTAATACATGCCTATTTTCAGTATTGTAAGTGCCTTTTTGCATGCCTATTTTAACCAAAATAAATGCCTGAACTTCCGGGCTCTTAACATCACCATTCACATCTGGTTCTCCATGGCAAACCAGTGGTCAAGAGGTTAAAAGCAGTTGTCTAATAACAAGAACTACTAAGTTCATATACTACCCATGGTGAACTATTTGATTTATATTTTGCAAGTAAAAATAATGTTTAGTAAACACATGATAATAAACTTTCAAATTGCAAAGAATTATTTAAAATTTTAAGGCATTTTATCCATAAAAATAATAAAAAATAAAAAAATAATCTTCATTTCCAAAATTAATAGGAAATTAATAATTATTTTTAAATGAAATAAAGATAATTTACAATTTCTTTTTAGTTTATCATTTTAGAATATTTATTAGCTAACAAAAGCAAAGATCATTAATTTACATTTTTCTACATGAGAATAAAGTTTTAAATTCAAATACATTCCATTAAAAGATATATTATTGTAGTTTATAAACATTAATTTTAGTTGCAAAAACTAGCAAATAAAAAATTCAAGCATAATGAGGATTCAAGCTGAGGTAGCTCGACTATTGTGAACCCTAATGAGTGCTTCCGATATTTTCCAAATTGGTCATAGTTTCTGGCTGTTCATAATTTTTTTTTTCCTAATGGTGTATATACCATTGTACAATACAAAACAAGAAATCAGGCCAAATATCTGACTTTTAAACTTACCTTTGGGGAATCATCATTTTAGTATATTAGATTTAACTGCAAAAGTGATGCACCAATCTACCAAAATGCATGCACCAAACCCTTTCACACACATCATCAAAGGATATGACAAAGTTGAAGGAAGGAGAAAGATAGACACATAAGGTAATTGCGAAACCTTATGTATGGTTGTACTATAAAAGAAAAGATGAAGCTAGGAGACAGTAATGCTCAAGAAATTATTTTATTCCCAATTCATTACCTATAGCACCTGCTAATCTATAAGAATATAAAAAATATGCATTTACTACTGTAATGAATTATCAAGCAACAGGTAAACAAACTTACTGCATTTTACCACATAGTTACCAGTATCTGTGCTATATACTTTTCATACATTTTTAAATAATATTTAAATGTACATATAATGGTAACAAAATCTTAGTACTATGCCATTAAAACTAAAGAAAAAAAAAAGAGGGGGAAAAAGAAGAAAAGGGAGGGAAAAAACTGCAAAAGATATTTGAGAACCACAACAGAATATGCATTAATTCCAATGAAGGTCAAAATCTTTGCATAAGATAGCTTGCCTAAATAAGGGCAATATAGAATGTTTTCTTTCATCATAAGATGATCAATCAGGTGTTGTTTACTTCAATTTAATTTACAACAATAATTATACTCTTTCATGTTCCCAAAATTCTTACAGCCACTCGCATAACATTATTTTAAATGCAATATATACTATGTTTTATTTAGGGATTATTAGTTTTTTCTTATAAATATTCTGCTTTTTAAATAGTTCATGAAGTCTGTGAACAAAGCTTTGTTGCAGCTATAATAAAGAGATTCAAATGCTCTTGAATTATTATGCTTTACTAAAATGAAATCAAAGGTCTGTTAAAAAATTCTGAACTTTCACAAATCTGTGCCAAAGAAGTGTTGCGGCAAAAAACAGTTGGTAGCACTGGTTAGCTCTGGCTTGACAAGACTTATCCCATTTTCCGTGCAGTATTACCTTATTTCAGTCAAGTTTCAAGCTACTTTTCTGCAACAGTATTGAGTGTCCTGAAATAATTGAGATGGCAGGCTATCATGAGCATCACATTAACTTTAAATTTTGCCTGAGATGAGGAAAGAAGCTTATGCAGACTTATTTCACCCATGTGACATCATAAAATAGACCAGTAAAATGAAACAAAATTTTGACCAATCACAGGGCATTACAGATTCATTACCACTGATCATTGTTAAGAAAAAAAAATATAAAATCCATTTTATCATGCAACGTGTATTTGTCTTGTGATCAATGTAGCCCTCTCATAACTCCACTATATATTCCTGAACATGCATCAATGACCACTTTTGCTAGAAGCAGCGGGTAGCTATTTATAGCAACAAAAGCATGGACAATCCACAATCATAATGCAAAATGGAGCGTTCTTCAAAGCATTTTGGTGATGTGTCAAATGTGCAAATTGATCTTATCATTATGAATTCCAAACCACAGAATACAAAGAAAATAGAAACACTGTATGTTATCTTTTTTTTTTGCAGTTGGTATTAGAAAATCGAACGGTAGCAATTGTAATAGTTGACTTTTGCCCATTTCAATCTCATGGTTTCTGAATAAAACAGATATTCATAAGTATAACATTTTATGCATATATTAATACTCTGTGTGCAAATTTCATACACATTACTTTTATTCTTATTCTTTTCATGAAATAATCCCAAACCCTTATTTTGCTCTTCTTCAGTGACATTACTAACAATCTTCTGTCACAAGTTTGCTTAAAAAGGTTCAGTACAAATATACAATTGGTAAAATTTTGTAAGTAAAGTTTAAAGGAATTATATTTAAATTCTTATTTTGTTTGTGAAATTCTCCCAATAAATATCACTTGAGGGTTTGAGCTTTTCAGATAAATTCCTCACTACATTCTTGAATTTATTGGTAATCTCAGACCCTCTCATGATATTACTTGTGATAATTGTTTAAGTGGTCAGGAATCCATAGTTGATGATGCATGTCCTGGATACCCATTCACACTTGGCTGTTTAAGGAATTGTGGAAGAATTAACATTTCTTTGGGATCATGTCATGAAACCCTGACATGATCCCACATGGTATGCATCATTTGCAACAAGTTTATCCTGATTGTTGACATAAGAACAAAAAGACAGCCGCATCATGCCTATTATAATTTCTTGAATAGTCTTAATGAGGATACAACTTTTATGAATAAAATAATCAGTGGTAATGAAGCATGGGTCTGAAAGTTCAATGATAATATTAGATTAGAAAATTTTTAACAAGGTCCAAAACACCTGTCAAAGTGCTGTTAATGGTTTTCTTTGATATTCATGGGTGTAATTCATCAATAATTTCTGCCATAGGGTCAAACTATGAATTGCTGGTATTGCCAAGATGTCCTCAGGCGTCTCCGAGAATGAGAAGGAAACAGGCTGCACCATGAAGGAACATTCTTGGATCCTGCCATGAGATAATGCAGTGCATCCTCATTGCTTGTTGGTAACTTTTGCATGATAAATGATATTACTGTTCTTCTCCACCCTCCATACTCTACTGATTTAGTATCTACTATTTTTTTCCAAAGCTTACATCAATGATAAAAAGATGTAACATATGATTCAGTTGAGGAGATAAAATAAAATTTGCACATAGAACTTTACACATTTTGAAAAATTGTATCAGGCTGCTTTCAGAAGTTCAAATGCCATTGGGAGTTTTGTCAACCTCTTGCAAGTCAGTCTATAAGGCTTATTGTGCAAGTCCATAGTAAGAGAAGCTTTCTCTGTTTCCCAAAATCTGTTCCTTAAACAAGTTGCAGTATTTTAGTTCCAATGTCAGCATCCATTCACAAGTCTTCCCAGGTTATAGAAAGAATGTCTCTTTTTTACCAGAGATGGGCAATATAACAGGATGTGCAAAGCAATCTCCTCATTCTGTTTGCACAGAGTACAAATGGGCTCATCTTTACAGAGTCCCACTTTACATAATGTTCAGTAATTAATGAAACTAATTTCCTTATTCCTCTTCTATCCAATTTTAGAAAAGATGAGGAAAGAGTGTTCATTGGACTAGAACCAGTTTCTTAGCCTGTTTTTTGTCCAGGATAGACTTATCACCTAATATGGTATTTTTGCCCAATCCATGTTTTTACCGTGGTCTAGCAATGCTTATATACTGATTCCAGCTGTAGGTTCACAGCCAACAAAGCGTATATCAGTACCCTTTTTTTGTCCAAGATCTGCTTTTTTTCCCCATAAATGTCCTGATGCCCCAGCAGGTTTAGAATTAACCTGGTTGGAGGAAAGTACTTTTAAGGCACTTTGACTATATGAGAGGATGAGGCTTTGCTTACCATGGTAACCCTTCAAAAAGCACAGTTCATGATGGCAAATACTTCTGCCTGAAAAATGTGCTGTGTTTTCCTTGTTTATCCTTGGATTTTTTTTTTTTTGATTGGTTTATTTATGGATGCTCTTTATGCACTCAGGTCATCAGCGTCCCATTCAACTCAGGGCGTGAAACGGCCGACAAATTTTGCTCAGAGGCCTCTCTTTCAGGCTTGAGGTTCTTTTTCGTGCCGTAAATGTACGACACGGGACCCACGGCTTTACTTCCCTTCCGAAGGAAGCCATACTAAGGATTTTTACGCCTGAAAAATTCATCAGTCCCAGCCGGGTATAGGAGGCAAGTATGGTAACCACTACACCACCAGGACCGACGTTTATCCTTGGGGATAGGCCATATATACCAGCATCAGATTTTGTCCCTAAAAGGAATCCATCAATAAACCATACAAGTTGGTCGCATTCTTTATTATATGTGATTTGTTTCATTCAGTCTTGAGATTTGAGAGTTACTTTAAATGGAGCAGGAGAACAATATTGGGTATTCATTAGGGCCATACCTCATGCTCTGTACTGAAATAACCGGAAAATTTAGATTGGAAGTATGTGTAGTTGTTACACAATTGCTTCTCCAATTCCCTGTCTGCATCTAGCGGTTTGCAGTTAAGTCTAGCCTCGGCTTTTAAGGAGAGAGGTGTATCCATAGAGGGGGAAGACTATTTTGAGGGAGATAAAGTTCAGTAAGAAGCAGGAAAGCCTAAATTAAAAAAAAAACTTGGTTATTTTTTCAACAGACCTTAAATTTCTAGTGATTTTAATTTTTACAAGCTGCTGACTAACTTACTTTGGCATTCAAAGTGATCGTTTTCAAATTCCTAAAAATTGATTAATCAGAATCTTTAATGTACATGAATGTACTATATTAAAGAAGCATTGAATCTATGACTTTTTAAGATATCAAATGTTTACGTAAAGATCAATGTTTACAAATTCACTTTTGCCCCTTGTCACTCTGGAAATATTTTTTATAGCTTACTCTTTTTATTTTATGCTTGTACATGCAACAGTTAACACAGCAAAGTTTGCATATTTTGCTTATATAAGTTTTTAGCAATAATTGGAAGTATCATTTATTGCAGGTTGTGTCCAAGGTGGGGCATGATAGCCAGAAATAGAACATCATATTTAACTCTTCTTTTCTCAATGATTATTTTCCACTATATGACTCATGTTTGATTTCAAAACCAGTAAGTTAAAGCACACTTTAGAATTATATTTGGAATTTACTTATAAAGTCTATCAATTTTATTAGTTTTTACTTCAATTACTCTTGTTATATGTACAGTCTGTGTCTTGGTAATATTTTTTGCTTTATCTGCATAATAATTAAGTTTAATAATTATGTTTAATATTTGTCAGCACAGATGCAGATAACAAAAATGGTTTGGCTTACAGATATACTACTGGGACACACCTTACTCCTGTCTCCATTATCAACCCTAAGTCTCCAAGATGGACGTCTTTCTTGATTGATTGGCGCTTCCTCCTTCACAACACCGCTGGAAGGCACAGTTGGGGTAGCTGTTGTGATTGTTGCAGTAATTGACGAACTAGTGGTAGGGATGATAACAGAAGGCTGTGGAAACCATATGGATCATATAAAGCAAAAAACCCAATCAATCTACTGAAACCCATTAAAGCGATTATTATATACAGCAAATGTATTAATGAACAAAGAATACCATTTCCAGTGTTAGTTGAAATGCAAAAGAAAGGATTGCTCTTTAAGCAGAAAATATATTTTAGTAGAAAAAATACTTTACCAAATGCAAATATATTATATAAATCATATTATAAACTATGTAAATAAGCTCATGTTAATGCTCTGATTGTTCACACTTTAACACAGTTACTTTTACTCTGTACAATGTCATAACAGTAAAATCAACTTCAACTATATTGCATTCAAAATGCTATAGACAAACAGAACAGGTTGGAAAAACATAAAAATGAATATCTAGAATAACTCAATTTCAGGGACATGCTGTTCATATTTATCAGTTAATTTTCTATTAGCATTCAAACAGTGTGAAGTAACATCCCATCTCAGCTAATGCTTTTAGAGTGCCATCTTCTAGTTTTAAGTAAAATTATAATTTATTCATATTCTAGTCATGAACAGATCCAGATCAAGAAGTATCCATAGCTTACGAACACTTCTTTGGCATTGTATGTAGCCTAGACATTTATGCTGGCAACTCTTTTCTATTGATGTATTCAGCTGCATGTTTTAGTTAGCTCTTGAGTGCAGTCAATCACACCAATAGAATTATAGAATGTATATTTTTCAAACAGAACAATTTTTTGAATTTTTAGGTAAACTGCCATTTTAGAAAATATTCAATTTTCTATTTTAGATTTTATTGCATTCACAATTTGCCAGAAGGTTAAATTATAAAATACATGTCAGAATAAAAAGTTACACACATTTTTTTCCTTTGGAGTGTGTTTCACTTGGTTGCCAGCAAGTGCCCCTCTGGTGCAGCTTACTGCTCAGTATGTGTTCAGATGATGACTAAGCGACAGAAGGCATTCTGCATTTTTTTGTTTCAACAATTGAGTCGATTACAACTGTGCAACGTAATTTTCATCAACAATATGATTAAAAATCTTAAGCATGGTTTCCTTTGGAAGAGAAGTAAAGTCATGAGTCCCGTGTTGTACATTTACTGCATGTAAAAGACTTTCAAGCCTGAAAGAAGCCTCTAGGCAAAATTTATTGGCTATTTCAAATTATCAATTGGATGGTATGCCAATGACACGAGTTGTTAATAAGCATTCATAAATAAACAAAATAAACTTAAAATTTACAGTATGCCATTGCATCTCCTACTGCTCAGAATTTTCGATGTTGGCACCAATAGTTTCAAGAGATTGGTTATGTAAAGGGGAAGAAAAAAATACAGGCAACCCCTTTATATCTGACAAAGATGTTGAGAGCATCTGGGAGAGTTTCGTATATAGCTCACTGAAATCTATTTCTTGTGCCAGTCAAGAGCTAGTCATTCCCTATATATCTGGCACGTTTTTCGACAACATTGTTATTTAAACCATAGAGGATTCAATTGTTACAAGCTTTTGAAGATGATAAACAATGGAGTTTGGAGTTTTGTGAATTTTTCTGACTATAAGGATGGAAGATGACACTTTTCTTTCACATTTAGTGTATATTGACAAGGCTATGTTCTAAGTGGAGAGTTGAAATGCCACAATGTAAAAATAGGAACACACCCTAATGGAGACTTCCTAAAACTGATTTTATATTGTACCATTTCTTGAAAAAAGTTTAGGCCGCCATAATTTTTTTCAGAAGACATTGTTATTGGAATCGCTTATCTGGATTTATTCGAGAATCGGCTTTTTCTGCAAATACAAAAAAATTTCTAAAATTTCATTTTTCAACAAGACATAGAACTACTGCACTTGCACCATTATATTCAAGCATTTTTAACGTATTCCTTGTTGATGGACTTGCAGTAAGGGATATTGGGATTTGACATTGCACTAATAGACACTAAGGTAGCCCTATCTACTGTGACTTTTTTTCTTCTGGGGGTTTCTAAAAGACTCCTTTTATGAACCCCTCTTCCAACATCTTTGGGCAAACTGTGACAGCAGTAATGGTTGCAGTACTACCAGATATGCTCACTCAAGTAAGGGACGAGTTTGACTATTATGTGGCCTTATGCCATGCGTCCAAAGGAAGACATATTAGGCATTTATGAAAAAGACAAGTGAAACTTTTTATATCAAGATATGTTTTAAAATTTATCCCAAGGTTCTATGGTCATGATTGAAAAAAGATACAGCTTTTTACATCAGATTATTCTTTTTATACATCCTGTATATCTCATGCCCCCAAATTCCAATGAACCCTTTACAGTAAGTGTTTGAACGATACTGTATAGGCATGTGAGCATAGCACTTTTAGAAATAGCTTGAATGGATGGGAAAATTAAGAAGTTATAATGGGTAATATTTTAAAAAGATAAAATTTTAAAGTTTCAGAGTGATACAAACATCCTTATGCAAATGTTCTCTAAAAGGAAGAGTATTTGAACAGCTTACACAAATTTTGCTTCTACTCTAGCATCAGAATGTTATTACAGATATCAGAAAACAATCATTTTTACAGTTTATCAATGCAATATTATAAATTTATATACAATATCCATATATAACAGGATGTTGCTAATTGCTGCAAATATACTGTGGAAATTAAACTCTTAACCTAAAATTACCTGATCACTATTAGTCAGCTGTTGGGTAGCTTGATGCAACTGTTGCTGATTTTTCTTTTTCACCAGCTGCTCTGCAGACTTTATTTCTTCTAACGTAACTCCCTGAGTTGATCTCCTTGTCTCACGAACACGTTTGGCATGAGCTTTCCTTTGTGTTTCAGACTCTTCATCCCGGACAGGTGGAACAAAGGACCTAAATGAACATATTAGTATAAGTCTCACAATTTTTCAACAATTAATATGGAGCATACGTGCACAGATTTTATATAAATAATTAATACACTTTCAACTGTTAGCATCACTCAAAAATGATGTTAATTCAAGATGCAATTTTCCACAACATCAAAATATTCTGTCATACAGTTGCATGATCTGTTTCACATTACGTACAGCATGCAATCAACTTCTCTAATCATGACTTAATAGTGATTAAACTTGCAATTAGTTTCCATGTAATTATAACTGTTCTCTCAATACAGATATTTTTTCACAAGTACTGCCGGTAAATACATTACTAATTTTTTTTGTACTACATCAATGCAATTGTTTGCCATACCAATATTCTTATGTGCTGGTTGTAATGGTAATTCAAAAGCATTACAAGGAACATAAAGGCCATTAAAATTTATCTAGATTGCATTTCCTTATTATAATCTTAGTAATGCAATTACAAGAAATGACTTACTCAGTAGGAAGGGAAATATTCTGCTATTTATTATATTGTGGTGAATTGCAATATTTGGGCCAGTTTCATCAGCAGATGTTAAAAGTTAACAAGCTGTTAAGACTTTAATATTCAAATTAACAAAAATTCTGTTTCATTAACCAATGTTTACTTTAACAACATGCTAAACCTCATCACCTTTCTCTTGTGTTAAATGCTTAACTACTGTTAACGGTTGGAAAATGGTAACTGTAAAGTCCAGTAGACATAAAAAATTCTTTATTTAAACCTATTAAGTCATTCCTAATAGAGGAAAGACTATAAAATGCAATGACTGAAATTATTACACAAAAGAATAATGTTTACAAAGATACAGAATATGAAAAATATGAGAAATGTTAGCATACTTTAAACAGATATACGCCTCTCCCTCATGTGGGGGGATAGGATGTAAAGATTTTATGCCACTGGGACAATACTAATATTTCAAAAGCTACTGTTTTCAGGATTATCAGAAAGATTTCTGTAGCAATTGCATCTAAATGAAGAAAGAACATAACATTCACTTATTTAGAGGAATATCTGCAAATTATGAATAACTTTTATCACTGCATAATTTTCCTGGTGTTCTGGGAGCATTTGATTATATGTAAAAATTCAAATTCATGTACATTTTCCCGAATCCATTTTCCCAAATACACATTCTCCAAAGACTTTCTATGAAACTTTTTTCAAAATATCTACAATAAGAAATTGTATTCAATGCATCTCATATATTCTAAGTCTTCTGTTTTCCTTTTTATAATCATTGTACTGCACATTGATTGTCTGGATGTGGTTTTGAATTGATGCCTACTACTTTACAGGCTGTGCATGTACATTTCTGCCCTGTTATATCTCCTCCACCACAGCCTCTGTGTCACTTTGTTCCTTCTGAGCTGCAAATATACTTTATGTTTTCTGACCACTAATATTTATGTGATTATCATTTGTTGACATGGTTTCATATTGATTGCACAACTTGGATGTGTAACTTGGGAGCCCAATAATAGTCACCTGCCTCTTGCCCATAGATCAGAAATGTAATTTACTTTAAATAAGTCCAAAACTGGTAGAATGTCATTTGATGGGTGTTATGTAAGTTCTTCAAAAGTCATGGACATCATTTACTGGCACAAAAGCTATGTTCAGTCTACATTAACATCTGCATTATCAGGATTATTGTTGCTGCAGATCTGCTTGCAGTCACCTATATAGAATTTGAGATAAATGGAAAAAGCTACAAGATATTCTTGCTATATTGGCACCACTGCAACAATATTTACAATGCCTTTCTAGAAATCACCATTCTTTCTGGGTACATGTGGAGTCTGTGGGCTGTGTTCAAGATTTCTTTTATAATATATTCATTCAGCAGTAATTTGGAGCCTTTCCCATATGTTATAATAGTCGGTTCATTGTCCATTTAAACTTTTTCTGAATGTAACACGTTTACTTGTAGATTTAAAGTTTTTAATTTAATACACTCTCTGGAACCTGGATTTTGGTAAATGAACATGAGTATTAATAGATAAGATCTTAAAACTTTAAAAATTTGGCAGTATTAAAAGTCTAGTTAAAGGAATGTGTTATGTAGCCAATAAATCACGTTGAATCTTAATCTATTTTATTTTTTTGTATGCACTGTTTCTGTTGTTTTATTAATAATAAAATAAGTACAATTTCAAGTAAGGTGCACTTATGGTTAAGTTGGAAAAAAAAAAAATAAATAAATATACATTTAATAGTATTTAATGCCTATTTTAACTAATGAGGCAACACTGATGATATATGAGATGAAATGATAAAATGGAAAAGTATTTTTTTAAAGGAAGGAAGCATTCCAGGTCTAAGTTTAGGGTAACTCCCCAGCAACCGACATTATGAGGACCAGAAAAACCTAAAAACCTTCATGATTGCAGCCACCCATGGTGGTTAAGCTGAATAATGGATTATAATAAATTTTATATATATATATGAATTAGTGTAATTATTTAATAATGAAGGTAAATTTATTTGTAATTTAATTATGATTATTTAAATGATTAAAGCTCTATAATATGTACACAGTGCATCATTCTCTTTAATAAAATGAGATAAGTCATAATCAAATAGGGGTATCCGAAGATGTATCTAAAATGTGCAAACTAATCTTGGAGATAAGGTTTTTATTTACAATGGAATTAGTAGTTGTGCAGTTTGACATAGTTTGAAAATTACAAAGAGTGTTTTAATGTATTATATAGTGAGGTAGCATGAGACACTGGTTTTGGGGTAACTGATTCAGGAAAATGGAATAAAGAAATTGCTCAGAAATGAAAAATTTAATATCTCAGAGGCAACAGAACCAAATTTATCATATTTACTGGGCTACCTAGATTAATGAAGATGTTCTGTTAAATTAAAGATTGTCTATTCTGTCCCTTAATGGCAGATGCCTCCAACAAATATGAAAAGCTTGCTTTTTCCTAATATGAGCTGGTTGTCTGTATGCTGTTCAAGACACTCTTACTAATAGAAGGTATACTAAGGAAATTTCTCTTAATATTTCATTTACATCCTGAAATAATAGCTCAAAACACATAACTGTATAGAATGAAAGATACGCATATTAAAAAGGCACTTTACTGTTATATGTCTAGGTTTGCAAAACAAATTTCAGACAATGTTAACAATAATTGTGGCAACAATTTTATTTAGCATGTTTGTACTGCTGAGACATCACAGGTGGTGTATTATGGTGATGCATAAATGAAATGATAAACTAGGAAAGGATATTTTTTTTAAAAAAAAGGAGATGTTCCAGACCTGATATTTGCCATTTATGAGGACTGAGGAAAATTCGCAAAACAAAAACCTCGGTCATTCCTGGTGTGAATTAAGACTCCAGTCCTCCTGCTCACGAGTCCTTGCTTTAAGACCTCAGTCACCAATGGCAGTAATACAGCTGTGTTACATAATATTGTAATGCAAATAAGAAATGACTACCTCCATTATTTCTTTATACTTCCTAATTCAATAAATATCTACTTTCAAATGGTGCATCCGCTCCTTTTAGCATTACTTATTGATATTTCTATGCAAACAAAATTACATAGATACATAGTCTTAAAGACTTTAATGCCACTTCGATCTCTGCTGTTTGCAATTCTCAGGAATCTTAACAACACGTTAACTAATATTATGCTGGAAAATCTTGGTGAAATGCAGGAGTCTTAACACATTGTTAATCTTTTAGCATGATGTAAATAAACAATATGCCAGTGTATTTTTAACATCTGTTCGTGACACTAGTTGTGAGTGTGTGTCAATAATATGCCCACATAATAGAGACATCCAATAAATAAATTTCATTTCTTTTTGTAAGTTTAATTAAAAAAAAAAAAAAGAAAAAAGAAAACAACAATGAAGTTAGTGGGCAGTGAAATTAAGTTGGGCTGTACTGACATTGAACTGCTATCATACAGTTTAACATGTTACCTTAGCAATAACTGGACATTATGGAGGCACCTCTACAAAGCTTCAATCAGAAGGTTCAACAAAAGTTCAGGAAAGCTGAGAAAATATGCATGATAAATACAGCAGAAGGCTGATTGCAGTTACTTGTAATAATGCCATTCTTGCTGTTTAAGACTATTAGTTATTGTTCATGAAATTATGCACTATTTCCTGAGATTGAAATTGGATACTTCTGTGGGAAAAATTCTGTCAGACCAACTCCAGAAACTACATAATATGGTTGCTATATTTGCTTAATGATATTCATAAACAATTGTGGATCAATTTAAACAGAATTTTTTCTGAGATGCAAATCGCATTGTTACTGGTGAATAAGCCAGCAGTGGCCAGTGATTTGAAAATAATAAAGTGAAATTCATAGTGAGCAGGTTGTTACTCATACAGAGAATGGTATTGTACAAACAAGGTACAATAAAACTAGTAAAGCATTTATTTATTTATCTATTGGATGCCCCTTGTGCTTATATAACTTTAAGGAATTTGCTATAAGCTAAATAGGCAGTAAAATTGTCAACTTTACACTGTTCTTAATGGCTTGAAAGCTGGCTCTCCAAATTAAGATTTCAATTATCTAGTAATTTATTAATTGATATTTATTATCATTCATATATTATGTTTTCCTTAAATTAATCTCTTCATTTTATATATACTGACATTTCAACAAATTCACTCAGTTCACATGCATCAGTATCACAACATATTAAAATATTATAAATGATCATCATGCAAAGTTTCTTTTAAGAGTTCTGTATACAATTATGGATGATCCACAGAAAAAATTAAACAACAATGTAAAGCAAAGCATAGTTACATTTTCAAAGGATTAACATGCAATAACAAAACCCAAAACTGGGGAACAAGTGGGAGATTATAAACTCTAAAATACTCATCTATGCTTCTATTTCACTTGTATTCATTACTTTCAAATGGTTGGAAATACCAATCAATGTACAATAGAAAGGAATTAGTGCTGTCTTGATATAGAATTTGAAAAAATAACTACTTCATTATTATAGGACTGCTCTGAATTGGACTACTACTTTTCTGAGAATAAGCTAATTTTCGGACCTAAATGACAGTTCTGCCAAAGAAGTAAATTTGCATCATAGGCAGTAAGACTTCCATTGAATTGTTCCTGATGCAAATGCTGGTAGTAAAAGAAATAGCAACAATATAAAATTTGAATTATCAGTGTTATTTCATAAATAATGCATGATTGGCAGCAGTGCAGAATGGATGGTACAACACTAGTGGAATTATGTCAACTGCAGTTGAAAGCTTAAGAAAGAAGCACGTGTGTTCATTTTGTCCATACTCTTGTATGTAGGTAATAAATGCTAGAAAATGGAGCTTGCAGATGTCAGTTACTGTGACTGTTGAAGACCATAGGCTGTACATTAAGATCAAAACTTTATGCAGGGGGAAAAAAAAAAAATCCACAATGCAATTAGTAAAGTTTGTGGTGAGTCCCTGTAGACCATAGTACTTTCTCAATGAGCTAGCAACTTTTGTGTTGTTCATGTCAGCACAGACCAGGTAGACTGAAAACATGAACTAAGTGTGAAATTTTTGGCAGAAGCTCTTCAAGAAGATTGCTGTGTGATACATAAGAAACTTTTTTAATTTTTAATATACCCAGAGGTAAAAGACATAATGGATTAAGTTGGGGGCTGAAGGGACCACAAATTCTCACTAATAACTATGTCATTCTGAAATACTCCATTTCTCTCATCAAAATATTCACTGTGACGAGGTGAAATTATGCTCTGTTGCTTAATTCTCTAAAACCAGAGACAAAATTGTATTTATGTCACAATCATTTTATATGGTTTCCATGTTAACAATTTAGCAGCTCTGTGCACAGAGCCATAAGAAATGTCTGTGTGTCCAGAAGATGACTTATGCCCAAGTGCATCAGCCTTGGTTTTTATCAACCTTTTTGAAAACACCATATTCTGAGAAAACCTGTAAACCACTGATTTTCATTTCCTGATAATGCCACGGCTTTGTTACACTCCAGGAGACTGGATTCTCACATGTCAGTCCAGTGCAGCCAACATACCATCAATACACCTACAATTCTACTTTGGAATGTATCTTTCCATTTTTCAGTTGCAATCTTCTGTGAAAAGATTTATCATCCAGTTCTTCAAGCAGATTTCATTTGTCATACTACTCTCTTTACATTAAATTATTTGAGGATATTGAATACAATATACTTGTATAATCGTCAAGTTTCATTCTGAAAAGAAAATCACAGTTTTTTCATTTTGCTGCTCACTGACAAGTAGTTAACATTCTACCATGATATACCAAAAACTGAGTATGGTACACACAGTGCTTTTTTGAGGTAATTCTGCAAACTATGACCAATATCATCTAATGTTTCTTGGCAAGAACCCTAATTTGTCTATTAGGTTTCTTAGATTGAACACTATTCATTGGAACATTTACATCCAGATATCCTTCTTCAAATAATCTTTGAACTTGACTAGCTGAATTAATGCATATGAATAATAAATAAATGCATTGTGCAATAGAAAACATATACTGAGCCATAATTCACTTCATGATCAAATATAGAATAAAACATACCATTTGCAATAACTGAACTCAAACACTATCAGATCCACACTGATAGCCAGAAGGTAGTTTGACCTTGTTCCAGTCAATGACAGGAAACACGCATACACACGCTCAGCAGAAAATTGGTTCATAGTTCATTGTATTACTCTCTACAACTACTGCTAGATGGCACAACATTAAATTCCTGTACAAAGACACATACAATGGCATATCCTCCAATCATGCTGCCTGATTATTTGAATCAACAGACTTTCTGCAGGTATCATAATAAATTTCTCTGTTTTAGTCGTCTAATAAATAATTAGCTTTCAGTTATAACAAAGAACAAGAATCTTTTGATTCTGTGAACATCAACAGCTGACTTTTTAAGCAAAACTAATGTATAAGTAAATTGAAAACTATCAAGCATTTCCCTTCATTGTGTCTATGGTTAATAAATTTAAAATCCAGTGCCATATGAAATATATACTTTCTTTACTTTTATTATTTTTACAAATCTAAGCAACTATAAATTAATAACCTTATTCATCTAGGAATTGATTGTTGGTAAGCTGTAGGATTTAAAGTTGATATTCTTATAATTCCAAGCTAAAAAACAAAACTGTGTTACAGACACAGAAAACATAATGGGATGGTCCTCTCACAGCTGAATATCTCTCTCTCTCTCTCTCTCTCTCTCTCTCTCTCACACACACACACTCACACTCACACAACACTTATACCATGCGATCAGTTTTGTTTTATCTTGGAGTGTTTTGCCCATGGGTGAGTATGCTATTAATTAGCTGGTCAGCCAGATCTCGGTGATTAAAGGGAGGATAAAATAATATATAAAAAAAACGTACAATTGTACACAAACCACTCTAAGGGCTCAATACTTATCAAATTACCAAATGAGGTGTTGAAACTGTCCGCCTTGATTTTCCAAACATTTTTGGCATCTCTTTAGGAAATTATAATTGTACACAGCATTTTTTAATTTAGCCCAGAGATAATAATCATGGCTGTTAAATCGGGGTACCTAGGGGGCCACAAATTCTACTAATAACTCTGTCTTGTGGAAACACATTATGAATTACTCTCATGGAATATGCACAGTATGAACAATAACAGAATCCTGTTGAAAAAACGCATATTCACAATTCCCTGTTGGTTAATTCTCTGAAAAAAAAGGGGGGGGTTAGTATGATATTCACACAACAGATCAATTGTGTGCTAAAAAATTTGATCTTATGATTCTTTCACCAATGATGATGCATCATACACAGATTTTTTCATCATCAAGGAGCACTTCATGCACAAAGTCAGGTTTATCAGTACTCCAGTAATGATTGTTTTGAGTTCACACATAACCATGGAGGAGGATCCAGGCCTCGTCCAAAAAGAATATTAAATATAGGTCTATTTATCCATTGTACACATTTTCACAAAATGTGACACAGTTGTTTTGTATGGCTTGCAGTACAATAATTTAGTATCCTTTTGCACAGACCATATGAAATTCCCTATTGTTGTACAAGATGAGATTTTCTAGGGAAATTTTCCTAAATTACTACCAGTTTCATGTAATCTTTCTTTGGTTAGAACCCTATGCTGCTTTTTTGGTTTTTTAGGGTGAACACTTCCAGTTTTCTGAACTTTATTATAATTATGGACTGTTTTACAACCTGGAGCATCTACAACCAAAAATCTTGCTTGAAACAGTCTTTGAACTTCATGAACTGATTGAGTTAACACATATGAATCGTATATAAAGGCATACTGTGCTGTTATAAACACATGAGGCATAAATCACTTTATGTATACTTTCTCATCAAGAAATGAACAACACAACAGCTCTGCTATGAGTGCGACAGTCAGCAAGGTCAATAAGTAGCAAACAGGCTTGCTGCCCCTTTCACGGGAAATGACTATGAGTTCGCTCATAGGAAAAATCCTGTGGTGAAGGGGATAGCATCACTGATCGTATGGTAGAACTGTAAGCTGGCACATCAATGTCACTGGAGAATACAGAGGCCTAATTAGTTTTAGATACAAGTGTGAGAGATACACTCAAAACTAATTAAAAGCTTTTGCTTAGAATATGCTCTACATGCACTACTTGTTCCTTCTCCATTTTCCCCCCAAAAATTATTTTCAGAATGTTATAATTATGCATGCCAGAAGCACATATTTCACTATATCAGTACATGAATAGATAATGAAAAAATGGGAGAAGAAATTCAAAGCATTAGCAACACCAAGCCAAAAATTTAACTGCTAAGAGTACAGCTTATATATTACTGTCACAAAATTTCTTGGGCACAAGGGTACTGAAATACAAATGAATATCTTTTCCTAAAATTAATTTATGTGAGAACACAGTTAATGTCTCAACTGCACCAGAGGATCCTCCTCTTTTTAATGAAGTTTTTTTAGATTCTTCCCACTTCTTTCTAAATAAGCATTCCCAGTATTAGCTAAAGTTACTCACATTAAACCTACATAAAATTTATATTTAGAGCTCAAAATTCTTCAATTATATTCAATAAATCCAGCTGAGAACTAATAATATTTATTTTTTTAATGCAGTCAATATTAGACAGTGATAACTAAACAATCTTGTCCAGTTATTACTACAATATTAAAATGTTGTCAACAGACTCGTAAAAAAATGCAAACAGTAGACATTCTTATAAGGCACCTACATACATTTAAGAAACAGTTTAAAGGGCTTATCTCTCAGAACTTCAGCAATATTACTGACAAGCTTCTCTTCCCTTCACATTTAAGATAACATGTATGTTAAAAACAGTCAAAGGTTTGATATTTCAGTTTTGCTGTTTCTGTTCAATGCCCTCTGTATATGGCTTATATATGATTCATATACATATGTGGCCCCAAATGGCATTTAAATGGCATTTTGAATATGGCTGCAGAGTTACCACACCTATTTAAAATATTATTTTGAAAAAAAAAAAAAAAAAAAAATAATCTTTTCCTTTTATGGAGTTTGTGATAAATCTTTAAATATTAAATAATATATATATATATATATATTTTTTTTAAACTTTTGGTGATCACGAACAAATTTTTCTATTGTAGACTAATGTCAATTTACTAAATGCAATAAAAATTTGGCGAAGCTCCCTTTTATAATTTCACTGAAAATTATACCTAAATTTTTATCTTAAGTTTTTAAACAAAATTAATTTGACAATAAAATCTCAACTTAAATGAAAATTTCAACTTTTATTCACTAAGAGGTTCTTAATATGCGTATCAAGATTCAGTTTTTATCTTTAATAGTGCTTGAACTATATAATTTTATGTGATCCTTTGTAGTATCAAAAAAATTATACTTATTTTATGTACATGTTCCTTAAGAAAAAGATAAGGAAGAGGGAAATTAAAACCTCAAATGTAATTGGCAACATTAACAAAAATAGTGTTAAAGGAATGCTTATTAAATTTGAAAGAGAAGCAAAAGTGGAAATGACTTTAAATAAGCTGCTAACACAGATTTTCATGCAAGTCAAAGAAAACATTTTCTGTTTTCTTGATTGTAGCTTGGGTATACATTCCACATAATTTCTTTTTAGTATAGTTGTCAGAAAGTACATTTTCCTAATTTCTTAGAGAATTTTAACAGCACTTTTTAATTTTTCAATATAATCAAAATTTTTAAAACATTTTAGCTTACAATCCCAGTTTTTCCATAGTATTACGATCAAAACTGGTATTTAGTTTGTTGAGCCAGTTCACCACCTCATCCTTGATAGATGTCACTTTGAAAACTCTTATCCCCCATAGATTTTATCCCATTTTCTAAAACAGCTCAAAGTTCTGAAAGCTCAAAGGTGCCAAATCCAAGCTGTTTAGGGAACTGTTCCACAAAAGTATGGTCCAATATGTTATAAAGAGTGCACAGACTGAAACCTGATGTTAATAGTAGAATTCTGTTCTATAAAGGTTTTTTCTACAGTTATACTTTACAACTCCATAGTTACATGTGTATAAGTAATTTTTTTTGCCATTTTGTTTCATAGAAATATTAGTATTAGTCCTTGTAACTTGTATAGATTTCTCTACAAATATATAAATATTGGTAACTTCAAATAATAGTTAAATTTTTAATAATTAAAGGAATCAATTGACCTAATTATATGAAGTAGTAGTGCAAGTGAACATAATGATAAGAGTAGGTATGAATATAAAGAAAGAATAACTCAATATTTCAGTAGAATGAACTTTAGATAAAATACAATTAAAGCACAGCTTATGACTGACAATGGCCTTTCCTGTTTCAAACATTTATTTCAGTCCATAGTGAAGGCCACAAAAATTTCTTTCCTTATTTAATTCCCTATTAAAATAAATAATTTATTCTCTTTGATATCATTTTCATAATTGTTGCTTTTAATGAAAATTTGATTGCCAAACACAAGTGTACAAATATAAATAATCAAAAAATAAATGATCAAGTGCAATTATTGTGCCATCTCTAGACTAAAACTGATGCTGTGATGTAGGCACATGCATGAAAATATATGATAGTCATTTCTAAGTTGAAAATTGCGCTTGAATATTGACAAATGCATAACAAAGTACTTAAATGGTCATTATTTCTGAGAAAAAATATCACATAAATATTTAGTAATGATAATAATCCATTCTGTACATTAAAAATTACAAATTTATAGTTAAGGATTGGATATAATCTGATTCAAAGTGGCAATCAGCTGCGCTTCCTTCTTGCTCTTATATGCCATCACTTGTAACTATTTACTAATACTTTACAGATGTTTATTGTTTTGTGGAACAAAAAGTTATAACTAATACAGTGGTAAAGTATTAGACCATACTTTTGTAGAATAAGGCCCAGAGGACATTTGTGATGTGAGCAACATGAGACCTTGTCCTTGTTTAGAGTAATAAAATAGGAAAACTTGCTTTCGGTTTTAATGTTGTATACATACACTAATCTATACATGATAATATATTTCATTTCCATTATGGCATAAACTAAAATAATTTTAACTACTTTGACGATTATACAAAATTAAAGCAGAGCTTCCCATAACATTGCTAACAGTTTGAATTGAACAAATGCACATTTTCAGCTTCTTAGAATTCTCATCAAGTATAATGAAAATTCAAGTGCTCTGTTACTTTATACTCCTTTTACCCAAGAAATATTATAACAGTATTTAAAAGCACCACAAAAAGCTGGCATGTTAGTCACACTTCAGATAGAAAAGGCAGCCTACTACGCACTTGAAGAAATTCTTAAAGATGTTTCCAGGACTAAGCTTACTTCCCCCTGGAGTGGTAGGGGTGCTGGGTGTGGACACACTGAAATTAGCCAAGTACCTTATCTCAGATAATAGCTAATGGACTGCATGCAAAGAGTATTATCTCAGAGAGACCAAAATGATACAAACAGATACCATCTCACATGTAACATCTCATATTCAAATTTATTAAAAAAAAGGGGGGGAGGGGCTGAAAGCACAGAACACTGCTGAGATATTCCAAATTATAACATGTGTGTGTGTGTGTGCACTCAAATGTTACAATTGCAATACTTTTTCAAACTAGTATTTTTTCTCTTGCAATATTGAAGAACTACTAGCATTATAACATTCAAAATAATTTATGATTTTTCAAATTTAATGTACAGCATTACAAGGGTAGAATGAAAAGTTTCTGGAATGGCAATAGAAACAAAATTATTCTTTTTCAAGAATAATTCAAGTTTTGTTCTTCATATAATCCCCTCAAAGCTCAATACACTTACATTTTCAGCTTTTTGATTCCCTCCTTACAGTGAATATACTTTGAGGTCTCCAAAATAACTAGCTACAGACTCAATTACCTCTTCATTCCACCAAAATCTCATTCCAGCAAGAATTCTTGAGTTCACTATATTTTATACAAGAACTCTTGAGTTATGGGCAGCAGGCTTTCTGGTTGATTTGATAAATGATTCAGCCAGTGACTTGGCAATGGCAGCATAAGTTTCTGCTCTAGTAGAGGATCTCCATTTCACTTCATGTCCTTAATATATCCTATGCTAAAAGCTTTTTTCCCACTACTTCAAAAATTTAGCTCTGCTTTGTGGCACCTTATCAAAATGCTCTATAAAAATCATACTCATAGTTTTTTCAGTATGGGCCCACATGAAAGCCACAAGTCTCTTCCCTAAACAGAAAACATTTGTGCTCCATCATGCACTCTTGTAACAGTGAATTTATGTTTACTACCTTCTGAGCAAGCCTGGAAGTTCATTGTGTCTTGTTGGTCAAAAGACCAATAACTTTATGGTTTCACTTAAATGAGATTTACTCAGGACATATGTTTTGTGAACCTTTTATCCACATCACCAGCTGTTCACTACTAATGGATCATTCGTAGAAGTTGGGTAGGTAGGAATCCAGGTGGACTCTGGTGGTCTTGTGATGAACTTAAATAAAGTGTTGTCTGGTTCTGGGATATCAAAATTCATAAGGTTATGATCTTTTTTTTATATAAATCTTTTCCTATATATTTCATTCTTTTAGTTGTTGAACACTTTTTAATAACTTGATGCTTTTTTCTACTTCATGGTTTTCATTCCAGAAATGTGCTGCCACAGCTGATTTATCTATTTGTTTGTAACGGATGTTTCTCCAATGTTCCTTCAACCTAATGTCTATATTTCTCTTTGCCTTTCCTACGTATATCTTTCCACAATCCTTACAATTAATTTGGTAAATATCAGATTTTTCCTCTTTGGGCCTGGAATCAGTTTTGTTTAATTTCAATAAAATTTTTATACAGTATCTATTTTGAGGTGCTAAGATAATGTTGTACTGCTTAAAAATATTTTGAAATTTCTTATTAGCTGATGGATGGTAAGTGAACTTTTTAAACGTTTTTTTCTTTGTTGAATCACTCAAAGTTCTTTGTTTAATTCTTTTTTTGTTTTTGGAATTTTTTTATTTTTTGGTTGATCATCTGTTTGTTGAACCCATTACATTTAGCTGCTTCTATTATGTGTATATATTCATTCTTGTATTCTTCTTTGTTCATTGGTATATTTATTAATCTGTATTATCATGCTGTTGAATGCTGCTTCCTTGTATGATGTTGGATTGAAACCATGAGCTTTGATATAATTTAAATGTAAAATTGGAACTTAAACACAGTGAAGCCAATCATATTAATGGATATCATTGTATGATTAGTTGAACTACACACTCTTACATTTATAAAAAGTAAGTGAAGCTTTAAGAGTGTGTAGTTCAACTAATCATACAATGATATCCATTAATTTGATATAATTGTCTGTATGAGTGTCCTTTCTGTAGATGCCAAATTCAAAATTATTCTTATATTTTATTTTCTTCAGATTCAAAAATGGTGACATGTTGTCTTGCTTCTGTTTTGACAATAAACTTAATAGAAGGCTCTTGTAGGTTTAAAAGTTTTAGTGCATCTTCCACATGTTTTTTGTTTATAATGGCAAATACATTTGCATATCTGTGCCAAACCTTAAAAATGTGGGGAAAAGCCTTAGTGATGTGCATCTCAAAATAGCTCCTGAATAAATCAGCATAGGTGATAATGGATTACCCATTACAAGTCCTGCTTTTTGTTTAAATTTTTTTTCCTCAAATGTAAAAAATGCTTGATTTATGCACAACTTAGTGAATTTAATGTATTCTTTTGATGTGTTCTATTAGATTGGCTGACAGCAACCATTTTCTTAAATAGACCAATAATTTATTCTGTGGTATGCTTTGACATCAAAAGAAACAAGTGTGTTGTTTGGTGATAATTTTACATCTTTAATTTTATAGATGAGGTCCATGGAGTTTTTTAAACTTAAGATATCAAATTTTGGTAGCAAATGGAACTGTAATGATAACCAACTTGCTAAATGTACATCGGAGTGTTTATGTTATTAATAATTGGCCTCATACTTCTCTCAGGTTTGTGGATCTTGGGAAGGCCATATAACCTACCTAAAGATGGGTTGTGAACTTTTAATTTTGTACCGATCTGTTTATGGAATCAGGTTACTATTTTCCAAAACTTCTTCCATGGATTTTATGCATTTTTTCTAAGGGTCTGTTTTGATTTGTATAAATTTGTCACCATTTATCAGATCTAGCATCCTTTGTTTGTAGTCTTCTTTATCTAAAATGATAATTTTATTGCCTTTGTCAGCTTTGTCAAAATAACATTTTTATTGTTCAGAGCTTTTGTTATTTTTTGATAAGATCTTGGGCCAGAGTTATTATTTCTAATTTCCTGTAGTACTTTTGCCAACATTTTTCTAAAAAGGGAAAAACCTTTCCAATGATTAGTGCCGACATTCTGCCAATAACAATCAAATACAAAATAGGGAGAATGTGGCAGAAAAAGAATCTTATTATATCACAAGTGACAGTCTTTCAGATTCCAGTTAAAATAAATTCCCCCATCATGCACTCTTGATATTTGTTAATTTGCATTATTCATTAATCTTTTTTTTTTAAATCTCCTAGCAATATTTATATTCTGTTTGAAGCCAATAACTGCACCATACAACAAGGAGAATGTTCTTAAGAAGGCTCTGAAGCCTCTAAGTCAGATTATGTTTCAAAACAGGAGTATATTAAGAATAACGTGCCTATTTTACTCCCACAATGATTAGTCACCATTCAGCCTAAACCTGAAGTTAAGACTATAACTTACAATTTAAGACTTGCTTTTTTTTTTCTGCATAAAAACACTATGAGCCTATAAAATTCTTTTTTGTGAACAGTAGCTGATTTGGACATAGTTTTTTTTTTTTGGATTTATTTATGGACACTCATTAACATCTCAGGTTATCAGCATCCCATTCAACTCAGGGTGTGAAATGGCTGACAAATTTTGCTCAGAGGCCTCTCTTTCAGGCTTCAGGTTCTTTCACGTGCTGTACATGTACGACACAGGACCCACAGCTTTACTTCCCTTCCGAAGGAAGCCATACTTAGGATTTTTATGCCCCAAAAAATCCATCGGTCTTGGCTGGGTTTGAACCCGCGATCTTGGGCGTAGGAGGCAAGTATGGTAACCACTACACCACCAGGATCGACAATTTGGACATAGTGCCATAAATGCAGCAACAAATGACTAACCATGCCGTTTGAATGCCTCTGTGGGGGCTAAGGATGAATATTTTTAATAATTTTATACATGTAATATTAATTAAAAAGTGCTGAATTAAGTGTGTATGAAATTGGTACAATTGTTTGTTATTTCAATTTAGTTTAAATTTATGACAGAACTTATAATGCAACTAAGTAGAGAGCACACAACGTGATACTTGCAACTGCAAGAAAAGTTTAATTTTTGTTGTGCACTGAGTTTCTGCTGTTCTACGATGGAGGTAACTTGAGAATGTGATTTGAATGTCTTGAAATAATGAAACAAACTTTAAATAAAGCATTAACTTATAGTGTTATGTGAGAAGGTATCTGCACTCTAGAAATATGAAACAGAATGTGAAGATTTTATACCATTGTAAGACCTGATAGCAAGATTGAAATATGAATATTCTGAAAAATAAAATGTTATCATTTATAAAACAGATAATAATAGATCCTATAAGAATTTCTAACATTTGTTCCGTTGTTTTATTACTTTCTACATTTGTAAGTCATCTATTGGCACTTAGGAAAACTAGCTGTATAAACTTTCATGAGCAGCACACACGATAAAAGATAAAAGTACAGTACAACCATAATGCATCATTACTTAAGGAAAGGCAATTAAATATGGGTGTGGAAAGGAAGGCATTAGGAGCTGCAAATATCATTTGGTATATGAGAACACAATTGAGAGTTGTTTTTTATAAAATCTTTTAGTCTTAGTTTGAAGAGCGGTTTTTCAAAATTTAGTAAGAGATTGCCACTATCATAGTGTACATCACCATTGATCAGATAGTTGGTAACTTCTGGGCTTCCCAAACATGTCCTTACTGCTCACATAGGGTTTTGTGTTTATCAATTGACATGCCAAGCTGGCTGCAACTTATGCATCTTGCTCTAATCACACAACAAACTACAACTTTTTTTCATAAGGATAGATTTCTTGTATACAATTTGGATTTTCAGAACAGCAATAGCTAGGTGCTGTTAGTGTTCACAAGACCATGTGCCTGAAAGAAACACAAGCTATGGGTGGATTAACCCTTCAGTCACTGATGAAAGGAACCAGTCACATAACACACATCTGCTATGGGATCACCTTGTCATAAACAATGAACATTTGTAAACTGGCAAGCTTTGAGTTTTAACAACTTTGTTGCTGTATATGCAGAACACACTGAAACCCCAAGTTGTGCTAAATTAGGTATTGAGTTTGTTGCCATTCAAGATTGGGGCCTTTTTGGTCTAATTTGTTTTCTGTGTGTCTTTGCATGTGTTTCTTGTTTTGCACTGAACCAGTAGTACCAAATTTATTAATAAGATCATAAATTGCAGTTCTGGAAGGAAGTAATTGCTCAGGGAACTTCCAAATAAATTCCTCATGTGCACAATGAGCCAATTCCTATTTTAAACAACATTTATGCACAAAAATGCATTGCTCTAAAGTCAGCTGTCCTGCCATCTTCGCAAATGAATGTAGAGTGGTGGCTACTTGGAATTTCAAGAACATACAGGCAGGCGAATGCCTGGGAGTGGGGAGGGATGTTAGCCTTGGCTGAGATGCAAAACCCCATTTAAGCGGTGAAGACATATTCTGGGAGCTTGGCAGTATAAATAAGTTTCCTCGTCCAGTTATTTTCATATTTTCCTTACCCTAAAAATGCGAATGCTAGATGCTAAATTCATCTGTGTCATCATTAGCAGGTAGATGTTGATGAAATATTATTAATCTTTTAATTTTAATGTTGCATTTTTTTGCCATCTTTGTCTGATAGTTCATTTAATTTATGGGGTCATTAAAAGTCATTTCCTTCAATTCTTGCAGATTTTTATAGCATTTTTAAAATTTTTATTTTATTTTCCAGCAATATGACAGACAAATCATAGTTGATGCTTTTCCACCGTTTGATATTTTTCTATGCTGAGGAAACTGACCATCCGGCAGTCAGAGTGATCAAATAAGCTGATAAAGAATGTGGCAAGGGTAAATTTTGCATGAAATTTGCTGCACGAAGTTCACTATTGTTCAGTTCTCAGTCTGCGAGGTTGTTAAACCTCAGAATGTGTCAAAAACAAGCTAGGCAAGAAACAGGGTAGGTGGGAGGGAAAAAAAAAGAGCTTGAAAATGTAGCTTGTAATCAGTACATTCATAGTACCTTGTGTGCAGTGAGAATGCCAAAATCATAATTATGCAAAAGTATTTTTTACAACTAGTTACAATATTTGAGAATGATCATCTGGTAGAGGTGTTATATCTATATCATTAGGCCTATAATATGTACTTAAAATTGTCTCTTTCTAATTTATACAAAATATTTAAAATAAAACTAAATAATAATGATTTTATAACCAAAATTGCAGGCTTTCACAGCCGGTGTTGCATGTAAATGCTAAAGTTTCTGTGATATAGTCTTGGTCCACTAGAACTCTTCCCAGATATTTTGTCACCTGCTGCCGAGACAATGGAAAAGTGTTTCAGAAATATCAACCATGTCATTGAGGATATCAGCCATAGCCACTGACAAAACTTTTGGGAAGAAAGGATTTTCAATCCGCCCCAGCTCTCTAGCCTGGAAGTTTTAGCTTATACAAATAATTTTATAGTTAAACTACATAATTATGAAAGCTAAGCAAAATATGAGCTAAATATTAAATTATATATAAGACCAAAACCCAGACAGCATGAAATTGGAATTTAATATTACTTTGTAATATGTTTCACAGATATTAGGTTCCAGATAACACACTTTAAAACCTTGTGGCCAACAGACCACTTCCACCTATGTACCAAAGTGAATGGATAGATTTTGAGAATGCAGGAAAGAAACTTGATTCACTTTGATCTCTTGATTTACTAGCTATCTGTGGGAAAATAGTATATTCCATTGATGTTGCTGCTTATTATAGGCAAATTATTTTAAAAGAGCTGAAAATTGAGAATTTCACAATTTTAGGCATGCAAGTTATGAAGATGAAGACATTTTATGATTTTTAAAAAATATCCATTTAAACCCAACAAAAAGATTTATAAAGGAAGCCATGCCTGGACAAAAGAGAATGTTTGATCACCCTAGGTAAATCAACAGCCAAAACTTCAGTTTGATAGTTCAGTGAGGTACACTTAAAACCTTCTATTCACAAGTTGGTTGCTTACTAGCATGCTCCCTTTGCCATTAACAGTATCTAATGCTGTAAACTAAGATGCCACAACACTTCACCATTTTAAAACTTGGACAATTAAAAATATGAATAATGAACTCTGTATCAACACTTCTTAAAGAAGATACTGAAAGAGTTGCCCAGAAATTAGGCCATAAGTACAAAAGAACTGATGAATGTAAATGAAATGATAATTTCTTAAGATTGAATGCCATACATAATGGGCAACCTTTCCAGCATCTTCTATCAGAAAGGGGAGTACAGACTTCTTTAATTATATTTACAATATCCAAATTTTAGAAAGGGCAAATTTGTAGCACTGTGAGTTTGCAGTATCAGATGCTAGTGCTGGCTTGGGGTAGGTGGGGGGTTCATGGTGGTAAGTGGCCTATTTGCAAATGAAAAATTTTAAATGTGCCTTACAGTATACAGAGTTGACTTTGGCACTTTCAGCAAAACAGCAAACAGCTAACTTTCTATGATAATATATCTAACATATCCAATGAGAAAAATGCACCAGACATTGTTTAAGAATAAAAACACCACACATTTTGAAAATGACAGAAATTTGAAAGTAAACTTTGCAAAAATTATATTATATTTTTATAAAATATGTTAATTATAAAAATTAGGATAGATATTTAGGAAAAGTAAACACAAAATGTGAGAGTAAATGAGAATACTTCTCTCTTCTGGAAATCATCCAAAGAAGGGATACACATCATTGTAAAAGGTATAGAGAGATAGGGTCAGTGTTGTGGGTACTGGATCAATAAGAAAATCACCGACTAAATTGAGATAAAATATTAGTAGAAAGATTTGTATTAATTAATACAAAACTAATTGAGTAATAAGATGGGATATTAGCCCTTCTCTTCTGAAAAGGAAGGGCACATCAATAGTTGCAAGTGGAGTCAGTATCTTTAAGACCGTGATTCCACTTACAACAGGAGAGAAAGATGTTTTAATATATATTTAAACTGTAATTCTGTATACTGTATTTTACATTCCCTATTCAATAGCATTTTTCATTCATTCATAACAGTAGAATAACTATACTCTCTGTCTAATTGTAATGTTCCCCTTCCAAAATGGTTCAATTTCCTTAGATATGTTGCAGTTGGACACCTGTGTTATGTAGGCATCTTCCAGCACACTGAACACTCATCCTGCAAATCATTTCCAGAGATTGCATACAATCCTCTGCACATGTTCAACATTGGTTCCTTTGTCATTCAAATATAAAAATGTTCACTATCTCTTAAATTTGTTTTTGGCACAAACACATCATAAGTGCACAAAGCATTAGCCCAAACCCTTGGAGACCTAACAAATTAGTGTTGTGGAATCACAAATTTTGGTCATTAATAGCTCAAAAGCATACAGTATCCACAATAAATTCTTGTTCCAAAAAGCTAAATGTTGAAAGCCTCGACTTATAGCTATTGTGCGACTGCAGGGAGATGCATTTGCATATAAGCAGTAAATTCAAATTCATATTTATACAGTATTTAAAGATAAAGACAGTACAACAAATTTAATTATTTAAATATTTCAATTCTATAAATATTCAAAACCTTTTAGAAAAAGAAAGTTCATATTGTGATTTAATCTTACCTCCTGACTTGATTTGTTGGCAAGGGACTTGTGGCAGTAGGTGAAGTGGCAGTGGTGGTAGTAGTAGTGGTAGTAGTAGTTGTAGCAACTGTTGTAACAATAGTTGTAGTCATTGACAAGGCATTAGAATTGACCTTAGGATCTTCACGTGGTGTACGCCTGAACAATAAATCAAACATAATATAATCAGATGCAGCAGCACTTCTTCTGATTGTTTTCTACTAAATTTTTCAACTCTTTTGTTTACTGGCATAATAATGTTACCAAATTATGCAATTAGAAGTCTAAAGAGGTTGCCTTCAAGAATTCTGACCACCAAAATTTTATTACCAAAAATCTAATTAATATTACTACTTTATACTTAATTTCTAATAAGAAATTTTTAAAAACCAGGAGAGAAAGTTTGGGTAATTCATGGGATCGAATTCCAAGTGTGCAGCATGTCATGAAATTGGGTTTACTACCTGTTATTCTCCTCCAGATACCTCTGCATTTATAAAAGGATGGCATAATTGAATATAAACCAAGAACATTTATTAATTAATTATATACATTTCAAAAGCTTCACTGTGTTTAGTTCCAATTAGAATTTTCGGATTTGTGTAATTTCGATAGTTCTTAAAAATTTTAGAAGAGAGAAGGTTCATGTCAGTTAAGCAGCGAGACTAACAAGAAGCAAAGCGAAGTTGGAGCACTATAGGTTTGTGAGAAACAATTCAGTATAGGGATTGTGTACCTTTTCTATAGTATGCTGGAATGTTGAAGGGTTAAAAGTGAAAATAAGAAATGGTGACGTTCATTGATAATCAAGTGCCTAGATGTGTTAGCAATAGTCAAGACATGGATATTAAAGGATTCTGTTATCAATGTCACCATGTATGATTATTGTGGAAAAAAAAGGGGTGGAAGTAAAGGAAAAGGTCAAGTGTCTGGGTCATGGGATTATTTGTAAGTAGAGATAAAAGTTTTAAAATTAAAGGTTGAAAAGGATTTAGGAGGCAATATGTGGTATATATTCACTGATCTATGTGGAAGAAGTATACAAGTATGTCTAAATATCATTTATAATCCACCTAGCTCTTCAAGTTTTTATGATTCAAATCTGTTCATTAAATTCAGACTAGACATTGAAGAACTATAGGAAAAATATACAGGTGTAGAATTAATTAGTGGGGAATATAAATGCAAGAATATGGGAAGAACATTTTAAGGTAAATTTCAATGCTCTGGGTCCAAGAGAAGCAAATTTAGAGAAGTGTTGTAGTAATGATAAAGTTTTCAATAATAAGGGTAAAAAAGGGTAAAAGAGTTTTGTGAAGGGAATACTTTTGGATGTGCAATGGATTAAAATGGAAAGATTAAGGGGGAGAATTCACTTTTGAAAACAAAAATGGGCTAAGCGTTTATCATATGTTAATTACCATTGGTCTGAAGGGCTTTGAGATTAGGATATGAAAAGTGCAAGTAATCATTTCTAATTAAAAATGCAGCTCCAAATGATAGATAGTAGGAGATAGCAAAATTTTGGGTTAGGTATCCAATTAAAATAGTACAGACAGAAAAATTATTTAGCTGAAATGTTTCATACAAAGTTAAATCAAGGAGTGGAACATACAGGGAAAAGAAATTTGTCAGCAACATTAAAGAATAGAAAAGTTGAACGTATTTTTAGTACAGAGGAAGTCATCAAAAGAGCAGGAAACAAAATGAAAGGGTCTGAGGGGAGGCTAAAAGTGAATGATAGCTGTTACAATAAAGAATGTTCAAAAACAAGAAGGGTACAGAGAGAGCTAAAATGCAAGAGACAAACAAGAGAGCAGACAGATAGGGGCAAATTACCTTGTAGAAAGATGGAGATACAGGTGCCTATTAAATGCAAAAAAGGAAGAGTGGGGAGAAATGCTTAGCCAGAAGTTAAAAGAGGTAGCAAATAAGAATAACAAGACAATTTGGGCAATAATAGGTGGAATGCGCAAAAGAAAGGGAGGGGATAATATGACATCACCAACAAATTGGTGTCAAGTTTTATCAGGGTCGTTTGGGAATAAAAACCTTGGTTATACAAGATAATATGAATATTGATAATCTATGGAAAATAGACTTGTTAGATAGCAAAATGACTTCAAATGAAGTATGCCAAGGAAATGTTGGAATGCTTGGGTAGAAGACCAAAACAGATTAAACATATTGGGGCAGCTAGTGAACTTAATCTTTGAAAAAGAAAAACTACCAAAAAATTTAAGAGTGGGAATTGTAACATCAATTTATAAAGGAAAAGGAAACATTAGGAACCCATAGAGAAATTAATTTACTTACAATATTGGGGAAGTCTTCCATGGAATGTTAGCAAAAAGATTACAAGAATGGGCAGAGAAAGAAAGGAAAATTTTAGTATCAATTACGCTTTAGATAAAGCTTAAATGTAAAAGAAAACATTTAACAATATTTTTATAATTAGAACATTAGTTGATAAATATCATAGTTAACAAAAGAGGTAGAATCTATTTGTTGTTTTTGGACTTAGAAAAAAGCTTTCAACACAATTTCTAGAGAAGCACTTTGGATCAAACTGAGAAAGAAAGGAGCATGCCAGAATTTTATAAAGTTAATTAAAAAAATTTATAAGAAAAACAAATTTTGTATTAAATATGAAAGGGGGAGGGTTACAGATAAAATATCAAACAATGTAGGTCTTACACAAGGATGTAAATAAAGCTCAGTTCTCTTCAATCTATTTATTAATCATGTTCTAGAAGTAATTAGTAAAGATAATGCACATTCGCCAACTATAAATAATATAGAGATAGCAGGTCTGCTCTTTGCAGATGATATGGTAACAGGATCTTTAACAAGTGTAGGATTAAAACCATCACTAGAAGCTATAGGCACATTTTGTAGAAAATGGGGTCTCAAGATAAATAAAAATAAATCTAAGATTATGGTGATAAAAAGGCTTCAAATGAAAAAAACAGAAAAAAATGTGGTAGGAGGGCACAGAAATTGAAGTTGTTAAGAAAATTTATTATAAAGATGCTAGGTTATACAGTAATGGGAAATGGAGCAATCAAAAAAGAAAAGCAGTAGCAGAAGGAAAAATAGCCATGAACGTAATCTCATCTTGTGTAAATAAAATACCAAATATGCAAGTTAAATGGTCAAAGAGAATATGAATATATAGTTCAATAATGGAGAGCAGAATGAATAGCAATTTGGAGACCAGATGGAGGATGGAATGGGATAAATGCGATAAATAGACTATTTTGTAGAACAGTCCTAACCTTGCCTAGATCTTCACGTAATCATGTTGCTTTAATAAAGCGAGGAAGATTTGGCTATAAAAGCAAGGTCAAGAAAGTACTGAAACACTGGTATAGAATACAGAGATTAAAATAGGAGAATATTATCAAACACAGTGTTTGGTAGCACAAGAAAAAATTAAGGGGAGAGAAACTTGGATATCCAAAATATTCTACAAGAAATGGGCATGGGATGAATATGGTACGAGGAAGAAAAATTGGGAAAAGGATTTTGGAAAGAGATAATAAGAAGAATTGAGGATATTGAAAAACTGGAAATGTGGGCAAATCTTAACGCCAAAAAATCTCTGAAATTATATAGCAATTAAAAAATGTGTGGGGAAGAGAAAGATATATTGAAACCTGTGATAAGGCAGGAAGGGAAGAACTAGTAGCATGGTTTAGAACAGAGTAATATATTTAAGTGGAATAAAAAGTGGATATATTAAGGGGGTTTGTCCTATGTGTGAAGAATCAGATATTACTTGGCATTGTATATTAGAATGTAAGCAAGCCAAGTATTGGAGGGAACAGTTACTATTACGAAAGTGGGAAAATTTTCAAAATAAAATAAGAGGCAGAAGAATTTTAAATTTAAAATCAGATGAAAATATTAGGAACTTGGAAAATACATAAGCAAGGTGGGACAAAAACGTTTATGGAAGGTTTTTTTTTTTTATTGATTTATTTAAGGACGCTCTTTAACAGCTCAGGTCATCAGCGTCCCATTCAACTCAGGGTGTGAAATGGCCAACAAATTTTGCTCAGAGGCCTCTCTTTCAGGCTTGCGGTTCTTTTTCGTGCCGCAAATGTACCACACGAGACCCACGGCTTTACTTCCCTTCCGAAGGAAGCCATAATTAGGATTTTTACGCCCGAAAAAATCCATCGGTCCTGGCCGGATTCAAACCCGTGTTTTGGGTATAGGAGGCAAGTATGGTAACCACTACACCACCAGGACCAACGTTTATGGAAGGTGGGTAAGATGAATGGAAACAACAATGCTGACAATTGCTCTATTTAGGAGCAAATAAAGATCCTCATTACATACCCAATCTGGGGTTAATTGTAATGTGATACAGAAGAAATGTAACTGCATAAAGTCAGGGTGAGCAAGTGTGAAATATAAAAGTTTAGTGATACGTATATATGTACAGAGAACATGGAAAGGAAAACTGTTTACTTTGATTTTAGTATGTTTATCTGTTTGGGAAATTGTATGAAATTGGTTCTTTTTATATGTTAAAACATTTTAATTTTATTTGCATGCAAATTAAAAATGGGGAGGGGAAAAAAATCACACAGGAACAACTAGCTTTATACTTATACAATTATGGTGACATTTTTGTTTAATACATACAAAACTGAATTTTATCACTCAAATGAAACAATTATATACAATTTAGTAGTTGGAATGTTAATTCTCTTTTCTTTGGAAAGTTCTTTTTTGAACTTGAATTGTTGTAAAAATGTAATAATATTATGTAAAGATATTAAGATCAATAAATTCATTCATTCATACAAAAGTATAATTGCTCTGAATAGCTCTGATCGAATGAGCTAAAGGTTCCAAGTTCATGCTTTTTCACTAATGGAAATGCTTAAAAACACTGAAAAGTGTTCTTCTCAATAATAATTAATACTGATAGTAAAGCTCTAATACTGTATCAGGCAATACTTTCTTTGTTGTTATTATTATTGTTTCAGGTTATATTCTTGAATAGCTAGTGAGTTGCTTCAATACTCTTATGATTCGCTTACCATTGAGTTATAGAGAGCATGTTTCACAGGTTTTTGCCCGCATCATCAGCTGTGAATCCACTGCTGGATTCGTTGATAGTTCGATGAACTTGGTGTAGCTCTCATGGACATTTTATGAACTTTTAGATTAATTTGTCTTTTGTTGAAATCTGGAAGTTCATAACCTTATCTTCATATTTTTATACACATTTTCCCCCATATTCCTCGCTCCAAAGGTCTAAATTTCAGTAATTTGACTCCCTTTTCTATATCACATTTAACTCTCCAAAAGATGTGCAATGCTGATTCATCTATCTGATTGTACCTGATGTTTCTCCAGTGTCCCTTTAGCCTAATTCCAATGTTTCTTTTTGTTTTGCCAATTTATACTTTGTTGCATTCCGAACAGTTGATTTTATAGATTCCTGGCTTCTTCTCATCAGGTATTCAATCATCACTGGAGCTGAACAGATTATTTAGGCTGAATTTGTTCACGGGACAAAGTAATACCAAACTCCCTGAATATTTTCTTGAATATTTTGATGGCCCTAGGATAATAAGTAATTTTTTGTGAATGGTAGAATCTTTTCTTGCTGTCAATGTTGTGAACTGTTTTAACCTCTTCTTTTGTTTGAGTTTATTGATTTTCTTGTCTATAATTTTTACATCAGGCACATTCAGATAGATAAATCAGTGGTTGCACATCAATTTTGGAGAGATAAACGTGATATAGAAATGGAAGTCAAATCACTGAAATTCATAGATAGACCTTTGGAGCTGAGAATATGGGGAAAAAAAATTTATAAAAAAATATGAAGATAAGGTTATGAACTTTGAGATTCCAACAAAAGACAAATTAATCCAAAAGTTCATAAAATGTCCATGAGAGCTACCCAAGTCTATCCAACCATCAACGAATCCAACAGTCAACATGCAGCTAATGATGTGGGCAAAGGCCCGTGAAACATGTTCTGTATAACTCAATGGTACACGAAGCATAAGAATATTAAAGCAACTCACCAGCTATTTAAGAATATATTAAGTTGCTTCACTGTATTAGTTCTGACAAGTAAGTAGTTTGAAATTTCAGATTATGTTAAGTTGTTCTTGTACAGCAAAGTTACTGCCAATAAATTATTACAGAAATATTAACAAAAAAAAAAAAAAAAGGTGAAATGCAGTGAAATATGCCCCTATATAGTAGTTTATTTTATTAATAATTTTGTAGAACACTACTCACATCACTTTATGATATATTTCTCTTTATTCCCCCATTTTGATAATTGAGGGATAAGTATCATATGCTAAAACTGCTGTAAAGTGTGAAAAACACAATATACATTTTTCAGACCATGCTATGCTCACCAGTTTCTTAGCCTAACTTTTTTTTTTACCCCAGTAAAGTTTAGAAGCATTATATTTTCTCAGTTAAACTTAAAGTAGGAGAAAATAAAATAAATAAAATAAAAAATAAAAATAATAAAAATACATAAATAATAAAAAAATAATAATTGTGCACACCAATTTGCCCACCTTAATTCATGTGATATTAAACATAATTAATTACCTTTTATTTCAGGAACAACAGAATTTTATGTCAAAGAAGAAGGAAGAGGAGGAGGAGGGGAAGGAAGAGCTATTGTTAATCTTCTAATCAATGAATCTGTAACTTCCATGTTTAACAGCTGTTCATAAAATACGTATGTTTAGCTGCAGCAATAGTAGCAACAACAGATAGATTCAGTAAGAAATAAACATAACTAGGATGCGATTTAGGAGCAACATCATCAGAGGTGCTGATTCTTATACTATGCTTTAATCACAAATGCCTGCTTTCAAAATTACATAATAAATAGTAAATTGAAACAATAATGGTAAAAAATCTTTGTACTGTGTGGTTCTGGCTGGAATCTTTATTTTTCCCAATTACACCAACATTTTAATATAAATTGAATAGTTTGGGATTTTCACAGTGAAATTGTATATTCAAATTTATATTAAAAAATCTTCAGTTTAAATTATTTTCAACTTTGCTTCACTTTTCAAGTTATCTAATGAAACTATCATGTTGAACCTCTAATAAAATATTCAAATGACAAAGATGTGGGCAATTTGCTTAATGATATTAGTACAAATATATAATACAAGCTTGAGCCAAAATCTTAAACATTTTCACCCATTTTGAAAACAATATACCCATAGTAGTGCCAAGATCTTTAAAAAGTTTGGAAACCAGTATAACTCCCTGGATTCAAATGCATAAATAATACACTGCAAACTATAGAACCTACCCACTACCTAGTATTCTCTATTTTTCAAATTGTAATCATTTTGCAATCTTTTAAACGGAAATAAAGGTAACACAAAAGGATACAGGTATATAAATGCACATACACTATTAGCTATGTTATGGGATTGACAATGAAAACAAGATTCCTCACTGTGAGAGTTCTTTCACAGCTTTGTCTGTTGTATACGAGAGTCATACTGAAAGTCGCGAGCAATCCATTGTTAAAATTCAAATTGCAATAATATAACAAAAAGGACTGCAGGATCCTAATCTACACACTTTACACCACATATTGCCATATTGTGACATCATTAGCTTCTATCATGTAACCACAGGCAGTATTTCCAAAATGGTGGACATCAATGTTTTGTGTTGACAGTGTATTATTATTGAATTCCTTGTTAAAGAGGGAAAAACTGATGCTGAAATTCACCTCAGACTTCAACGTGCCTATGGAGATATGGGTGCTAGCAGTGTTAGGAGATGGGTGAATCATTTCAAAAATGGGAAAATGAGTATTCAAGATGAGCCTCATAGCAGTTGCCTGCGAATTGCCTCCATGGAACGCAACAAGGAAAGAGTTGATGAGCTTATTGGAGAATATAGGTGTATAACTGTGGATGAAATTGCTACAAAACTTGCAGTAGGACATAGTGCAGTGCAAGAAATGATAAAACGCTTAGGTTATCAAAAAGTTTGTGCCCATTGGGTCCTATGTTTATGGACCAAAGACCACAAACTTCAGAGAATAACCATCAGCCAAAACCATCTTCTGAGATTTCAAAATGGATGTGATAATTTTTTGAATGATTATTGTGACCGGCGATGAAAGCTGGTTCCATCAATGTGAGCCTGAAAACAAAACGCCAGAGTATGGAATGGCACCATTTGAATTTGCCATTGAAGAAGAAAGCAAAGACAGTGTGATCTGCTGGGAAGGATATGGGTGGCATCTTCTGGGATGCACAGGGTTGCATTCAGGTTGATTTTCTTTAACCTGGACAAACCATAAATGCTGCCTGCTATATCCAGACACTTTGGAAGCTTTTTGTACATTGTGCAATAAGCACCCTGGAAAGAAGATCATTCTGCAACAGGATAATTCACACCCTCACACTGCCCGCATTACAATGGAGAAGATCAGAACATTTGGGTGGGAAGCTCTTCCACATCCTCCTTACAGTCCCGACTTTGCACCCTTAGACTACCATCTTTTTGGTACTGTTAAGATACCAGGCCAACACTACGACATGAAGGATATTCAGAAAGCAGTGCATCAGTGTCTTCATGCAGCTGAAACAGAGTCCTATTGTAAGGGTATTTTCAAACTTGCAGAATGATGTGAAAAAGGTGCAAAGAAATGGAGACTATGTTGAAAAGTGAGTGAAAAGTTTGTAGATTACGATGATGCACTTGGTTTAAAATAAATATTAAAAGATTTAAAAATTGTTGCTCACTACTTTTGGTATAACTCTTGTATCTTGACTTCTTTGCTTCTATTTGTGCTTCCCTTTGCAAACACATGCTGCTATGTTGCATCGAATGTCTTTGTATGCTCTGTTTAGCAATTCCTTGTCTTTTCACAATTAAAAAATAATGTGCACCTTGCTACAGTATGCTTCAAAAACATTATACTGTGCACATTGCAATTTATCAATGATTTGTGAATAAAAAAAATGATCATTCAAGAATACAAGTTATATATATATATAAAAGGTGTGTTGGATGCGGGAAAATGATACTTCACAGAACAATTTATTCCTATTAGTTATAATGAAATTATATCTGGAACTACATAAATGCATTGATGGATCTGGAAAAACAAATGTTTTTGGGAATAATAGATTGAGGTCTCGCTGTATATGATCATTTTGGATACCTAAGAATGTGCCACTTCTCATTCATTTTATAACCATAAGATCACCAGAGAACAAAGATTCAATATTACCAATATAAATTAAAAAAGGGTATAATTTTGACAAATTTAATGTTTAGAATTAGCTTTCTGGAATTCATGTTCTAATAACTAGAAGTAATGCTAACACTTGCTTTGTGAGCCTAATCTTAGACCTTAATTATAATACCAATACTTAAAATAAACACAAACTTCTGGAATTCTAGTGGCACATCAGTTAACTGTAAGTTGTATAATTAACTTGTGCAAATCATAGTTAAGTATAATAACAGTAAATTGGCCAAGTTAATTCTATAAAATGTCTTCTGGAGAGCGAACATTTGCAAAAATGAATGAGTAACTATTCTATTTTGAGTCAGCATTAAGCGACACTAAAACTTCACTAACTGAAGTTTACTGACTCATTTGTATATTTATTCTTTTAATTTTACAACTATTCTATAGTTATCTGCAATCCCTTATAGTACTAATTAGAACTTAACATTACAGAATTTACATAAAGTTGGCGACACTCTTAAACTTCAATTACACAAAAACCCAAATGACATCACTTTTTTATGTATACCATTCTGAAGAGAAACAGAGCAAGTTTGTTTAAACTCCATTAACTGCCAACCATAGTTTCCATAAAATGACCACAGTTTGCATTAGTTGCAAAGATGGTGACATTCAGCAACAAAGAAAGTTGTGTGAGTTAGAGTTTCATTGCAGAAAATGTGAAATAGTGTTTGATGGAAATTTCATATTAAGAGTTTCATAGCAGCAAGTGTACCACAAGTGTTTAATGGAAATTGCAATCAGCCACCAAGCAGGAAGTCAATATACCAGGGCATGTAAAATTTTAACTATGGGTTGTTTGTTCCCTGGCATGAGCAAATAGAATGTGGAATGAGAGAGAGATATTAGAAGCTTAGAGAAATATGTGGGTACAGTCCTGTGAGCTTCAAATGCCACTAATAGCTGTGTGCAAAGTTCTGATTGAGAAATGGACTATAAAGTCATACAAATAGCTGTTACAACATATGCTAATAAAAGCTGATAAAGAAAAGAAAAGTGCTTTCAGTTTTGTCGTCAGCTGCAATGACAGGCAAAAGAGGATAATGATTTCCAGAAGTAACTAATTTTCGATGATGAAGTGGAACCATAAACATAATTGTCGCACAGGGACATATACTCGTGAATACAGAGCAGTACTAAAATAATGTGAATACAGAGTTAGTTTGGTGACATATTTTAATCACTTGCTTTTTAATTGGACACATTTTGGGTACATTCACTCCCATTATCAGTAGAAGATCAACTGGTAGAAGCATAATCTGTAGGTAGTTAGAGAAAGTTATTGAATATATCCAAAAATGGCATCTCAAAGTTATTGAGATGCCACAAGTTATTGATGCAGTTTTATTTTTGATGACAATGCAAGTGTGTTTCAATTATTTTGTTTTTTTATCAATTTCATGTTTTCTGATTCAAAGTGGGCTACCACTGCCGATAAGAGAACTGCACTTTGAAGCACTATAATGTGCAACAAATTTGGCAAGTTGCTTTTCAGAATGGTATACTAATGAGAGTGATAATCGCTTTTCCTTTTTGTTTTAACTGTAGTTGAAATAGTGTTACTGGGAATTGTGTAAACTCTGTATAACATAATATTATAAAAAATAAAACTATTTAATTGCAAGTTATTTATTTGAAAAACATTGCTGTTGCCAGCTCATGGTAAACAGCACTTTTATACTCAGAATAAAACTAAGAAAGTCAAAAATATTAAGCAAGCAACATGGAGATGGAGGTTATGTGGAAACAACTGTACCTTGATAAGTGTTTCTCGCGGAGAGATGCGGAGCGGGTTGGAAGGGCTGAAACGGGAGACGAATGTAAGGTAGGGCAAGAGCCAGCTTTTATTCTTGCTTGTAACTCCATGTATCTGCGATAAAACCTGCATGCACGACAGAGAAAAAAAAAAAACAAAACATGGGGGGGAAAACCAGGCAGAAAATTTCATGCAACTATTGCAGACAGCTATTCAAAACCAAAATAACTTTGTATATATTTTGCTGAAGTACTGCATAATGATTTTTCACCATCATAACAGAAAAATTAAAAACAGCACAAGCAAATACCTTAATAAATAATAACAGTGTAAACAGCTTGCACGCTCACACAATACTCAGCATGTTATGTCAACCTGCTTTGTAAATACAGTCAGAAAAATAAATGCATTTTCAGTCATTCATTTCATCTGGACAGCCGAGACTCATGTGTCCATGTCTTATTCCTCATTCCTGAGCAATATTAATCTGCATGAATACACAGTTTTAAAACATTTACGATTCTTTTTTGACAAGTTCAATAATATGAGTGCAAGATGAAAAGTTCAGCCTGGCAGTAAAAGACTGTGTTTTCTGAGTCAAACAGGCACTTAGTGCCCTTTAAGATCAATGCACTTAGTCAAACTTTTTCTAGTGAGTAGATTCCATTCCGAAGTGTGATGCTGGAAGGTCTGCAAAATACCTATCTATGGCTGCAATAACTTCTTCAATGGATGCAAAACGTGTTCAGTCAAAAATTTCTTTAAATGTGGTAATAGGTGGAAGTTAGAGGGTGCTGGTGAATAGTGTGGATGTTTTAAATCCCTCAGTTTTCCCATTGCCAAGGCAACTTTGTGGGCAGGTGCACTGTCCTGGTGTTTTTTTTTGGGGGGGAGGGGCACAATCCAGGCCTCTTCTCACATATTTTTTCATCCAGTTGGTCCAGAGGACTTGTGTAGTACTTGCCGGCTATTATGTTACCCTTTGCAATATTATCAATAAGAAGAATCCCTTATCATCACAGAAAAAACTTGTCATAACCTTTCCAGCATAAGACATCGACTTCACCTTTTTTGGTGCAGGGCCTATGACTTCCACCCACTGCTTTGAATGCAGTTTTATTTCTGGAGTATAATCACGGACCCATATCTAATCCACAGTAACAAAGTGGCGCACAAAATCAGCTGAATAAAAACATGGTCAAAAAGTTGCTGTGAAATTCATTTTCACATTTGCTTTTCGTTAGTATATAACAAATACGGCACCCATCTTGCACAAAGCTTTCTCATCTTTAGTTCATGTAAAATGTACTGTACACATTCTTCTAGTATGCCTGTGGTGTCAGTTATTTCATACACCTTTAATTGCCAATTGCTATGCAAAGCTGGGAACTTTTCATCTTGGCCTCATATAAAAAGAAAATTTATCTAAGATGATTTAGGAGCATTACAATTAGAAACTTTATGCCATATGCAAGTGGTAAACACTTTTTATACACTCATGTCTGCAAATGCATTTGCCTTATTCAAAGTTTAAAATTTATTGCATTAGAAATTTAAGGTCAAAAGAGAAATAGTTTAACTGTGCTACGTTAACTTGTACTTAGTTATAACTAAAAGATTCCTAGCAAATCCTATAATTCAGCCATATAATTCACTTCAAGGAACAAACTGAAAATTATATAAATAGCTTCTAAATTTAAGAAGTTATAGATGAAGCTATGATATGTACAGCAAATCTTTGCATAAGGACAAATGGAGGTTTCAATTTCTTAGTACCTCAGGATGATACGGTAATATAAAAGAAAAAGAAATATAACTGCAGCAATATATATATATATATGCATGCTTAGGCTATGAATAGCTATTTGCACTTTAAAACAACTCATGAGTTTTAACAAAAAACAATGCATTAGTAGGTTTTGGTAAATTTAACATAAAATCTCTATTTTAAAAAATCATATCTATGGGTGTGGAAAACAGCAATTATTTTAAGCAACAAAATGTAAAATGCAATGTAAGCAATAAAACATCTAATGATGTTAGTCAGCTAAAGCAATATTTTGTCAGACTTTATATATGGACAAGATACTTACTTTTCATCTGACTCAAAACTTTGAGTTCTCCTCAAGACAACTTCTGGAGATTCTACGTTGTTTCTTGTTTCTGGTCCTGGAGGGGTGGTGGCTTTCTCACCTATTCCTATAACAAAACATTTCTATATAGGTAACAAAGTATAAAAAGTACACCCATTAACCAAAACATTCTGCTTAAACTTTTTTTTCTTTCTTTCTTTTCTTTTTTTTTTTTACACACACACACACAAGTCCATTTACTTACATAAAAGTAAGACGCGTTTTGGGAGAATTTCTTCCATTTTCAGTTGCTCACCGAACTGACATTACTCAAAATGATGGCTGGACACCTAGATGTTTCTGTAGTGGCCTCTGTTAGTTGAAGTAGGAAATTGCTGAGTTCATTCATAGGAGAAAACTCGAAATTCATTGGGTTTTTCCTATTTTTTAATATAAATTTTTTTTCCTACATGGATAACTCCAATGGGTTGTCAAGATGTTTCAGCAGTTTAATTTCAAGTTTTAGGTCCAAAAGTGAGCTGCTACTGCTGATTTATCCACCTGCTTAAACCGAATATTCCTAAAATGTTCTTTCCTCAGAATTTCCAAACTTCTCTTTGTTTTGCCTATGTAGCTCTGCTCACAATCTGCACATTTTATTCCGTAAATTCCTGATTTCTGTTCTGTTGATATGGAGTGATTGATTGAGTGAGTGATTCTTGATGTTGTATCTGTTCTTTGGGACTAACATTATCTCATGTTCTTTGAAAATTTTCTTGAACTTATGGTAAATTGGATGGTAGGTGAAACTTTTGAATTTGTATTCTTCTTTTGAGTTTTTCAGTGTGGAAACTTCCCTTATCCCTTTTTGCCTTTTAGATTTATTGATACATATATAAGTATTATTGATTTATAATAAACAATATCAATTCACCCACATACCAGGAAGCAAAAACATTGACCAAAGTCTTCAATTCCTTTAAGAGATTCCAAAGTTTGAGCATTAAAAATTCAGTTGATCTAGTCAAAAACTTAAAAATAGCAGAATTACGGCTAGAGATATAATGGGTTTATTTTAGGTAAAAGCCTTAATCCCAAGCTTACCTACAGAGAAACTTATGCTTATGCTAAAAAAATAGTTAAAATGAATAAATTTAAAAACAGAAGAAGTAGAAGATTTATTAAAACTTACTAATATTTGCATTACACAAAATTACTTCAGCTTCAACAAAAAATATTACCAACAAGTTTCAGGCCTAACGATAGGAAACCCTTTGTCACCTTTTCTAGCAGAGTTATTCATGAGTTCATTTGAAACACTATCACAAAAGTCTTCCCTTTAACTTTCAAGTCATGGTATAGGTATGTGGACGACATTTTTGCAATAATACCAAAGAAACAGTCAATAATGCCCTGAAACTTCTTAATTTGCAACATGAATCTATACAATTTACCTTAGAAGAAGAAAGAAATGGTTGTCTACCATTTCTAGATTTAAAAATTATAAGAAATGGACATTGTTTGAATTTTGGAATTTACAGAAAAAAACACATACGGACAACTACATAAAAAATGAGAGTTATAACCCTATTCCACATAAGTATGTATTTCACAGTTTGGCACACAGATTGATGAATATTCCACTCACAGAAGCTGAGTACAAAATAGAATACAAATAAATAATAAAGACAGCTATAATCAATGGTTTCAACAGACACAGTGATAAAAATTATCAATAAATCTAAAAGATAAAAAGGGATAAGGGAAGTTTCCACACTGAAAAACATACATACACAAAAAAATACAAATTCAAAAGTTTCACCTACCATCCAATTTACCATAAGTTCAAGAAAATTTTCAAAGAACATGGGATAATGTTATTCCCAAAGAACAGATACAACATCAAGAATTTATTAGATTGTGCAGTAGAAGATCCCCTATCAACAGAACAGAAATTAGGAATTTACGAAATAAAATGTGCAGATTGTGAGCAGAGCTACATAGGCAAAACAAAGAGAAGTTTGGAAATTCTGAGGAAAGAACATTTCATGAATATTCGGTTTAAGCAGGTGGATCCAAAAACCATGAAATAAAACTGGAAATTAAACTGCTGAAACATCTTGACAACCCATTGGAGTTATCCACTTGGGAAAAATTTTTTATATTAAAAAATAGGAAAAACCTAATGAATTTTGAATTTCCTCCTATGGATGAACTCAGCAGCTTCCTACTTCGACCAACAGAAGCCACTACAGAAATATCCGGGTGTCCAGCCATCATTTCGAGAATGTCGGCTCAGTGAGCAACTAAGGATGGGAGAGATTCTCCTGAAACGCATCTTACTTTTATTGTAACAAAAAACCCTAAGTTTAGGATATATTACCACTCCATTGTCAACAACTTCGTAAGTACAATATTTATATTATCTTTTTTTTTTAAAGGTATGCTGATGAAACAAAAAGAATAATGATTAGAATATATCATCTCAAATGTTTACATGATCACCGTTTTATATTTACAAGGAGTGTTTAATAAATTATGCACTTGGGTAAGTTGTATTTGCATTACACAGTGAGCCTATCAGTACAGGTCAGCACATGTATGGGTATGTTATGCATGTGAGTACACTGTGAGTCGAATAGTTGCCAAGAGGGAATGGACAAACGTGCACATCTACAAACTTTATATTATATTATATAGGATGAATCTAAAGTCCTTCCCTGGTTTTGAGGGTGGATACAGAAGAAACCATGATAGACATAGCAGAAATACTTTAATCAATGGAAAGATTATCTCTCCAAGTGTGCATCCATAATAGGTGCCATAGCATATTTTAGATTTAGCTGCTGGAGGGTTATCATAGAGAAAACATGGCGTTCACTGGTGCACATAAAGTTTTCTGCTTATTACAATTAGCTAGATGTGAGTCAGTTCTGACGGTGCAGCAACTTCATATCAAAATCAACAAGAACCACCTACAGCTAAAAAATTCATGCATAGTATAAAAAAAATTGAAGCAACTGACTGCTTGAGTGATGGACAATGAACATGCCAACCAAGAGTGTCAGTTGAGCATGTGCAAGAAAAATTTGTCAGGAACCCTAAACATTGACATGTTGCGTGAGTCAGGAATTTCACATTTTGCAGCCAAATGTCTGGCACATTTTTCATCAATGGCCTGAAGTGAAACCATACTGAATAGAGCTGTTGTTGGCACTGAGTCCTGAAGATCACAATCATTGAGCTGATTTTCAAGAGGAACTAGAAGGAAGATGATTTTAATGAGTAACTGATTTTTAGTGACGATGCCACGTTTCATGCATCCAGCAATGTGAACCATTACAATGTATGCATTTGGGGCATGGAAAATCTAGTGTTGTAGTAGAACATGTTCGTGTTTCCCCTAAGTCAATAGGTTTTGTGATGTTTCTTTGTCAAAAGTGTATGCTGATTTTTCTTTGCAGAGAAAACTGTTATTGGTCTGGTGTACCCAGACATGCTTCAAAAGTGTCTAATGCCGCAATTACATGCACACAGCCAGGACTTTATTTATCATCAAGATGGTGTTCCAACTCATTTTCATCATGAGTCCCTGAATACATCAATGCTGAAATTCCTAATCATTGGATTAGACATGCTGCTCCAGACGATGACTTCTTTGGTCTCCATGGTCACCTGACCTAATCCACGTAATTTTTTATTGTGGGGTTATGTCAAAAATTGTGTGTTTGTACTTTCTTTGCCACATGATTAGCACAGCTGTGAAAGAGGATCATGCATGCAGTCGCTAATATCGACGACCAGAGGTTGGGACATATGCGACAAGAGCTGGACTATAGGATTGAAGTCTGCTGCATCACTAATGCAGGACATATGAAACACCTGTAAAGTATGTTTACGGAATTTGGGAATCCACACAGTGAAACTTTTGTTAATCTTATTTTGATTTAAAGTAAAACACTAAAAATCATGTCGTCACATTAAAACTCTCTTTAAGTTTCACAAACACACTTATAAAAGTAATTTTGGTACATGTTTCGTGAGGTACATTCCTCACATTGTCAACCAAAACGACGACTCTTCCTCACGAAACATGTACCAAAATTACTTTTATAAGTGTGTTTGTGAAACTTAAAGAGAGTTTTAATGTGACGACATGATTTTTAGTGTTTTACTTTAAATCAAAATAAGATTACCTGTAAAGTATTTACAAATTTGGAGAGATACTCTATCCACTAATATAAGTATTTCTGCTTTGCCTGTCATGGTTACTGTTCTATCGACCTCCGAAACCAGAGGACTTTAGAATCACCCTACATTTACATAATATATTTTTTTATATCATATTAAAAGGGGCCAGGAGTCCATTGAAGATGAGTGGAAGTATGTACATAAAAAATGTGTCAAAAAGTGGAAGCTGTGATTATGGAAGATTATTGTAACAGCTCATGAATTAGGCATTTCAGCTGGTAAGGTTTATGCAATCATTTACACACATCTGATGATGTCAAAGGCCAATTCTTGATAATGGATACCAGAACATAAAGTATATTGACAGGAATTCAGTCAGAAATTGGACTTCATCCTAAAAAAATCCTGACTACTTTTCCTCAAAAAGTGTTACTGAAGATAAAGCATAGGTTCACCACAAAGACAAAAAAACCAAACAAAAGTCTAAGAAAGATTTTTATTTTTTCTCATCACATATTAGAGATACAAATTTTCAAGAGGAGAACAGATCTAAGTATTTGCTGGAAAAAATTGGAAGTACAATGCGCCTGCATTTTAGTACAGAATGCCAGCAAAGATCAAGTGTTTGACAGTTGTCTGTGTGTAAATTGGAGTTGCTTTGTAACAAGGAGTGTGCTGCTCTAAAATTTTGCTTCCATCTGTAGAAATCTGTATGGAAGCACACACTATGTTATGACAAGCATATGGCGATGATGTTCTGCCACAATCAACCCCACTTCAGTGATTCAAAGAGTTTGAGGAGGACTGTGTTTCAACAACAAAGCAGGACGATACTACTACAATCAATGCAGTGAACCAGACCATGATTAACACAGCTGTCATCATTGATCAGGAAGGTCAACAAATAACAGTGGATAGACTTGCAGATGTGTTACAAATTACAGATTTTCCATGGTACTGCATTCACCATTCTGCACAATTACTTACACGTGAGATGCATCTGGTAGATGGGTGCAGAGATTGCTGATGCCTGCCACAAGTAGATTTGTGTAAGGAGTTTCAGTGTCTAATAGTGCATTATGGTCAGGCATACCTAATTAGACTTAGTTTCACCATTACAATCCCAAAAGCAAACATGCAAGCTCATCTGGAAATTACCTGATTCTCTAACATCAAAGAAGACAAAGTATGTTTGGTTCGCAAAAAGGTTATGGTGATTGTGGAATGGTTTATCAATATAAAGTATTTCTGCAAACAACATTTAATGCGGAATATTGTAGGGCTGTTTTGAACATCCTGGGCAAACACATTCAATGAAAACTCCTGAGCCTCAAATATCTGGTTGGCACCATCAACCCTGACCATAACAATGCAAGCTCTCATATTTGTAATGTTGTTGCTCAACATTTGGCAGAAGAAACATCAAATGTGTGCCCTACCCTCCAAACAACCTGGACCTAGCCCAATGTGAATCTTTTCTGTTCCCTTGTCTCAAAAATGAGCTTCAGTGCCAGCCTTTTGGTTCATCAATGGCTGTTGTGAACAAAATGGAAGTGATTCTGCTAGACAATGTCAAAAAATGGTTTCCAGGACCAGCAGACACATTGAGCCAAGTGCATGCAACTCAATAAAATGTACTTTGAGAAGGGCCATACTAATCTTGATCCTGCCTTGAGTATTTCATAAATAAAAAATAATTTAGTAGCTCTTATAGTTCATGCACTTTTACTTGAAATTTACTAGGCATTAACCTATTTATGAATAATATTTCTTTGTTCTAGCTGTTATTTGCTCAGGAATGTCATTCTTTCCAGCTTATGCAACATGAGCGTTTTCCCATTTAGTGTAAAGTTATCGCAGATTCAAACAACTAATCATGGGCCTGGCACCCAAGAGAGGGTGAAGGTAGAAAATGTTCTGCAAAGAAACCAATTCTTTATAATGTCATTTAAAAACACTATGAAAACAATATGTAAGACACCACCTCCATGGTGCAACTACTAATCTGAAAATCCTAGGTACAATTCTTGGTCAGGCAAAGTTGTCTGGATAAGTTTCTTTTCCCTTAGCACGGGAAGGTGAATGCTAAATAATGTTAAAGACACCAAGGACTTCACACTCATTTGCATCATTAATTCATTTCATTCATCCCTAGAGACTACTGACATTCACCAACATCTACACATTCTTGTTCACATCTACAAATGTTGTGATAAGACCAACAAAGTGACAATAAATGATATAATGGAATTCATTCTGCAAGTATTGTGTTCGTTTCTGCTAAACACTTCTCAAGATCAAAAAGAACTTGATATGAGGATAAGTTTCCAGCCTAACCATTTTCTAAGATGATAAAGACAAAAACTATATTTCACTTTTCAATATAGTTACCCTTTATTGTATTACACTTCTCACATCTTTGAATTAACATTTCAATTCCCTCCCCCCCAAAATAGTCAGTAGTCTTGTCTGCAAAATGGGCATAAACAGCATCCATCACACTTAAATTTCCTTCCTTCAAGGTCCTTTTCAAGATTTGAAAAGAGGAAATATTCACTGGGAGCAGATCTGAGCTGTATAGAGGATGATCAATCTCTTTGAAGCCACATATTTTCACAGTTTCCTTTGCAACAAGAGCTGTGTGCACAGCTGCACTCATGAAGAAGATGCACATCACAACTCCTTTCCTTGCCCTTTCTCTTTGATGGAAGCACACAGTCTGTGCAGTAGGCCAGCATAGTACTCCCCTTTACTGTGGTGTTCCTTTCTTTGAAGCCAATGAAGAGTATTCCTTCACATTCTCAAAAGATTATGGCCATGATCATCTTGGTTGACTGAATGACCTTAGCCTTTAGAGGTGGTGTGTCACCAGGTTTATACCACTCCAATGATTCTCTTTTTGACAATGGATCATAGTAGAGGACCATAGTTTCATCTCCTGTAATAATGTTTTGCAGAACTTCTCTCTCTCTTGTTGCTACGGCAGAGCTCCAAAAATACCTGACAACAGATGACTCATTGCTGCTCTTGGACTGAGGAAAGAAATCTAGGCACCCATCTTTTACTAACCTTATTCATGTTTAAATGTTCATGAATAATTCAAAGAACTGTTGTTTTAGAAAGGTCAAACCTTGCTACTATTTCTGTAACTTTGAGCAGCTGGTCTTGCATAATTTCTCCTTCCACAAGAGTGATATTTTCAGGAGTGAGCACCTTCAAGGCCGATTTGCATGTTCTTTGTCTTCAATACTTTCTCGACCCACTCAAAAAAGTTTGACCCATTCTTTTATGGTAGGATATGAGGGGAATGCTTCCCCATATGCACTGTCCAATCGCTGTTTAATTTCATTTGGAGAAGTACCATAGCTGAACAACTGAACACAATGGAATGGAAGTTACAGCTGCAATTATTTACTTAACAGATTAGGTATGTAATCAGATAAGGGTTTTGTGAAGGCGATAATCCTTATCAGTGAGGCCAGAAACTTATGGACCTCCCTCATATACACATATTGCTTTCTCATGCCGGACAATAAAACATAATTACATAAACAACTTATTATATTAGTTCACAAAGGATACCTGCAGCATTATCTAATAACATTTCTTGTATGTGTGGGCTAAATGCAAATATTGAGAATTTGTATAGATCCTTGTACCTACAGCTCTGATTTGCATTGTTCACACATCTTCTTGGAAAGCACCATGTTCCATGTGCATATAAATGGGGAGGAGGAAGAAAATCAAACAAAACCCACAATACATTAATGTATTAAACATGTTCACACAACTCCACTTACTTACACTTGGACATATTTCTTGGGCAATTGCACAGTGAAAGTAAGTGAAGTTAGTGCAAACATGTTTAATACATTGTAGGATATATTATCGTTCCATTGTCTACAACTTCTTAAGAACAATTTATTTAAAACCCACACTCCTCATCAGGTTTAAAGTCAACAACTTTTTCCTATTTTTTTAAGCCTATCTCTTAACAACAAAGGTCTAAAGAGATGATGAATGAATGTCTGATAAAATGAGTGTATAAATGAACCTGGAACCTGCAATGCATTAAGTTACCTGGCATTCACTTTCCAGGATATGGAAAATGCAGAAAAATCCCTACCCAGGCAACTGAACTATGTGATTTAAACCCTGGGCCTCAGGATGTGCAGACAGACACACTGGCTACAAAACTTGGAGAAATTCCCTTTATTTTAGACCTTGTGTATGACATAATTTATAGTGTGACATCATCGTAAAATTGACCAATGAAACGAAAAAAAAATTGAACTTTGACCAATCACAGCTGAATTACGGAATGAAATTTTCAAAAAAAATTATCAAATCTGTTTTATCACACAACATACATTTTTCTTGTGATCAGTGCAGTCAACTCTTTAACTGCACTATATAATTCCTGCACAAGCATCACTGAACACTAGAGGTGGTGGTGAGCTATTGATAGCAACAAAAGCATAGACAATTGATAATCTTAACCAAAATAAGAGAGTTCAAAATATTTTGGTGATGCATCAAATATGCAAACTGATCTTATCATTAGGAATTCCAAACCACAGAATACAAAGAAAAATAGAAACAATGTACATTATCTTTTTTTTTCCCCCTCAGCTTGTAATTGAATGGTAGCGATTGTAACAGTCAACTTTTGTCCATTTCAGTCTCATGGTTTCTAAATAGAAGAGATATTTATAAGTATAACAAGTGTTAATATTCATGCATGGATTTTAAATATATATCACTCTTATTCTTATTCTATTCATGAAATAGTCCTAAACCCATATTTTGCTCTCCTATATAGACATTGACAATCAGCATTCTTCTTTCACAAGATTGCTTGAAATGGTTAAGTACAAATATATAATTATTACAAATTTGTAAATGTAAATTGTTAATGCAAATACGTACTGCAAGAAACCTCATATATAATGTACTGTAGACATTTTTATTGCAGAGAGCATCCATCAATTGCTATAAATGGAATATATGACAATGGATGATAAATAAAATTATTATACATGGCATCAAAGAATGACAACTTAATTCATTTTTTTAATTTCAATCTATGTAATGTTAATATGTTCTTATCACACACACACACACACACACACACACATATATATATATATATATATATGTGTTGTTAAATGCTTTGAAAGGCAAGTGAAGCCATTGGGTCTGTGTCATAGATTTATTTACGGTCTGTAAAAGAACCTCAAGTCTAAAAGATACCTCTTGAGCAAAATTTATAGGCAGTTTCATGCCCTGATTTGAATGAGACATTAGTGACCAAATATATTAAAGAACATCCTTAAAGAGAGAGAGAGAGAGAGAGAGAGAGTGAGTGAGTGAGACAAGGTATGAAATCCTGAAATGAGAGACTTACGTAATGTGAGAGGTTTAGTCTGTTCTGCCACCCTTGTTCTAAAGGAGCTGGGATGCCTCCATTCTCCAATACTGGGATCTTCAGCCTCGCCAGGTGTTCTAGTTGGTGAGCCTGAAGCCTATTAAATAAAGATCCTTAGCAACTTTATTATTTTTTTTTTATAATTTTTATAATACTGTTCAATGTGTGTTATAACATTAAAACCTTTGTCACTAAATATGTGTGTAAAATTTCAGACACAGGTTAAAGCATGCAACAAAAGTGTAAGAAAAATGTAGTGCTTCTAACAAATGAACTTTTGAATAAAGGTTTCACTATTTTATCTTACAGCATACATTGCAATAATGTTGACAGCAATATACTAGCCATATTTGAAAATCACAACACTCCTTCAAGCCTACATTTGGTTTGTAGTAGTTATCAATATGAGTATAATTTTGTATAATACTTTTTCATTTCATGATATATATTGTTTCGATAGTGTTTACTAAATTTTCTAATATATTGCAGCCTTCTAGAACATCCCATATATTTCCACATATAACTCTGTAATGCGTTTGTAGTCTAAAAATAGCAAGTATAATTGGTACACTGAGCTCTCTTCCATTTTTTATGTATTTGTTTCACTATAAATATGGCATTTATAGATGATCTACTCTTCTGCTGCTCTCCTAACTGCTACAAATTGTAGCTTCTTTAATATTCCAGCATGTATTTTATAGGCTGTAACTTTTAACGAAATATCTCTAAAAGTTTCACAAGCATTTCTTTTGTCTTTTTATATGTATTATTTTTTTCTCTATTTTTCCATTTGTCTGGAACTTCTCACTCATTCTAAATTAAGTTAAATAATTTAACAAGACTGGTTTTCAATATATTAGTTATAATATATGTAACTGTCATTCTTTGCACAAATTTGTGTGTTCCTATGTGCCAAATCTCCGTTTCCCTTTCTCTCTTGTCTTATGCAAGTAGTAAACATCTCCCTGTGTCCTTTCTCCTGATAACTCCTTCTAGTAGTGATATTACAGCCTTATTTAGAACTTGCTACAAATATGACTTAGGCTTTAGTGTGAAAACGAGTAGCAATTGGGGATTAAAACCATTTATAATCAATTTAAAATAACCTAAACGACACAACTTTTTCAAAAACAAATAAAAGTAATAACCACAAATAAATAATATAATAAATTCAAAGTGAACAAACTAAAATAAGTAAAACATTATAAAAACTTTCCTCAAAGACTCTTGCCCACATTCTCAATTCTAGAGGGGGGGGGGGACAAGAAATCTTAACATCTTTTGGCCAGCTATTCAAAATTTGTAGGTTCTCCATGCCACCCCCACTGACCAAGGATATACATTATATTTTATTTATTGTAATTCTCTTTAATTTTGAGGGGAATAATTATATTCTGTAGAATTTTCAGCTTTCAATATGTGCAAACTGAAGGCAAGCACATAATATTAATGATTTTATTGCTTTGCTTATTGCGTTTTGCTATTACATTCATCTATATTGTAAATTGAAGGCAGCACATGTTAATATTAATGTTTTATATTGCTTTGCTTATTTTACTCTACGATGAGATTTCTTTAAATTGTAAATTTAAGGCAAGCATTTGGTAATTTAATGTTTTGCTTATGAAGACTCAACAGAGGTATGCAGAACTATAGCATTTGAACATTTACACAACCAATTCCCCGAAACAGAGTGGCTTAGAATTTACACAGATGGATCTGCAGACAAACAGAGAAATAATGTTAGAGGTGGTATATATTGTAAATATTTGTCGCATTATTTCACACTGCCTAGACATTTCACAAGTTATGAGGGTGAAATGGTGGCAATACAATGAGCGTTGGAACAGATATACCATAGGACTGATATAAAAGAAAATACAGTAGTGATTCTTACAGATTCAGATTCAGCTTCAGCTATACAAGCTATAGAACGATATGATAATTCATATGCAATGTAAGGGACATGAGATCTTATTATAGATTACTCCAAACAAAATTTCAACAAATAATACTATTGTGGATACCAGCACATGTGGGAGTGATAGGTAACAAGAATGCAGACTTTCTGGCCAAAAAAGGGGTAGTGCTATATTCAAAACAATAAAGCCCTGTGGATTAAATGTAAAATTAAAAAATATCAAAACGATCATAGAACAAAAATATCAACATAATATTCAAGTGGAAATATCTAATAAAATTATTCTAATATAAAAGAAACAGTACAAAAAATAAAACATCTATAAAGGAAGGAAGCATTGCTCAATTTAGACTGGCAACTGGACATGATTTCTGGCGGAACATCTATACAGATTTGGTTTTATGAATGATAACACATGTAAGATCTGCAATACTGACAAGATTCTAAATGGAGAACATCTATTGGAATGCACAGAACTGAGGAAAGTTGCACCTGATGGGAAAATATACAAATTATATTGGCTGGCCAGGGAAAAATTGATGGATCAAAATCCTGATCATCAACAACAACCACCACCACCACAACATGTTTTGTTTATTGTGCTTTGCCATTAAATTTCTCTTGTCAATTCTATAAGTAATATTTAATGCACTTTTGATGAGCACTGTACATCTGCTTGACTCTTTTGTTACAATAAATGCATGATTTGTACAATTCTTTTCCCATAAATAAAGCTTCCCAGCCACACTTAGGGTGCCTTCCTTAGTATGCTTCTAACTTAAATGCATGAGCAGCCATTAATGGGAGGATGCCACATAAAATTTTACATTTATATTAAGGAAGAAGAGGTCTATAGCATTTTGCATAACTAATGTCCTGACAATATGACAATTTTGTAAGTATGTCATGCTTTATGAAACAGAAACCCGTCAAGTTGCTGCAATTAATTGCCTGGCACCTGTTGAATTGCAAACTTTAATGAAACAGGTCCCAGGTAGATTTACAGTCAAGATCATGGAAACCTTGAGCAAATACTCCTGTCCAGGATGAAGCCCTTGTAGAAAACAATAGGAATTACTCCTTACTTTTCTACATAGGTTTCACATAAAAACTATCCCATATGCATAGTATTTTGAATCCGTTGACTGCAAACCTTGCTCCCCACTCTTTCCCAAACAAGTCTCCCCTCTTGTCAAAGTTCAGAATCCTGGCTGCTGGGCATGTCATGCTGTTCATTGCCGTAAATCAAACACTGCACATGTAGAATAACTTTTACATTGAAAGCTCTGTATTTATGTCTTCAGGCAACTGTCACTTAGAACTCCTGCTCAACAAGGGTGATATTTTCTTGAGTCAAAACATCCACTGGCCTATATTCATGTGGATCATGTTCAAGGCTCTTTCTGTCCAAACTGAATAATGTTGACCACTGCTTCATAATGAATTCTTTAATATCATTTGGTGAAAGCTCTTTAGTTAAAAAAAATCTTTGCTCTGTATTCAATGTTTAACATTATGCTACATTATGCAACATGTTTGACTGCAAATAAATGGTGTGGCCAGAAAGTAAATGTAGTGTTTATACTCCTGAAACATGTGAGAGTCAGATAAAATGAATATCACAAAAATGAATCATGAGCTTCTGTCAGTCCAGAAACATGTGGACTGACTGCACCTTGCAAAAATGCCATAAATAAATGGCACACACTTTCCAATTATTTTCAAATTAAAACAGTTCATATTTTACTGGCTGCTCTCTGTACATTGTCTTATATGGCCTGGAACACTTTTCTATGACGTGCTATAAAATCCAAGCTGACAGAATATTGCCATCATTTCATACAGGATACATTTTATTCATTTGCAAAATTTCTCCAGTTCATGCTACACTATATGAACCATGTATCTAGGTTAGTATTCAACTGCAACGAATCTTCCAATCTTTCTACCTCATTACATAGGTACATAACTCCTAGCTTCTGGTACTTACTGCATTAGGAACTGTTTTAACTTCAGGTACAACAGGGAATCTTGAGGGCTCATCCCTGTTGGCCTTGTTCTTCTTTTCTGGTAAAAACAAAAACAAACAAATAAATATATATATTTTACACCTTTAAATATTAAGAGATTAATAATTTTAGCATTGGTCATGAGTCAAATAACCAGGGTGTTGGGGAAAAACATGCAAGAAAGATTTTTAAGTACTGCATTACCAGAGATTCTACTGCTATTTATTTAAGCTTATTACTGCTTGAGCAATTCTGTGTCACAAAACTATTCATCACCATGCACTGCTTTAAAAATCTATTAAATGCTACATTTTATGCAGTTAGAAAAACAAATTTAATTCTATATGATTATTTCAGAGCTCTTATTGCTTTTATATCTTAATCTTCCTAGTTCGATTATGACAATTCCATTGGGAGAGATCTAGTAAGCCAAGAATCAATCTACAAAATTATCTGTGTGTCACAATTATTGAAACCTGATTCATCTGGTCCCCAAATTTCAACTCTATATAACATTTTACTCTCTACAATCCAGTCACATATTTGTTCTAACCAATTTATTTTCAAATTGATATTTTTATTAAAATAAGATCTCTGCAAACTCATAACCATGTTTCTATCTTTTATCTCTGATCATTCCACCTTCTGTTACTAGGAAATCCAAATCCAAGATTTTTCCTAAGTGCTTCAATTTCCACTCCTTCCCACAACCATTTTTCCATTTTTTTTTTTTTTTTTTTTTTTTTCCAATTTATCCCCCTTTTAAAACCATTATTATTAGGTTTATTTAAAGCTCTTTTTAACAATTTTAATCATTAGCATCCACGCAATTCAGGGTGTTAAATGGCCAATAAATTTTGCTGAGGCCTCTTCTTTCAGGCTTGATTTTCTTTTATGTGCCATAAAGAATAGGGGATGCTTCTCTTCTGAAATTAATATTTTTTACAATCTAAAAATTCATCTTCCTGGCTGGGTTTAAACCTGTAACCTTGGGTTTATGAGGCAAGTTGGACTACCACTAGACTGGTAGAACCAATTTTTTTTGTAAATACTATTATCTTAGATTTGCTTTTGTTTATCTTTAAACCTCACTCTTTATAAAATCTGCCTATAGCTTTTAATGACCTTTTCAATCCTACATTGTTCTGAACTGGCTACTAAATTGTCATAGTTATGGTTTATGTGTTACTTTTATTAATTTTTTCTAATATACCAATAAAGAGATTAAACAGCATTGTACTTAATTTGAATTCTTGTTCTGAAACCTACATTATTCAGATTTCTTTTAGTCACCTTCTCCCTCTCAAACTTTATATGGAATTCAATCTCATTGTAAATGTTTTTAATAAGTGTATAAATTTTTGGCTTAATCCTCTTTTTACTCAGCTAAAATCATAATGCTTCTCTAGATATTGTAGATATTTGTAGATTTTTCTAGCACATAAATCTACTTTTGTCACTACAACTTAAGTTCTAACTATAAATATATGTAATCAGCCATTCCCCTTCCTTTTCTAAGCCTGATTGAAACTGTGAAAGTTTTCTTTTCCTCCCCATCCATTCTTGGAACCTTTTATATAATGCTACAGTACAATTTTTCCTATTTCTGAAGAATTCCTCTATAATTAGCTGGATACTTAATGCCTCTTTTACCTTTATAAACTGAAGTTAATATTCCTCCTATCTATCAGTTCTTTGGCATTTTCATGCTTCAAAAATTAAAACAATCTCATTAAAATATTAATTCTATTTTTATCTATATGAAGGCCCAAGCCTTTCAAAATTCTTTAGAGAATCAATCTATTGCAGATGCTTTTTAATGTCATATATTTATTATGGAAAACTACTAATCAACCTCTTGTGCAATCAAGGTTTTACTTAATCTCCCTATTTCAATTAAGGTTTAGAAAAGGCCAAAGAACTGCTGATAATATATTTGTTATTAAAACAATAATAGATAAATACTTAGCAAACAAATGGGGTGGATTATACAGTATTTTTCGACCTAGAGAAGGCATATGATAGAATTGACAGAGGTGTTATTATGGCATAGTGAGATGAGCAAGGAGATGATTGTGTTGCTGAAGGAACTTTACAAGAGTATTATGTGTTGTGTTGAGTATGGTGAAGGTTGTGTGACAGATAAAGTAACTTAAGATAGGGGGGCTTAGGCAATGGTGTAAGTTGAGTCCTATTCTTTTCAACTTGTTTATAGATGACATAATGATAGGTCTACAGAAAGTGAATATTCACAAGCCAATATTAAATAAGTGGAGATCCCAGGCTTACTTATGCCGATTTAATGATTGCATCCATTTCAATAATAGGATTAAGACATGTGTTATCAGAAATTATGACATACTGTAAAGAATGGGACCTCAAAGTAAATCAGGAGAAGACCAAAATAGTGGTATTTAAAAAGTGAAATAAGTTGAGGAGGGATGAGAAGTGGTATATGGCTGGGGGAGGGATACAGATTGTGAATGAATTTCCTTATTTAGGAATGGTTTTGAGTGCTTGTGATCATTGGGAGAAACAGAAGAAATTTTCGTTAACTAAGGGTTTATTATCTCTGAAGTTAATAAGAAATGCATTAAAATCACTGTATGATTGAGTCAAACTACGCACTCTTTTTGCTCCATTTACTTGCTTATAATATGTAGAACTAGTTTCACAAACCCTTTTGTTTGCATCCTCAGCTAACCATCAACTGTTAGCTCATCCTCAGCTAACAGTTGATGGTTAGCTGAGGATGCAAACAAAAGGGTTTGTGAAACTAATTCTACATATTATAAGCAAGTAAATGGAGCAAAAAGAGTGTGTAGTTTGACTCAATCATACAGTGATCTTAATTATATAATAGCTTCACTGACAAGTTTTAATAACATTTTTAGTTAAAGAAATGCATGTTTGTTGTGGCAGAGTTGACGGTAAATTGGGTGGAAAGATTGTATATGGCATTGAAGGAGTCTAGGTGGATATATAGTATTGAAACATGGGGATGAGAGGAAAGCTGGATAGGGTACTTAGTAGGTTTTGTAAGATTGTGTTGGGAGTCCCACAAAATGCTGCAAATGCTGGAGCACTCCTGGAAATGGGGATGGTTGGTGTGAGAGGATGTGTAATGGAGAGAGTGTTGAAGTATTGGTTCAGGATACAACAGGTGTTGTAGATTTCTGTGTTAAAGGAATGTTTAAAATTTAGAGAATTTGGGATAGGTAATTTTTATTGGTTGCAGAAAGTTGGAGAAGAGTTAAGGAGGAATGCGGATGTATGGTTAAGAAGTGGTGATTTTGAGAGAGGTTACTGGAAACAGATTAAAATGAGGTTTGAGAATATAGATGGGCAGATGTTACATTCCATAATCAGAAGGAAGAGGTCATTAATGTTTTATCAGGAGAGAGAAAGAATGGCAATGGTTTAGATTGGAAATTTGGAGATTAAGGGGTTGTAGAACCAGTGGTGTGCATGGATTTTGTTTAATATATGGAAATATGGAAAATGTAGGCATATTCTGTTTGAATGCTCAGGAACAAGGAAATGGAGACAACTCATATATGATAAATGGTTAAAGTGAAATAAGCAAATTGCAGCAAACAAAATGATTGATGATCAAAGTCAAATTAAGAATTTGGGGCAATATTTTGTACAGCATTAAGAATATATGGATATGGTCTGTGAGGAGAGAGGACTTTTGATTTGGATTATGTTTGTTTAGTGCAATTTGTATGTTAGAAATATTGTGATTATTATCAGTGTGTTTGTTAAAATTATTGTGTTGGAATGTGTTTCAATATTGGCCTGGGGTACGGTTGAAACCAGGCCATATTGTTATAATGTTATTTTGTACACACTTAATATATATTAAATCAAGGTTTTAATCCATTAAGTCCCTACAAAATACCTATACCAGATTGTTGGTGCTATAACATTATGCCTTACCTTTCTCTTATACTTTTTTTAACTCTGAAATTGTCTTGCCATTATTCTCCCTTACAGTTTCATTTAAATTACAACTAAGCTTTTATGTAAGTGTCATATGTTCACATTCTGCTTGTAGTAATTCTCTATGCATACTATTTAACATTGTTCACAGCTGGTTCTAGTAATTAAATTGAAAGTTAGTACAATAATTAAAACTGGTAAGACTTTAATCCTTTATAGTTGCAGAAAAACTGCAAGCCATTAAAGAGGCAGAAATGTTAAATCATGGTGTGGGAAGAAATTTGACATTCCTGAACCATGCATAAGAGACGGGAGAAATTAAGTCTTTAACTCTATATTTTTATCAGTGTCTATTATCAAATGTTCTACCCCCTCTTTTATTATTTTTTTTATTTTTATTTATGTATTATATTATTATTGTTTTATTTATTTTGCAAAAATACTGGTACTTGTATTAACAGTATTGCTGAATAAATATTCATTTTTCTAGTATTTTTTTATAAAGTATTATTAACTTCTTTAGAAAGAATGGGATGCTTTTATAGATGGTGCATATATGTAAATACAGTAAAATCTCTCTAAGCATAAATTTAGCAGTTTTCATGTATATTTTTAAAAATGAAATTTTGAAATACAAATTTTAATTTCAGTAATTCATCTAGTAGTTTATACTAAAAATATACTAAAACTGCCATGCCTGCAGAGTGTTAACTGGTGGCCATATTACATTAAGATAAGAGTAGCCAACTTTGCAACCAATTGCAAACTATGAAGACAAAGTTGTAAAGTATGACTTCCTTTAACTGTGTCCTACTAATACACTTTTTCATTTTATCCAACAGCTCCAACTTCTGTTTAAGCATAAGAGTTTTCTGCTTGCACTTCACAGAATCCATTTGTGCTGCAGCATGTTAATTTACTTTAGCCACAGGTGTGGCAGTGTGCAAATGCCACATTATCATGCTTGCTTAAAGATATATTGTGTTGGCCTTACCATGCTCACTATTATGAAGTCACACTGCATCTATGAAGCTATTTGAACACAGTGAAAATTTTACAAAATGGCTGAAAATCTAAAACTGTTACATTTTCCCCCTTTTTATTTCCTTTTTTTCCTTAATGACAAGTGCCATTGTTTTGGTATGCTGGGTTTTTGAATGGTGGATTTGAGAGATTTTACTGTAAATAGTATTCCCCTTGCATATAAATACTGTACTAACGGAGCTATTGACAATGGAGTGGCAATATAACCTAAACTTAGGTATTCATTTTTTACACTAAACTCCACTCACTTACACAAAAGTAAGACACGTTTTGGGAGAATTTCTCCCATCTTCAGTTGCTCACTTGACCGCCGTTACTCGAAATGATGGCTGGACAACTGGATGTTCCTGTGGTGGCCTCTGTTGGTTGAAGTAGGAAGTTGCCGAGTTCATCCATAGGAGGAAACTTGAAATTCATTAGGTTTTCTCTATTTTTTAATATGAAAATTTTTTCCCAAGTGGATAACTCCAATGCGTTGTGAAGATGTTTCAGCAGTTTAATCCCTGGTTTTATTTCATGGTTTTTGGTCCAACAGTGAGGTGCTACAGCTGATTTATCTACCTGTTTAAACTGAATATTCCTAAAATGTTCTTTCCTCCAAATTTCTAAATTTCTTTTTGTTTTGCTTATGTAGTTCTGTTCACAATCTGCACAATTTATTTCGTAAATTTCTGATTTCTGTTCTGTTGGTATGGAGTCTTTTACTGTGCAACCTAATAAATTCTTGATGATGTATCTGTTCTTTGGGGCTAAGATTATCCCATGTTCCTTGAGGATTTTCTTTAACTTTTGTGGTAAATTGGATGGTAGGTGAAACTTTTGAATTTGTATTCTTTTGTGTTTTTCAGTGTGGAAACTTCCCTTATCCCTTTTTATCTTTTAGATTAATTGATAATTTTTATCACTGTGTCTTTGTTGAAACCATTGATTACAGCTGTCTTTATTATTTGTTTGTATTCTATTTTGTACTCTGCTTCTGTGACTGGAATATTCATCAATCTGTGTGCCAAACTGTGGAATACTGCATATTTATGTGGAATGGGGTTATAACTCTCATTTTTATGTAGTTTTCTGTGTGTGTTTCTTTTCTGTAAATTCCAAAATTCAAACACACTTCATTTCTTATAATTTTTAAATCTAGGTAGCCAGATTTCTTTCTCTTCTATAGAAAATTGTATAGATTCATGTTGCCCTGAAACTTCTTAATTTGCAACATGAATCTATTAAACAAGTTTCAGGCCTTTGTCACCTTTTCTATCATAGTTATTCATGAGCTCATTTGAAATACACATCACAAAAGCCTTCCCTTTAATTTTCAAGTCATGGTGTAGGTATGTGGATGACATTTTTGCAATAATACCAAAGAAACACTCAATAGATGCCCTGAAATTTCTTAATTTGCAACATGAATCTATACAATTTACTATAGAAGAAAAAAGAAATGGGTGGTTACCATTTCTAGATTTAAAATTATAAGAAATGGAGATTGTTTGAATTTTGGAATTTACAGAAAAGAAACACACACAGAAAACTACAAAAAAAAAATGAGAGTTATAACCCCATTCCACATTAATGTGCAATTTTTCACAGTTTGGCACACAGATTGATGAATATTCCACTCACTGAAGCAGAGTACAAAATAGAATACAAACAAATAATAAAGACAGCTATAATCAATGGTTTCAACAAAGACACAGTGATAAAAATTATCAATAATCCAAAAGACCAAAGGGGATAAGGTAAGTATCCACACTGAAAAACACAAAAGAAGAAGAATATAAATTCAAAAGTTTCACCTACCATCCAATTTACAAGTTCTAGAAAATCTTCAATTTACAACAAGTTCAAGAAAATTTTCAAAGAACGTAGGATAATGTTAGCCCCAAAGAACAGATACAACATCAAGAATTTATTAGGTTGCATAGTAAAGCACTCCATACCAACAGAACAGAAATCAGGAATTTACGAAATAAAATGTGCAGTTTGTGAACAGAACTACATAGGCAAAACAAAAAGAAATTTGGAAATTCGGAGGAAAGAACATTTTAGGAATATCCAGTTTAAACAGGTAGATAAATCAGCAGTAGCAGCTCACTTATGGACCAAAAACCATGAAATAAAACCAGGAATTAAACTGCTGAAACATCTTCACAACCCATTGGAGTTATCCACTTGGGAAAAAATTTTCATATTAAAAAATAGGGAAAACCTAATGAATTTCAAGTTTCCTCCTATGGGTGAACTCGGCAACTTCCTACTTCAATCAACAGAGGCCACCACAGGAACATCCGGTTGTCCAGCCATCGTTTTGAGTAACGGCGGTTCAGTGAGCAACTGAAGATGGGAGAGATTCTCCCGAAACGAGTCTTACTTTTGTGTAAGTGAGTGGAGTTTAGTGTAAAAAAATGAATAAGTTTAGTTTTCCCCTTTTCTATAATTGTCCATGCTTCACAGCAGCTATCATTTTCCATTCCCTTAAGAAATACATTAAGGTTACTGCATGTGCTATTTTATTAATATATTACAGCACTAGTTTAAAATTATGAAATTTTAAAAAGTAGTCCATTCAATAAAGGTTTATATGTAATATATTTGGCATTAGCATGCTTTCAACAAAGATTATTTACATTGTTCAACTCTTAAGATATATTTCCTTTAGCTGTGAGCAAAAACTCTCTTCTGCATAACATTCCACTAGCTTGCAGGGAAAAAATCAGAAAAAAGTCATGTAAAATATTGCAGAAAATCATTTAATTTGAATCTGGTTTTCACACTAGTAAGAGGTATACTGAAGGTGGTGTTTACATTTCACAAAATAATTGGGAAAGTGGAAATCAATACAAAAGGAAGAAAAGTGCTAAGGAGCTCATATGAGTTATAAGACAAGTGCATGCCCAATCTTACCTTCCTCATTACCACTACTAAATGTTTCACTATCACTAGATGTTTCTGAATCATCCGTGGATTCACTTGAGTTGCTTGTTGTTTCTTGACTCTCTACAGCAGCATGCAAGCAAGAGAACTATGTGAAACCATCATTCCCAATGCATTAATGTGCAAGCTAATTTTCTTACCACAACCAAGCTAATTAATTACATTTGTTCATGCTATATATACTACCATCTTCTGAGCCCAATTAGCAATTAGCACCTTTTCTAACAGCACAATGGTAAGGGTTTAATATATTTGGGGTGTCAAAAAAGTTGCCTACTTTTCACAGGCAGTAATATTGACCAAAACAGTAAAGTTTGTATAAGAAATACCAGAGTGCCACCCTTTACCAAGCTATATGATTTCCATTTAGTATCACATACCCTTCAGCCCTGTCTCTCAGGGAATTATTGGGTTGAGAGCATACCCGAATATTCTTTGAGTGGCAATACAAAAAATATACAGTTCTATTCTGTCTGAATGTTGTCGAAGAATGTTGAATATATCAAGATTTTAAATGTTCCTAAACTTAAATATCTTCTCTGTTTCCCATTAAATAAAACATCAGGTATTTTTTTTTATTGTATTTAATGTCTAATTTTACTACTATGGCAACACAGGCAGCGGCCATTGATGATGGGGTAGATGAAATATGATAACTGGGAAAGGAATTTTGGGAAAGAAATGTTCTAGATCAAAGTTTAGGTTTATTTTTCCAGCATTTACAATTGACAAGGAGTTGGAAAGCCTGGAAAAAAACCTTCATCAGAGAGAACAGTCCCAGCAGGATTCAAATTGCAAACCTCTATTCACAATGCTTTAGATATTGTTGGGACGATGCATAGAAAATGGGATAATGACCATTGTATGTGAATGCATTAGCTGATTTGTAAACAGTCACTAACTCAAGCTTGACAGCTAATATATACAACAAATGTTAATAGTTTCACTCCAACCCAAAAATTTCAGTGTGTTTAGTGTTATTGCTTTTATCTAAACCAATGGTCTTAAGACAAGCCAGATATGGGCCAAGCTTACTTACCTATTACTATACGTAGCTTTGGAGTTTGGGAAAAAAAAGAATTATTTGCTTTGTGTATTTCCATGTTATGTTACCAACTGCTAACCACTAAATATAATTTTGTTACACATTTGCATTATGCTGTTCTGCTCTGATTATTCTATGGCATTTCCTAGCATCAGTAATAAGTCCAGACCTGAGCACAAATCAACTGACCCTGCTTACAACATGTATATATTTTAATGACAAGTTTTTTTTTTTATTTTTTTTTTTAATAGTGTTTAATGCCCATTTTAGTTACTGAGGCATCACATGCGGTGACATTGGTGATACATGAAATAAAATAAATTGGGGAAGGATTTTTTTAAAGGAAGGAAGTGTTTCAGGCCTAAGTTTAGGATACCTCCCCAGCACTTGCCATTTATGAGGACTGAGGAAAATCTGAAAAAAACTTCAGTCAGGGAGGATGGTCTTGGTGAGAATCGAACTCCAGACCTCCCACTCACGAGTGTATGCCTTAACAATCTCAGCCAGCCATGGCGATAATTACAACCAGTGCTCCCATATCATTAGGCTTTCTTGTATAGATCACTTTTTGCAGATTCTTATTTCTTCATCTGCTTCTGCTACTTGCTACTGCTCAGTTGAAAGACCTGAACTTGATATGCATGGTCTAAACAGTAACACACTGCCAAGAGATACCCATAATTCTCCAGCATAGTCACTGTTACTTTTGTTCCTCAAAGATTGAGCAGAATCTATATTTCCTGAATCTCATATCATTAAAAATACCTGAGGATATTTTAATTCATAAATAAAGAATGAATACATAATTTACTCCGACTTCCACAGGCAATTTCTGTTAGTATTAAATGAGTACTGAAAAGGATTCCAGAAATGTAATGTTTTCCTGAGTAAACACTGATATACTTCATTGCCCATGCACCATAAATTGCTATCAACATAAATAAGCAGCTAAATCACTATAATATCAGTTCCAGGAAAAAAAGACCATCAAGGCTTATACCATACAACAATAATTCATTTTATAAAGAAAATGTGATAAACATCTTAATCTATCTAATCTGTCTCTAACACACTCAAGTTGGTTGAAGATGGAGTTCAAACCAGTCCCACCGTATTTAAGCATAAAGAGTGTGTTAGACGACAAATTAGATAGAATTTACATGTAACAAGCTTCACTGTGTGAGTTCCAACAGAATTTTTTAAAAATTTCTTATAATTTTTTGAAAGTTCTTCTTAGCCTGTTCTGTACAAGACAAAGCCTTACAATAGGGTGGGCCAAACTTCCTCAGTTTTCGAAATTGATACCTAAAAGTATACAAAAGTTGCTTCTTCTTGTTACAAACACAAAGAAAAAAAAATTCAACTTAATATTTTACCTTCCTGCATTGGGGTCCCCCCTGCTCTCAGTGATGTTCATTTGGAGGGAGGGAAGAAAGGAGAAGTTAAAGCTCTGAGATGACAAGGAGGGAAGCAGTAGGCTCAGAACAATACCTTTTTTTCCTATAAGTCTGAGTGATGTGCAAAGCACATGCAGTCTTTGCTTGTGCTTTTAGGGTTCCATGGAAAGTCTGCTAAAATTAAAACCTCAAACCCTATATATGTTTGTGGGATCCAAATTTTTTGTAATCATTACACATCATTAGATACTGACTTTTGAAAATCAACAGCCCTACAAATCTGCTATTCAATTCCTGCCCACATTTTAATCACATGCAAGTGACTTACATATTGAGATAATGAATGGGAGCCATGTACAGCAACTCCTATTTTCATGATAAAGACTGATGCATATCTAAGCAGGTAATCTTGAGACACAAGTTTTTCTGCTTTTAAATGATATTAAATACAAAAAATATATAAATAAATAAAAAATAATGCAACATTTTTATTTGTTATATTTCAGAATGCACCATGAAAAATGAAAGTTATTTAGAAAATATGCCTGTAAATTTCCCTAGCTAGGCTGGTTTGATATGGACTGACTATACTCTTAATGGCTTTTGATCTCTAGAAATGGCAGAGAGAATAATCTCCACTGTTCTGATAAATTGCTCAAAAGTTTACTCAGCCTGCTATACCTGTTAGTTTGGAGTTTCCTTTTGTACAAATGTATATTCTTTGGGCACAGAGGTAGTTGCAGTTTAATATGCACTGCAATACCTTCATCTCAAGCTGTCAGGAAGTAAACATACTTTACCATGTTAGTTCTATTACAGCTGTGACTTATGCTAGGGACCCTATCTTCTTTACTTACATATTATACAAGATAAAACCTATTTTATAAGATACTTTGACAAGATGAAACTTTTATTTTGTGATTTTAATATTCTTTCTAAGGATTTGTACAAACAATGGATTATAGCTACAGTTTTAATGCTAGTGATATTATTGTGGTTGTTAAATTAAACTCCTTGACTCAGTATTTTGTTTATACTTAGAGTATAGGTCCAAGTTTTTGTATGCCAATGGTTATTTGCCATGATTAGGTGATGTGCTATTGTTATCCAAGATATAAGCAGAATGATACAATGCTCTATTATAGTACTATATTTAAATATAGGACCTAAAAATTAGGCTTAGTTACTTAAATAATTTATGAAGCTGCAAATTACATTATGTCAAAGCGCCATGATTCATGTCTGCACAAAAAGACATATTAAATATAATAAAATGGTATTATCTGTTGAAAACAGTACCAGAGAAGAATAATTGCCAGTACCTAATTAATTTTTAAGAGCAAAGATGTAAAAAGAAAACACATTAATTGCAGGCTGAAGAAATGGAAAGTTGTGGTGTTTTTATTGTAGAAAAGTGCATGAGAGGTGCAAAAAGTTCAGAAATTATATAATGGAAACAATTTGAGACATTTAACACTCATTCAAAAGGAGGTGCATCTTTAGTTATGCATGCAATGTAAAGAACTTTTTTCCATGATGAATATAATCATTGTCACAGCACTAGAAGCTGCGTGATGACCACAGGGATTCAATTAAATTAAAAATTTTTCACCTATGAGAATTTAAATAATATCTTGGAAATTATTAATAATGGAAATGATTGATTGGTAGCTAGTGGTCATTGGAGATGCTGATGCTTAATCATTTTTTTCCTAGCTTTCCAATAAAGAACTTCCATATTATTTTTCATTTTATTTGTTTAGTTCCATATATAATTTTTTAAATAAATTATTTTTCATGTTTGTTGCATTGCAGTAGATGCTCTTTGTTTAGGATAGTATGGACAGTTCCTCTCTGTGACTAATTTCATCCTGAAGAGATATTCTGACAAGCAATCATGCCCAACAATAAATGGAAGTGGGCAACTTCAATTTTTCTTGGTTCCAATAAAAGATGTTTGAAAGGCTTTAGATCTTCATATGGTTTTTTCCATAAGGTTTTATTATATATTTTGTTGTTCTTGTTCCATTATTAATCTTGTTAAGAGTTTTAATTTAGAAGGAAGTTCTAGTTCAAAAGATGGCCTTAATTTTATGGTGACTACTTTTTGCCATTATATCAGCAATCTCAACCCCTTTAAATCCCATATTGCTTCGGATCCATTGTAAAACTACTTCTGTATATCTGATCTGGAGTGTATGATACAGTTTTCTTATTTCATTTATAGTGTATGTTCGGGGTAACTGTAATTCATTATACTTTGTAGTGCTTTGTTGTTGTGGTCTATTTACAATGCTCTTTAATATTTCAGATCAGCATCCCATTCAATCCAGGGCATGAACAGACAATGGATTTTGATCAGAGGCCTATTCTTTCAGGCTTGAAGTTCTTATATGTGCCAAAAATTTATGATATGGGACCCATAGCTTTACTTCCCTTCCAAAGGAAGCCATACAGGGTTTTTACACCTGAAAAAACCAGTAGACTTTGGCTGGGATTGAATACAAGATCTTGGGTCTATGAGGCAAGTATGGTTACCACTAGAACACCAGTATTTTTTTTTTGTAGTGCTGCATTAATTACTTAAGATAATTATTTATGTTAGGTCTATATACTAGATTTTCTAATGTTTCTAATGGCCATTATTTTGTCATAAAAATTGTTAGCATACTGTTCCAAAGATGTACTGAGAGAATTCTTCACACTACATTTCTGCTTTGGGACATAATGGAAATGATTTGGGACTTTTAACACTCAATCAAAAGGAGTTGCATCCTTAGTTATGCATGAGCACAGTACTATAAATTATATCATGACCAAAGGAATTGAATTACATTAAAAATTATATACCTACAAGAATGATTTAATTAATTACTTGGTATTTTCTGGGTTAATTATTTACCACCATCCAAATCACAGCATGTTACAACTGCCAATTGCAAAAGGCACAAGATACCCCATAGAAAAGAATTGTTCTATATTCCAGAGAGCAATTCTTAGCAATAACAATGTCAATTTGATCATAGTAGTAGTACTGTAAATGATCAATAGCAATAATTTGACACAAGAATACTTGGCCTTCAGCAAGTGTGCAATGTCCTTAAGTTTCTGCTTCTGTTCAGCAGTCAAGAAGTGAGGGATTTCATCATATACAAAATTTTCTCTTCTGTAAATCATTTGTCAAAATACAGAATACTGACATTAGTGGAATTCTTGTGGATTCTGATAATTACTCGTATGTTACATGATTTTCTTCTAAAGAATATCTGCCAAAAGTTTCACACTTAGTTCATCTACTAATGTGAATGTTGGTCCTGGTGGTCTAGTGGTAACCATACTTGCCTTTTAGACCCAAGATCACGGTTTCAATCCTAGCCAGGGTTGATGGATATTTTTGGGCACAAAAATCCTAAATCTGGCTTCCTTTGGAAGGGAAGTAAAGCTGTGGGTCTTGTATCATAAATTTACACCACAAAAAATAATCTCAAGCCTGAAAGAAGAGGACTATGAGCAAAATTTATTCTGAATTGAATAGGATGCTGATGACCTGTGATGTTAAAGAGCATTCATAAATAAACCAAATCAACTCTGCTAATGTTTTCAATCATTAAACTGGCACAACCAATACAAAAATGATTAGCCCAACAACAAATTGTACTACAGTTCACTGTGAACTCACCACTAACTTCACCCAAAACACTGTGGATTTCTGTGGGGTTTTTTACCAGCTAAGTTGTAATCTCAATGTATGACTTTTCATCTTCAACACTCACAGTATCCAACACACCTGCAGGCTCCATTTCTAGCTATTACCTACACACAGAATATGCTATGGGAAAAACAAGAACACATGCTTCTTTCTTTCCTTCCTTCTCTTTCAAGCCTTCAATTGCAAATTAAAGTAATTTTCACTAATGTTGCATCATCCAATTGCAGTACTGCCAGCTGTGCATAACTTATGAAATGATCCTTATATGTTAAATGCATATAGATAACTAAAAGATGCTTAAGTTTTTGGAAACTATGTGGAAATAAAGTTAGGAAAGAAAATATTTCTACTAACCTGAAACTTTTACTCGATTTCTCATATTTACAAAGCAGCTATTCTCATGTTAAAATTGAAAACTTCCCATTTAGTTAGTTTCTACGACTGCATTAATCCATTTTGTTCCTTGTCTCCCAATAGAGCATACTCAAGTTTTTGCACTGCTGCAGGTTTTTGTCGAGTTTAATGCACTGCAGAAGGTGTATTTTTCCAATGATTGTGGTAAACTAGTGTGTAATGCCTATGGGGGCATGGAGTAGTTTGCATATGATAATCTCTAAGTCACACTTGCCCATTGCCCAAAATGCATAATAATTTGGCTATGTTTTACACTGAAAGCTCAAGTATGAACTCTGGTAATTACGGTGGTCATGGTGTTGATGGCAGCGGTAGTACTGGTAACAATTATTATTAAAAATCTAACATACTTTACACAAAGTTCTTACAAAATATATCCAGTATATATTTGAAATATTTTAAAGATATCCAGTTACACTCTAACTGCCATCACAAATAAGGGAAAGCCTCAAAGAAACTGTACCATTAACATATGCAGTAACCTGTTAAACATCTTACTGCATTATATGAATACTATACATTGTTATTAAAAATGCACCGTCAATTTTGTGAATGCTCCTTCATAACTAAAGATGAGTTTAGTTTATACTTAATATATTTTTAAACAAATTAATACTGCAACCTCAAATTCCATTTTTTTCCACACTTGGAGTGGCCAAGCTTGCTGAATGACCAATTCTGACAAAGTCATCAGAACAGAAGAGATATAAAACAGAAAAGCACGATAGTTCCTGTATTCAGGAATCAACACAGTGAAAACTAGTATAAAATCTTCAGTAGATAAAATATTTTAAAATGCTTAAAAACACCTTTGTGGTCTCACTCTTAATGAACAAGGAAACAGACCGAGTTAAAAACATTTAAAATATTAATATAATGATAAAACACTCTTAATGTTTCCCTTTCAAAATGTAAAAATTCAGGACATATTTCGTGAGACCTTTGCTCACATCTTTAACTGTTAAATGACTGGCGGATCATGCTAGGTTGGAAAGGTTAGGCAACTGTGAGGACTCTGGCGATCATTGAAATTAAAAGCGACCCTTTAAATATATGTAAAAAATCAATACAAGAAATTCTAAAAAGTAGCACCTTATTCTCAAAACCCGACCATTATAAAATCAAAATACATAATCCATCTTTAGCCACGATTTTCGGCCTACCAAAAATTCACAAACCTGGGAAAAGCACGAGACCAATTATTAACAACATCAACACCTCTTGTTATCACTTAGCTAACTAGTTGTCCTCAAAGTTCAATACATTTCCTAAGTTTGACAGTTTAAGCTTGAACTCTATGGATCTCATTAATAAAATTAACAAATGTAAACTGTCGCCTTGTGGCACTTTAGTTTCATTTGATGTCAAAGTTCTGTTTCCCAGCATAACACAAAATAAAACATTAAGTCTTCTAAGAAAATGGTTACAGTCTCCCCATTTAACAGACACACATATCAAGGAATACAATAAACTCAACGAACTATGCTTAAATCACCTTTTTCACATTTGAAGGAAATTTTTTCAAACAAATCAGGATTTGTAATGGGCAGCCACCTTTCACCTTTTCTAGCTGACTTATGGGTTCTTTTGAAATAATCACTAAAGCCTTCCCCTACATCTTCAAGATTGGTATAGATATGCAGATGATATATTTGCTATTGTACAAAAGAGATACGTAGAAGATGCACTGAAACTATTAAACCTGCAGGAGTCCACTATATAAATTGAAATCGACAATATTGCCATTTCTGGATTTGAAGATATTCAAAAGTAAGAACAAATTAGAATTTGGCATTTACAGAAGGAATACACAAACTAACAATTATATTAAGACCCACAGTTTTAACCCAAGATCTCATAAGGAAGCAGCTTTCAACAGCATGGCATTCAAATTAGTTATGTACCACTTAAAGATGAATGTAAAAATTAATGTTCTTAATTATCCAGTGAGTCGATTTGATAATCTTATGCTCCATTTACTGTTGAATTATGCGAAACTAGTTTCCCAGGCTTTTGCCTGCATCCTCAGTTGCGAGTCAACTGCCGGCTTTGTTGTTGGTTGGCTGGACTTGGTGTAGCTCTCATGGACATTTTATGAACTTCTGGATTACTTTGTCTTCTGTTAGGATCTCAAAGTTCATAACCTTATCCTCATATTTTTTTATATAAATTGTTTCTCATATTCCCAGCTCAATGGGTTGATCTACGAATTTCAATAATTTCACTCCTATTTCTACACCACGTTTATCTCTCCAAAAGTGATGTGCAACCACTTATTTCTCTATCTGACTGTACCTGATGTTTCTCCAGTGTTCCTCCAGCCTGATTCCAATGTTTCTTTTTGTTTTTCCAATATATACTTTGTTGCATTCTGAACAGTTGATTTTGTATATTCCTGGCTTCTTCTGCTCCAGTATTCTATCATTAGCACCAGAATTGAGCAGATTTTTTGGACTAAACTTGTCCCCAGTGAACAAGTTCAGTCTAAAAAATCTGCTCAATTCTGGCGCTAATGATAGAATACCGGAGGTGAAATTTTTAAAATACTCAAGAGTTTGGGATTACTTTGTCCCCAGTGAACAAGTTTAGCCTAAAAAAACCTGTTCAATTCTGGTGATAATGATAGAATACCAGAGGAGAAGAAGCAAGGAATATACAAAATCAACTGTGCAGAATGTAACAATTATATATTGGAAAAACAAAAAGAAGCATTGGAATCAGGTTGAAGGAACACTGGAGAAACATCAGGTACAATCAGATAGATAAATCAGCGGTTGCACATCACTTTTGGAGAGATAAACGTGACATAGAAATGGGAGTGAAATTATTGAAATTCGTAGATCGACCTGTCGAGCAGGGAATATGGGAAACAATTTATATAAAAAAATATGAGGATAAGGTTATAAATATTGAGATCAAAACAGAAGACAAATTAATCCAGAAGTTCATAAAATGTCCACGAGAGCTACACCAATTCCAGCCAACCAACAACGAAGCCGACAGTCGACTCGCAACTGAGGATGCAGGCAAAAGCCTGCGAAACTAGTTTTGTATAATTCAACAGTAAGTGGAGAATAAGATTATCAAACTGCTTCACTGTATTGGTTCCGACATGAAATTAAATGTTATATATAAAAATGAATACCTGCATATAATAGAAATAGCCATGGGTTCAAAAAACAAATGATTGATCACAAAATTAAAAGATTCCTAAAACAAAAGAAAATTAAACAAATTACTACCCTGATTGCCTTATCAAAAGAAAAAGCTTAAAAAAGTGCACTTACCACCCACAAACTAATAACATATTTCAAACAATATAACATCATATAACAAATTATTATTAAGGAAATCACTCAAATTTCACTAATTAGGTTCCACTTACTTGGACATATTTCAAAGGCGGTTGTCTTCATCGTCGGCATGATTCCAATGTCCGCTTCCCCGTGTGGTATTAAGATGTCGCTCCATTGACTTCACGAATTTACTAATAAGGTTACTATTGTTTGGGAGATCAAAATTAACCAAATTTTCTTTCTTAAATGTAAATTGGAACTTGCACAGTGAAGCCAATCATGATATCAATTAACAAATTTTCTTTGTTTTTATTTATGAATATATTTTCCCACATAGTCAATTCTATTGGTTTTTGAAGAGCTTTTAAGAGTTTTGGTTCCTTTTGGAATTCGTGGTTCTTTTGCCAGAAATAGTCTGCTATTGCTTATATTGCTTATAAAAAATAGCAATATACTGGAATTTGGCATATTCAGAAAAGATACCCACACAGGTAATTATATAAAAAAACAATAGCCTAAACCCAATACAACATAAACATGCCATAATCAATAGCCTCACATTCAGATTAACAAACCTTCCTATAAGCAAGACAGAATACAAATTGGAGTACCAAAAAATCATAGAGATAGCACAGAAAAATGGTTACACAACAGATCTGGTCAACAAGAAAATAGAAAAATTCAAAAAGAAAAAAAAGGAATAAAAGATATCACCAAACTAAAAGGCTACAAAGGGGATTATATATATAAGAAATTCACATTCAACCCATGGGCACACCAAAAATTCCAGAAGATTTTTAAAGAGGCAAACATCATTTTGGCTCCAGTAAACAAATGTAGTTTAAAAAACCTCCTAAAAACGAACACAAAAGACAAAATTCTTCCAGATAAACAATCAGGCATTTATGAAATTGCTTGCAAAGATTGCAATTTGAAATATATAGGCAAAACAAAAAGAAATATTTCCATACGGTTTAAGGAGCACATGAGACGTAAAATATAAACATATGGAAAAATCAGCAATAGCAGACCATTTCTGGCAAAAGAACGACGAATTCCAAAAGGAACCAAAACTCTTAAAAGCTCTTCAAAAATCAATAGAATTGACAGTGTGGGAAAATATATTCATAAATAAAAACAAAGAAAATTTGGTTAATTTTGATCTTCCAAACAATAGTAACCTTATCACCAAGTTCGTGAAGTCAACGGAGCGACATCTTAATACCACACGGGGAAGCGGACATTGGGATCATGCTGACGATGAAGGCAACCACCTTTGAAACATGTCCACGTGGAACTAAATTAGTGAAATTTGAGTGATTTCCTCAATAATAATTTGTTATATTATACTATATTTCACTGTGAAAATTCCTGCTATTCAAAACAATATAATGTCACATTAGCATCCCAGAACAGATACAGTGTTTGGAAATTATTGAAGTTAAATAAAGCAGATTCCACACCCAAAGCAGAAATATCAGGTATATAGCAGATCAATTGTAATGACTGAAAAAATATACATAGGCAAGACTAAAAGAAATATAGGCATCAGATTGAAGGAACACTGGAGAAATATTCGTTATTAACAGATAGAAAATATAGGAGCACATTTTTGGAATGAAGAGCACGAAATAGAAAAAGGCATTATTTTATTAAAAGCTGTTAAACATCTCAAGGAACTTGACACGTGGGAAAAGATTTTCATAAAGAAATATGAACATAAACTCATGAATTTTGACATTCTGGAAGCAGACAACATTTTGTACCAGTTCATCAACACACCAGTTGCCTACCTTTCCCACCTAGCATGATTCACCAATTGTTTAACAGTTGACCATGTGAGTAAAGATCTAACCAAATATGAAAGTGAAATGTTTTATCATTAAAATAACATTTTAAATGTTTTTAACTCAGTCTGTTTCCTTGTTCATTAAGAGGGAGGCCACGAAGGTGTTTTTAAGCATTTTAAAATATTTTATCTATTGGAGAGCACGATAATTGTTCATTTGAATAAAGTTTGAAAATTCATACCAAAGGCATCAAACATTCCTGACTGGATTAATCTACAATGATTATTAGAATATTTTGGTAATTTATTAATACAAGCCACATACTATACAAAGAATATTATTCCCACTTGAAAGCATATAGTGCAAATGATTTCAGATATAATTAATGAAGGTTGGAAACTTCTTAAAAACTATTTATAAATATAATTAAGATCATTGTAAAAGTTCCAATTAACATTTTTAGTTAATCTTAAATATGTTTGCATGGAAATAATTTTAAATAAAAAAAAAATGTATATACAAAATTATACAGGCTTAGTTTTAAGCCACAAAGAATGCTCAGAATGCAAGCAATGGCCACTTACCCCATCAAACATCACATAAATATGCGCTAAGTAAAAGAAAAATTTCTTACCAACTTCCTTATCAGCTAATGGTATGGTTGGTTCTTCCTGATCTGGCTCGGTTTCAATTTCCAGCTCAACCTTCTTGACTTTATTATTACCCTCCTCATTAATGCTCTGATCAAGAAGTTGGCGATCCAAAGATGCATCCTTATTGATCAGATTTGATTTGTCATTCACAGACATCCTTGTTACTGAAGACCTGTAAAATATTGTTGCGTTTATTAAGCAGATATTAAATAAAAATGAACCAGTGCACTATGGCAAAATACAGAAATTATATGGCAAATTATACAGCTGAAATACCCGGAAAGTTATCATTCCGGGAGCCTAACTTCAATTTTGCAATCTCTTGACGTTTCCATTAATAAGCCTTTAAAAAGCAATTTAACCTATTTTACAATGAGTATATGATGGAATGACTACAAACTGATTCCTGCAGAGAAAGTTAAACATACTTCATTTGAATATTAATTCAATTTGGAATCAAACACAGTAAAACAAGCACTAATAACCTCCTCTGAGTCTGAATATTAGAACACTCTTTATAGTTTCATTTAAATGAGATATATGTTTCGTGGATTTTTTATCCACATCATCAGCTGTTCAAGACTAATGGATCATTAATTGAAGTTGGGTAGGTAGGAATCATCATAAGATCACCAGAGTCCACCCAGATTCCTACCTACCCAACTTCTACGAATGATCCATTTGTCGTTAACAGCTGATGATGTGGATAAAAGATCCACAAAACATATGTCCTCAGTAAATCTCATTTAAGTGAAACCATAAAGAGTGTTCTAATATTCAGACTCAGAAGAGATCATTCCTCATTTGATCAAATTTCTTCATAGATGCTTTGGAGTTGGAACCTTACAAGACTATTGTTAGAAGTTTCAAGAAGGCAGGATTTCCAGAGCTAGATGGTACTAAAAATGACACATTGCTGTATGGCAGAGATACTAATGCATGTGAAGCAAGTGGAGGGGAGGGCAGCAGATAACAGGCAGCAGCGAAAGCAGCAAGAATCTCTGAAGCAGATGAATACTAAATTTGTTCTGCAAGCTATTTCAAAATATGTATTAAATTTTCAAAAAAATGTATTTAAACATGTCTCTTGTAATAATTTCATTTCTAAGATATTTTATTGTTTTTCCAGATCAATCATCTTTTCACAGGCTAATGAATAGTACCAGATACACTGTGGCTTAATCATTCTATTAATGTTTTGAATTAAATAACACCAAAGTGATCAATATTTTATTAGGGTATTATTCATGTTATGGTTTCAACATTCCACATTATTACTGGTTTCCATCCTTCCCCTTTCCTTTCTCTTTGCAACAAATCTGACAACTTGGCCATGCTCAATCACACGCAGTATCACCCTTACTCCCCTATTACAAGTAATCTGATCATTGAAAGTTTCTGTAACCAGTCGTTACAATTTCAATTTACATTTTACATAATAGTCACACTGTGCATTTGAACTAAAAATCAGGCATAAAAAATGTGATGATCATGCAATGAAATATGGCAGTTAGCAAGTAGTAGAATAAACCTGGCCCTTGAAACATGAATATCTTACTAGTATAGAATCTAAATTCAAGATGCAAGCACTCTCAGAAATTTTCTTTTTTTGATAAAAGAATTTGTTTTAATGTGCATATCCTATACATCACTACAGAAATGTTTAAGAGAATGATGAGGGTAACAGATTAGGGGCAGGCCTGGGCTGTTGTGTGCCATTAAGCGCTTGCAATGTTGTCAAGCTGTGATATTGTACAAGCTAGCCTTGTGCTTTGTCATAATGTAGGGAAGCATGTGGAAGCATTCGGAAGTGGTTAGCCAAACAGCAACTTAAGATGACAAAAGTGGGAACTAATTAGTGTGAAGAAACTAATGAACACCTCTTAAATTTTATATCTTTAGAATTGTGTTCTAATATCAACCAGACAGTCTGCTAAAATTATACAAAATATCTATTAATATTTTACAGAAAAAGATGGAAAGCCCATACAAAATTAAAAAGAGTACTATACATATGATTATTTCAATGAAATTAAAGCAATATTCAACACCTACAAAAAGAAAGATAACTGAAAATAAAACATGCATGAAATTATGCAAAATTGAAGAGTTCAGAAAATATCTTATTTGTAGAAAGTGTATGAATGCCATGCTTCCACATGTTTCTCACAATTGAAAAGGTACTGACATCATGTGAAAAAACCAAAAAGTATGAATTCCCTCATTAGTACACTATGTTAACAGAACTTTTTGTTATCGCTAACATTCAAATATTGTTCTACTGGATACAGAAAAAATTCAAGAATGGCAAGTGCTGTACCTAGTTCAAATATAATATTACAGGCAGCAGAGAAATCAAGATATGCAAATTAATGAAACTTGGTATGATACATATGAGCAAACAAATGGCACAAACTGTCAACAGGCTAGCTGTTGCCTCTTTGATCGTACTACATATCTCACTAACCTTTCCTGCCGTCAAAGATCAACTTTCATGTTGTTCATCTGTAAGACATTAGTGACATTTGAATTTGTTGAAACAGTTAAAAAATAAGTGGCATGACAAGGGACTTCAGCTGCAAATGCATTTTGAAGTTGACTGTAGCTTTGCTGTTGTGAAAGGCCAAAAAAAAAATCATAATAATCCACCATTCTGCAATTCTCTCATATTAATTTCTTGGATCTGTTGTGAGACCTGCCAACAATCCAATTCTAAAAGCAATTATTATGCAATCACCTGTGTTATATGCTAATGACATCAACACTTCTGATCAACAAAGAGGGCCTGTGCTATAGAGGGTTCCATATCTAAAAGCTTTCGGTGCAACCTTATATTAATGTTTTGGCTATATGTTTCAGAGGTGGTAATCTAGAATGCTATGTGCTGTATTTAGCCACCATAAAACTTTTCCTTCAGATAAGCTGGAATACTGACCTCCTCTTTGTATTGTTGGTCCCCTTCTTCTGAAGAATATTAATATCCCCTCTATCTCTCTGGATAGCTGCTTGTTTTTTCTTCAATTCTTCCAACAAACGGAACATTTCCGTGTCTGCAACGTCAAATGCAGTTTGACCCTTGACAAAAAAAACACACAAATGAAGTTGTAAGCATTAAACTGTTATGTACCCTGAAAAGATAAAAAAAAAAAATATATATATATACATATACATACTATGTTAATATTAACGAAAGCAGCAAATGTAAGCCAAATGCTGTACTCTTTATTTCAATACGCATTTGTTTCCTAATCTCATGTTAAAGTCGTAACTATTAATATTTATTCCATTAACTCAGAAAATACCTGAAAATTAATCCATAGATCGATTCTAATACAAAATCCACTAAATAATGTTTAATGATTACATGGTAATATTAAAAATTAAAAAGAAAATACGTATTTTTCTTAGAATCATGAAGGGTTTTATTCAGAAGAACAAAGTTTATCCTGCTTTATGCCTACATCTATGATTTAAAACAAGGAATGTGTGTACATCTCCATTTCCATCTCCATTTTACAAATGTTTTAATATGTTAAATTTAAAATTAATTTTTGTGATGGAACTAATATAACTATATATTCTTAATTAGCTAGTGAGGTAGATTTAATACTCTTATGCTCCACTCTAGTTTAAATGTGAGTTTGTAAACCAAATTAAAAAGTGAAACAGTGTGTTGCCATGGGCCACATATATACAATTAAAATGGTAGACACAAATCAAAGAGGAAAATAATATAGAGTACCTGGATTAACTACCAATGGAATTTCTAAACACTTAAGATCAGAAGGAAGTGAAAAGAAGTTATGTTAATACTGGATTGTAGACAAAAGATTCAAGGGTTAAATCAGGTCATGAACTACAAACCACTTTTTCCCACCTAACATACATCAGTTCTTGTTTATCTGCTGGGCAGTTGCTCATAGTTTGTGTCCTTGCTTTTTTGACCTAGAAGTTTGAGTATGTCTAACTTGATATTAAGCATAACCAATTATTTATGAGGAAATCACTCAAATTTCACTAAAATGTTCCACTTACTTGGACATATGCCAAAAGCTGTTTTCTTCACCATCAGCATGATTCCAATGTCAGCTTTCCAGAGTGGTATTAAGATGTCGTTCTGTGGATTTTATGAACTTAGTGATGAGGTTACTGTTGTTTTGGAGATCAAAATTAACCAATTTTTAATCACTAAGTTCGTAAAATCCACAGAATGACATCTTAATACCATGCTGGAAAGTTGAAAGTGGAACCATGCTGATGTTGAAGGCAATCTTTTGACATATGTCCAAGTTAAAACAAAATTATTGAAACTTTAGTGATTTCCTTACAAATAATTTATATTATACTATATTCACTGTGAAAATTCTATTTAAATTTATATTAAGTACTTAAGAATCCCAATGCTTTCTGGTTACAGATTTAATCAGTAAAATCTTTACAAAAAAAGTTGAAAGTTCAAATGAGAGAAACAAGAAATCATCAAAGAATCAGTATCTAGCAGATAATGCACATAAGATATTAAGAATCTAAAACTAATATTTGTTAATTTGTTTCATTTATGGATGCTCATAACATCAGGTCAGCAGCATACCATTCAATTCAGGATGTGAAATGGCCGATAACTTTTGCTGAGGCTTCTTCTTTCAGGCTTGAGGTAAATTTACAATATAGGATCAATGGCTACCTCACTTTCGTAGTAATTTTATGCCCCCAAAAATTCCATTGACCCTGGCTGCGATTGAACAGTGATCTTGGGTCTATGAGGCAAGTAAGATTACCACCAAGACCAACTCTCAAATTATAAGTGTTAAGTGCCAAGTTATTTTTATTAACTTTATTGCATAAAAAGCTTAATTTTACAGTACTAAATAACACACACACAAAATGCCTCCCAACATGCTATCATCTGCCCATCTATTACATACCACATAGTTTTTCATATCCATATCACAGAAGTTCTCTACAAGCATTTCACATGCCTCTTTCTGGCCCCAATGAGCTGCTGCATGCAATGGTGTCCATCCATCAAAGTCTTGAAAATTAACATCAGCTCCACTTTGCAAGAGTACACTAAAAGGAAACAAAAAAAAAAATCTACAAACAGAAAACATTTTGCATATAATTAATAAACTTATTACATTAATAGTAACAAATTAATGTTAAGGTTTGTGGAATATAATCTTTAGTAATGTATTTCTCATCCAAAGTGCTAAAAAAATCAGCACTGGAGAAAGGGAAGACAAATCTGTGCTTCCATAAAATTTAGCATTGTTTTCCATACACATGCACATCTATGCCAGTGTCTATGGAACCAGTGAACTGAATGGTCTACACTGTGGACACCACAACAAAAAAAAAAAAAAAAAAAAAAAAAAAAAAAAAAAAAAAAAAAAAAAAAAAAAATAAGCCAAGAAAAGCATTATGTCTACCAAATCATAAAGAATTTCTATATTGAACACAAAGTAACAGCACTGCATTTAATTAATAAACATAAAGAATTACTATATGGGCAATTCTCTGACAAAATTACAAAGAAAGGCAAAGCTGAAATGTGGAAAATAATGATGCAAACTGCGAAAGCATTGAAGTTAATTACATTGGAGAAATATTACACATTTTTGAGGGTTATATTTTGGCCACACATCAAGAAAGCTATAATGGTAATTGCTTTTATTTCACACTCATATTTGCCATTTATATTATTATGTACAAATAATGGTATAAGTTTATGTTTACGGAATTTGGGAATCCACACAGTGAAACTTTTGTTAATCTTATTTTGATTTAAAGTAAAACACTAAAAATCATGTCATCACATTAAAACTCTCTTTAAGTTTCACAAACACACTTATAAAAGTAATTTTGGTACATGTTTCGTGAGGTACATTCCTCACATTGTCAACCAAAACGACGACTGAGGAGCCAATTTCATCAAAGTATGTATGTTACTATGCTTGCTCTGAGCTTTACTTTTATAAGTGTGTTTGTGAAACTTAAAGAGAGTTTTAATGTGACGACATGATTTTTAGTGTTTTACTTTAAATCAAAATAAGATTAATGGTATAAGTACCTTAATTTATGTGGTATTTTTCATGTGAAAATAGATAATTCAATAAGTATGGGAATGGGTGGTGGATTTGAGACCACATATTGCATAAATAACTCTTAAAGAGCTTTATAATTAAAATGTGTCAAGCTTAATTTATAGGATCAATACCTAACCTAAAATATGTGCACTAGTAGGTAAACTCGCCATTCCAGATTCATGGATATTTTTTATTTGGTTTATTTACAGATGCTCTTTAACATCTAAGGTCATCAACATCCCATTCAAACCAGGGCATGAAATGGCTGACAAATTTTGCTCAGAGGCCTCTTTTTTCAGCCTTGAGGTTCTTTATCGTGTCGTAAATGTACGACACAAGGCCAACGGCTTTACTTTCCATCCAAAGGAAGCCATACTTAGGATTTTTACGCCTGAAAAAAACCATCAGTCCTGACTGGGATTGAACCTGTGATCTTGGATTTAGGAGGCAAGTATGGCAACCACTACACCACCAGGACTGACTTGATTCATGGGTAGAATTCCGCTAGTTAAACTATATGCAATGTTATAAGACAAAATGTTTTGTGAAACAGAATAGTGACAGAACAAAACTGCAGGATGATAATATTAGTCTGCCACACTAGTAGCTTATGGTTCTAGAAACACATACTTGTACAATAAACAAGTAATAGAATGGAGCTAAGTTTTACCAGATCACAAGCTTAGCCAAACAGGGCACTGCTGAGCAGAGTTCCCTGGTCCATTTTATAACACCCCTGTATTTTTCTAAATAATGAATAGTGATGGAGCAGTTAGCAGAACCCATGGCAGGAAAATATCTAGAAGAAACCTGCCTCAATGGTACTTCATGCACCATAATTTTCAAGTTTGACTAAGCTGAATGCCACTATTTTCCAAATGTGTTTACAATTGGAGAAACATGCAACCATTAAAATATAAATTTAAAAACCAATGTCATATAGGAACCATTACAATTAGTGAATTAAATATTTTAGATTAGGCTGGTGAGTCGATTTTGAAATCTTAGGCTCCACTTAATTTGAGCTCTTTTAGTTATTCCTGCTAAAACAATTAAAATTATGATAATTCCACCAGTAACTGGAGCGTAAGAGCACAAAATTGATTCACTAGCCTAATCCAGAATACGTTAAAATATATGAATTATATTCTTGAAGCCATAACAGTGAAGTGGTAAAATAATGTTCATATAGTTGATTTGGCGATATATAATTCACTTACTTGTTTTTTAAATTGTACATGCTTTGGGAATATTCACTTCCATTATCAGCAGAAAACCAACTGGAAGAAGCATAGTTTGTAGAAGGTTGGAGAAATTAATTAACTATATCCAATAATGGTGTCTTGAAGATCAAGAAGCGGCTCTTATTTAGATGATTTTTTTTAATTGATTGATGAATTTTTTCCCTTTTCATTAGTTACAAAGGTTTGCAAGTGAGTTTCGATAATTTTGTTTCTGTATTAATTTCTTGGTTTTCTGACCAAAAGTGGGCTGCCACTGACAATTTCTCATATGTATGTAACAGATATTTCTGAAATGTTTTATGGTATAGGTTACCAACCTTCTTATTATTTTTTATATATACCTGATCACAATTTTTGCAATTGATCTGGTATATACCAGACTTCCTTCAAAAAGTATAGGAACTTTACAGAAAGTTCATCATAAATATGAACTTTTCAGAAGCCAAAATTATTTTCAGTTTTTTAAAAATATTTTTAAATTTATTGAACATGCCACAGTAATACATGAATTTTTTTAATTGCATTATCTTCTATTATTTGTAATAGCAAACTTATGTCTTTGACATCTTTAAATGTTTTAAACATTTTAACTACTAATTTTTAAATGGAAATTATTACATAGTGTTGTGTGGATGGTGTATTTGTATTCTTCTTTGTATTCTTTTCTCCTGATTGGAACATTTATGAATATGTATGCAAGGCTATTCAGGATGGCATAATGGTGCGTTTTGGGATTAAAGCTATTTTTTTAAATGTAATTGTCACTATCGGTAGTAATCTTTAAATCTAAAAAGAGAATCCATCCATTCTTTCCAATTTTTAATGTAAGCTGTATGGATTTTTTTCTGTACATTTTTTAATAATTTTAAGGCATGTTTAGGTAAAATGGTAAATATGTTGTACCTGTATCTGGACATATACACCATTAGAAAATTAGAACATAAACCAGTTATATATACAAAAGGGTAATAAAATAGTCATTTTATTTAAATATGATTATGTTAACAGGAATTAGAAGTTGTTGGAATGGGAAATAGTATGAAATTCAGCGAATATCTATTATACAAAAATAGGTGTTGACAAAGAAGCAGTTTTGATCAAGCCACAACCACATCAAGCAACCCAAAACTTACAAGCAGTCAGTTAACAGCTGAAGCTTGGAATAACTGTTCCTGATATATATCCTAATTAAAAATCCTGTAAGTTCGTTTTAACATTTAGAAACATTCAACTTAGAAAGTTACTAATGTTAAAAGCATAAAGTTACAAAAGTGTGTCAGATGATTTGTTTCAAAGAGTGAATTATTGCAATTGGTTTCTGAATGAACATGAAATAAGAAGGATTTCAGTTGATGATCTCAGACGACATATTCTTGTGATATGGAGTTTGTATAAGAGTAGAAAAAAGACACTTTCAAATGTACTCTAAGATAAGCTGTATGGTCCATTTGGGTGTGCTGTAGGTAGCATTTTAAGGCTGATGTTCAAGCTGTCACCCAGGAACAAGACCCCAGTATGGTGACATAGTTATTAAAAGCTATGTAGTGTTATATGCCATACCTCATGACTTTGATGTAGCCTTTGGCTGCAGCAACATGCAGGGCAGTGGCTCCAGTTTTGGGATGAGGAAAGTCTTCCACATCCCCACTGTTTAGCCATTCTTTGGCATCTTCAAGCATAATCCTTTCTTCTTCGTTCCGAGCTTCTTCACAATCAATGCCTGAAAACACATATATAATATACAGTGTTTAATTTGTGGGAGTTTTCACATCAGTTAAATTCACAATGGAAATAGAAGTCAACAACATTCTGCACTTCTTAGACATTAAAATTACCAAAAACTACAACAAACCAGAATTCAGAATTTCAAAAAAGATACAATGATAATTATATGAAGAACAACAGTTATAATCCAAATCCATACAAACATGCCATAATTAATAGTTTAGCATTCATATAAGTAAACATAAATTTATGTTAAACTTGAATAAGAGCTGTCTGTTTCTGGGATGTGAAAATTCATTAAATTTTGCTTTTTTTTTTTTTGTATGTAAATCCTTCTCCATATGTTTAACTGTTTTGGTTGTAGAACAGTTTTTAATAACTTGATGCCTTTTAATATTTCATGGTTTCCATTCCAAAAATGTGCTGCTACAGCTGACTTTTCTATTTGTTTGTAACGGATGTTTCTTCAATTTTCCTTCAACCTGATGCCTAATCTCTTTTTGTTTTTCCTAAGTAGATTTTTTCACAATCCTTACTTAATCTGGTAAATTCCCGATTTTTTCTCTTTGAGCCTGGAATCCATTTTGTTAAATTTTAATAAATTTTTATCATAACGGTTTTGAGATGCTAAGATGATATTGTACTGCTTGAAAAGTTTTTGAAATTTCTTATTGCCTGATGGGTGTAGCTCTGCTCACAATCTGCACATTTTATTTTGTAAATACACAGGCAAAACAAAGAGAAGTTTGGAAATTCAGAGGAAAGAACATTTTAGGAATATTCGGTTTAAGCAGGTGGATTAATCAGCAGTAGCAGCTAACTTTTGGACCAAAAACCATGAAATAAAACCAGAAATTAAACTGCTGAAACATCTTGACAACCCATTGGAGTTATCCACTTGGGAAAAAATTTTTATATTAAAAAATAGAAAAAACCTAATGATTTTCCAGTTTCCTCCTATTAGTGAACTCAGCAATTTCCTACTTCAACCAACAGAGGCCATCACAGAAACATCCGCGTGTTCAGTCATCATTTTGAGTAACAGTGGTTCGGTGAGCAACTGAAGATGGGAGAGATTCTCCTGAAACGCATCTTACTTTTATGTAAGTAAATGGAGTTTAATGTAAAAAAAAAGAAAGAAAGAAAGAATATCTAAGTTTAGGATATATTACCACTCCATTGTCAACAGCTTCGTAAGTACAACATTCATTATGTTTCTCCCACCATATCATTGTCAGTACAACCTTAGATATCTTATATGGACTAAAGTTTTCAAAACTCAACGCATAGAACTATTGCAAATTTACTCCTTTCATCTGGTCAGAAAGTGTTTTGCATGCCGAAACTCTGCAGAATGAGGAAAGAAAATCATTATTTTTTTATTTATGGATGCTCTTTAACAGCTCAGGTCATCAGCATCCCATTCAATTCAGGCCATGAAATGGCTGACAAATTTTGCTCAGAGGCCTCTTCTTTCAGGCTTGAGGTTCTTTTTCGTGCTGTAAATGTACGACACAGGACCACGGCTTTACTTCCCTTCCGAAGGAAGCCATACTCATGATTTTTATGCCCGAAAAAATCCATTGGTCCTGACCAGGTTTGAACCCTTGATCTTGGGTTTAGAAGGCAAGTATGGTTACCACTATACCACCAGGACCAAAATGAGAAAAGAAAATCATTATGAACCAAACTTTCAAATCAATTATTACAAATCTATGCTCGGAATCAAATCAAGAACCCACTGATGAGAATGATAGGGATGTCAAGTAACAATGTAAGTTAACAGTTTCTCTCTTACTCTTAACTATCAAAGACAACTTCACAATATATCTTTCTCTCTTTGTGTGAAATGAGGTACCACTAATTCTCCTATGTGTTTTCCATTACAGAAGATTTCAAAAACATTAGTCTGGCTCATACAAATATATATGGTATTACCTTGTGCATTGATATTCTGTTGAAGCATATCTTCCATTTCATCTGATTCAGCAATATCAACTGGCAGTTCTGCATCATTGTTGACTGCTGCAACATTTCCACCATGTTCTATCAGGTACCTAAAACAAAATTTTATCAACTCAGAATTGTTAAGTTTGCTACCATATGAAAATGCTGCAAAAAGAAAAATTAGTACAAATGATATGAAATGCTTGATGTTATATTTTAGTAGTTTCAAAAGGCATTAGCAGATTGCAGTACAATTCATCTTGATAAGCAACAAATGCAGGGACAGTAAAATGCCTCATATTTGGCACCTAAATAATTAGCAATTCCAAAATAATAGCATTTTTCAATAAGAAAAGAAAGGAAAAAGGGAAGGAAAAAAAGACATTGTAGTTTTAGACATACGGTTATTTTGCGTAAATTTTCATTGTCTTGTAATAGCATCATAGATGAGCTTATGGATGTGGTATGGCTTCACAGTAGCAAATAACTTTGCTACACTTGCGGATATTAACTAAAACAAATTAACCCTCTGCTGCATAATGAAATCCTAAAAAAATGCAAAAGAAATGTTCTTAGGCTTGAACAGAAGTTGGAGCTGCTTGATAAAATTAAAATGAGTGTCAGTATGACACAGTTAATATGAGAATTATGCGCTACATCTTCAAAATTGCAATCCATTGACTCATATGGCCACCAATTATTATTGTCATCAGGTACAATAATTTTAGTACATTTTTTATGAACTAACAGATGAATGTACAGTGTTAAGTAGTGAAAATTTAGTCTGTGTCTCAAAATTTCAATTTTAAAAATTCCTAACTTCTGCATGTATAAAAATGTTCATGCAGTATGTCTTTACATAATCTATAAAAGCACTTTCCAATTAACTGGCATTGACTTGGTCCCATATTTGATAGACATGAGAGATATTATGTACATTATTTTGTGGAACAGAAAGTTACAACTCCATGCATTACAAGGATTTTTAATAATAAACTTGTGATGTATTACCATATTTTTATGGAATATGATCTTGGTTTACAGCATAATGTGTTTGTAGCTAAATTTTCAAAATGTATGCTAACAAGGAAGGGTCACAATATGTTGTGCAAATTATATTCATATGCAGCGCATTTAATAAGGAAATATAAATTTTAGATGCTATAAACTATTACAAAAGATTTGGTCTTTAAGTGATGGGAATACTATGACTAGTGAGAAATCAGATGGATTATTTAAGAGACGAACAGTCAATAATATGATATAAAATACTTGATTTGCTATATTCTCAATGTATGTATGGTCATGTGTTATTGTGTTTTCCTCCGTCTATTTGTTATAAAATGTCATGCACTTCAAGGTTTATCATATCATGGAGGGTGTTGGGTCTGAATCACATTTTTTGAGTGTGGTTTTGAATTTTTGTAAAGCAGTCCTACTCTTCCTATCCAAGGTCTGTATACTAATTTCCCCGTTTCGAAGCAACATTTTTCAGAAATGCTGATTTAACCATCTGTTTCTTGGATATTCTATTGATCTGGATCCTCTTGGTTTGCATTGGAGTACAATCATAGGTAGTCTGCCCTTTTCCGTCCTATTCACATGGTCTTTCCATTTCTTTCTGTATGACTGAATTTCCTCGGGAATGTTTTGGACTCTGAGCTGTTGAAGAATATAATTCTATTAAGAATTGTATTATTATTCCTATATTATTATTAAAATATCCATATGGATTAACCCCAAGGTAATTTCATTGTCTTAGTTTTTTTTGGTAACATTGTATACAGTATGTGTAATTTATTATTACTATTATTATCATCATCATCATCATTATTAATCTGAGTGTTGACTTCATGTCAACAATATAGAAAACAATGAGTTGAAGATGGCTTAAATTTGTACATAATATATATTTGCTATATAATTTTGCAAAAGTATCACTGGATACCTTGTAAATTGTAGTTTTTTTGACAAAGTCAGAAACTTTTGTACACAGGTCTATTGACAGCAAATAAATCATCATCATAACAACCATAATCATTTCTAATGTGGTCTCTTCAAGTCACTGCTACTAACGGCCTTAAAAAGAGCTGTTTCAATTCATTTATCTTCATTTTTTGCCAAAGCCCATAATATACTACCACACATTAATACATGTTTACTCACAGTATTATAGACTTTTTATTGCACTTCTTTTTCTCATTTGTTTTCTGAAATTTCTTTTTAAAACCCCATTAATACAATTATATCTTTGAATGTGTTTATCTATTTGCTCTTTTTTTAAATTAGTTATTTCACAGCCTAAATATTTAAAGGATCTCACTTGTTCTATATAATTATTTTCGCTCTTTTCATATGTTTTTCTTCAAAGTCACTGTTTTAATTTTATTTATGGAGATTTGCATATTATACTGTTCTGCAACATCTAATAATATCTTGGAAGATTTCTGAGGCCATCTTCTGTTTCAGAAATTAAAACCTGGTCACCCACATATACACATGTAAGTTTCTAGTTGTTTATTGTCCAAATCTTTACTTTTATTTTCTGTGCTAAAACTGGTTTAAGTTTCAGACTAGGTGTCATATCAATTGCTAATCCAAAATGACAATGGGGAGAATCTAAATTTCCATCTTTTTCCCTTGGTTGTTTTGTTCATATCTTGTATGCATCAACCAGGACATTCCCCATTGATGTATACTTACCCCTAACAGCAGTCATTTTTTTCATGTGATGTCTCCTCATCAATTAAAACTCTATAAAACTCTTCTATAACAATTTCTTCTTTAAAATGCTGTTTCTTCATTTATATTAAATGAACACACTCTACTTCTGTAGATGTATTTTCTGAAATATCAAAGCAATCCACCAAAAGTTTCACAATTATCATGTCTCATAGTAGAGCTCTACTGTACAAAACGACCAACTCTGTTGTAAACCCATACCCACAACACAAAGACATATAATGTACTATAGTAGACAATACAGTAGTCTGACTGCTGCACTGCTTGCATTAAAATAGGGGAAACCTACACTGCTCCACCTATTCCTCCCTCTCCTGCCAATATCATTATACCATAGTAGTTAAATCTGGAATGTCCTGATTTAGACCCTATGATTGCCATCTGTACCACTAAATTCTCAGTTTCATGGCAAATGCTTCACACATGATGAAGAGGTTGAATATGCAGTGTGACATTGGCTGAGAATGCCACTGGTACTAGAAAGCTGATAAAAATTTTATGTTGAGAAATAGGGAAATATGTAGAGTATAATCAATAGTTTACAAGGCTCTGCCTGCTTTAATATAATTTTATAGCCATTTATGACTTACCAACTTTCCCAGTTAAAAAAAAAAAAATTTAACTCTTCAAAATTTGTGGCATCTTTTACAATGTAAACTTGGAATTATGTGTGCCACTAAAAAAAAAAAAAAGGTATCCCCAGATTCTACGAGTGGATTGGAGAATTTTGGCGATACTCATAAATGCCATATTCACAATGCGCATGCAACAACTGGCACACAACAGTGGGTACTTTGCTTGTAAGTGTAATGGTCACTATCATAAGCATCTGGAAAGAGAACATTAGTAGAGTAGCGGTGGCCAAGAGGTTTAGAAAGAATTGGTCTCTTGCATAAGCTCCTGGGCTCAAATCCCATGTAATTGTTTCATTTTTTTACTATTGGTTTTATAAGTATATAAGTAGAACATAATATTGCCTTAATATCATATTCTATTTTAACAGTAATTTGAATTTTATGGCTACCTACACACACACAAATATGTAATCACAAACTAATGTTTTCTTTACAAATAACTAAATAAATAAATAAATAAATAAATGAACTGAAACATTTATCTTCTAATGTAAAAACACACAGAAATAAACACAAATTAATATCGGGTGTGTGAAATCTCAATATGTATAACTGCCCTCAATCTTTGGGGCATAGATATCAGATTTCTACAGTATTGTGGATGAGAAGTTACAATATCCCAAGCTTCTTGAATTTGTGCCCATAAGCTATCTTTTGTCATGTGCATGTGCAGTATACTGCATTTAGATAGAACAAATACTGAAGGAAATATTATATTAATTTTCTCTGTGTGTGTGAAAAATAAAATAACACAACGAAATATCAATAAAAAATAAGTAGATAAAGGATAAAACACTTAAAAAGTCACAGATTAAGTATGGCAAAATTTCAAACAGCTGGTGCCATGGAATATTGCTGTACTTAAACTGTGACTTTTTAAGTGTTTTATACCTTTTCTGCTTACTTTGTAATTGTTATAACATTATATTGTTATTTTAGTTACATTTCATTTATTTATATAAATGCATAACATTAAAGTTTGCCGTGTATGGTACATTAATGTTTGCCATGTATAGTAAATAATATTATGAAAACTAATTTCTCATATGTTACAAAAGTTTATTTAAAAAGCTTCAAGCCAAGAGACAAACCTGCACTCTTTAACTAGGGCATCACTGCACACTCTACCACAGAGCTAACAGAGCACACATATTAGTCAACATCTTTAGTGCATTCCATATAACGCATATTGCTACACGGCTACACAGCTTTGCTGGGTACTTTGTGAACCACGCACTGTAATGCGTAGGACTTAGAGGAATTTAGTGTTCAAGAGATGACTCAATTTTTTTTATTAAAGAATGTACATTCCTCTAGTATGTACATTTCCTATTCAAATCACAGCACAGCAACCCATATTACATACTTGGCAATACTGATGAAACCACAGGAAGCTGTGGCATGTAGGGGTGTCCAGCCCTCATTATCACCCCTATTAACATCGGCCCCATGCTCCACCAGAAACTCCACCATGTCCAGGTTATCATCAATGCAAGCCTGTAAAAGATAGTTCAATAAAATTAATCAGTGAATCATTTTATACTTTTTGGTCTTTATAGCATACAATAGTTACAAATTCTGCATGGATGCAAACAATTCTAGAGCACACGAGTGTGTATAAAAAAATAAATGAAATGATTTAACAGCACTTAAATAAACTGCTTATGATCATGATAATTACTAACGTTGGAAAGGTCCATTCTTCGTCTAGCAGTGCCATAAGTGCCATTCATGTGGCTTTACTCAGTTGGAAGTTAAAAGTCAATAGGTGAGGTCATGTTTACTATACTCAGTTGGTTCTGAAGCTGCAGCAACGCACAATAATTAAGTTCTGTGTTCTACTATACCAAAAAACCTTGGAAATAAATGGTACAGTTCACTTATAAGAAGCATGCATTAAGCAAAACACAAATCTTCAAGTGATTCAAGGGGGCTCATGAAGACCTTAAAGATTCCATGTCCTAGAAGATCCATAACTGCAAAAACTGAACTCAAATATTATTGTACAAGAAGATCATTATATATCAATTGCAGAGATTGCTACCATCAATCCTTATTGTTGTGATGTCATGAAGGGGCATTGAAGACAAAAATCCCTGAGAAGTGAGCAAATCTTGCCACGAAAGTACAGATTTTATCAGAACAAAACTGACAAGTCAAGAGGTCATCAAAAATTGGGCAATGAGGTCATGCCTTACGCACCTAATTTTAATCTTTTCCCGGAAGTGAAAAAATTGCTTTGTAGTCGCCATTTTGAAAATAATGGACTGAACAGTGTTGTATGAAAATTCTGAACATACTATTAGAAATGGGGTTCAACAAGCCTTTGAAACAACAGATAAATCATAATCATATTTCATCAGAGTGGGAAAACTTTGAGAGTTTATAAATGAATTTGAACGAAATTAGGTAATTATGTATTAGTTATTCAATTGTTTTGGTTATTTTTTGATACACCCTTGTACAATAGAGAGAAGTTTTGGAAGGATGTAAACTCTGTTGCTAATGCTCACTTCTTGGATCAATATAACAAAAATGTTTATTAATACAGTTTAATTTTAAAAAAAGTTTATAAAAAGTTTTAACATAACATTTACAGCTGGAAGCACAGAGACTGCACAGTAAAATTAATAATATTCCCCAAATATGAAAATATTTCAGCTAGATATATTTTATTACAGATTGATTTATATAGAACTAACACATTTCTATATTTGTTTCAAAACGAATGATGCTAGCCACAAATTATTATACCAAATGTAGAGTATCTTTGAGAGATTATTAACCTCTAGAGCAGGGGTTCTCAACCAATGGTACCAATGTACCTTTGATGATACGTAAAAAGTTTAGCAAATGAGATACCTTAACATTAGTTTTATTAACAAATATTTGACAGTTTTACTACAACTAAACATACATTATCATAAATTTTGTGTGACACTGTACAAAAATAAACAGAAGTTCAATTTTAATCCTATGACAATGACAGAGGGCAACTCAAATATATCTGATCATACAACAATGGAATATATTTTATCGTTTGTTTAGCGCAAGACGCATTTACAGTTACGAAAGTGTGGAGTTACATTATTGTTGTTGAAAGCGATATTTTATTTGTTAATCTGTCAGATTTATATGTAGTTTGTATCAGATTCAGAAGAAGTAAACTAGAACATGGATAAGTGGTTAATTAAAAGACTCTGCTGGATAACCAAAGGGGAAAATTAGTGTATGGGGCAAATAATTCACTCTGCCAGAAGCCAATGCCTGTAATGCTAAGCATCCAGCAGAGGACATTGTTGTACAAGAAAGGAACAAAGGAATACATAAATACAATATAAGCTATTTATCATAATATGGTTTCACATAAGCTGAAGATGGAGAGGAAACCATCCCAATACCGCTGTGTGTGATTTGTCATGAATCACTTTCAAATCATTTGATGAAACTTTTCCTTTAGAAACATCATTGTGATACTAAGCATGGTGCTTTGAAATGCAACATGCTGGAATATTTTCAGAGAAAACTATCATATTTGTCATCAAGGAAAAACTATTAACCTCATTTGCAGGATGTAACATGAAGGCTCTGGAGTCATCAGTTTAAGAGCAGCTAAGACAGAAAAACCTCACATGAATGGAGTCATTGTTATTACGTGCAGCAATGGATACTGTTAAAATAATTTTAGGGACATGGCAGTTTGTTATGGATGTGGCTTTTCTTCTCTAATTTATATTAAAAACAAGTACAAATATGAGTTTAATTTTGACCCCGATTTAAGACTAAAATTAAGTCAGTTGAAACCAAACATTAAAGAACTTTGTTTAGCTAAACAACCACAACCTCCGCAAAAAGTATGAGTAAGAAATAGAAATAAGTTAAATTTATAAAGTTATTAACTTCTACTGATTGTAAGTTTGAGTACAGGAGTAACAGGATCAGGAATGTATGTTTGTTGAAGTTTGCTTATATATTCAGTCATTAACCCTAGCAAATTAATTTTAAGACATTGCACAGAACCATCCATTGAATAGAAATAGATTGAACAGCTTTTTTCTCCAATAAATGTCTAATTCTAAATACTATACACAAGAAATAAATAAATTACTAGTATTGTTACAAATGTACAGAAATGCTTATTTTGACCCTTGTATCACAAAATTACACATTTCCCTTGTAAAATTTGCTTACTGGCACATTTAATATCTTGCATTGAATGTAATACGAAAAGGTTGAGAACCTCTGCTCTAAAGAAAATGTTGAAAATGTCCTCCTTTCTGCATATGGCATAACTCAACATGCTATTCCACATTACTGGCCACTCAGAGGCCTGTGTTGTCAATACAATTAATCTTCCTGGGTAATGTTGTGCATCACATCCAATATGGTAGCCTTGACGTAAACTGTCTATAAAATTATCCCAAAGGAAGAAGGCCAGTGTTGTCCAATCAGAATCTTGGTGGCCACAGATTCTTGGAGGTTATCCAGTCATCAAAGAAACTTTCAATTAGTACCATGGATTGGTTTGATGTATGGCATGTAGCACCATCTTGTTGAAAATATTCTAGACCCAGCTTTACATCATCCAGTTGCTCAACAAACTCCATAAAAATCTGCAATACTGTACTCTGCAGTGTCCACAGTTTGATCAGAAAAAATTGGTTCCCAGATTCTCTGTTCAGATATTGCACCCCAAATTCTGACTTTAACTAGATGTATAGGTCATTAATTAATGAATGACATGTGGATTTTGGATGTGATCTGTTTTAAACAACCATTCACTTCACAGCATACACTTAGCCTAATACCGTTCAAACAGTAATGTCGCCATCAATGCTATGCCATACTAACACCAGCAACTAAGCAACTAATCAATGGAAGTGATGTTTTCATCCTTTACATAGGTGCCAGCTGATGCATATAGAAGGAAGCAAGGTTGACAGTTTTTCTTTTTCTTTCCAGAATAAATTTCTACTTTTCTTTACTTTCATGTCATAGTAAATTTCATCATCACTGGCTTAATAAGTTTAAGGCCAAGATCTTTCCAGGTTCCTTTTTTTTTTTTTTTTTTTTTTTTTTTTTTTTTTTTTAAATAGTGTTGAACACATGTTTTAACTACTGAGGCATCACAGGCAGTGGATCCTGATGAAATGATAAAAATTGAAAGTTTTTTTTTAAAGGAAGTTTTCACGTACCTTTTCAGCATTGGTAAACCTGGAAAAAAACCTGTCAGGGATGACAGTACTGATGGGAATTGAACCGCAGACCTCCTGCTAACAATTCCAACCTTTAACAACCTTGGCCACTCTTCGCAGTTTCCAGATCCTGATATTTAACTCCACTATGAGGTCACAAGGATAGCTGGTCAGCCCATCGCTTCAAGTGCCATTTAGTGCGAACTAACATATTTTATTCCAAATTGAATGTTTCAAATGCTGACACAAACTTTACTTAAAAGCATTTTTAATTAGGAATGTCTTCAGCTGTTGACTGAATAGTTTGTAAATTTTGGGTTGTTTGGTGGGTTTGTAGTTGGATCTGAGATGCTTCTCTGCTGATATCTGTTTGCTGGCATATGAATTTATTGAATTCGTCCACAGGTGAAACAACAAAATTCATTAATTTAGCTTTTTTTTTTTTTTGACAGAAAATTATTTCCCATATGGATAGTTCTATTGGAGTATATATTTATTTTAACAAAATGAATTCTTGCTTAATTCCATGGTTGTGTTCCCAAAAATGAACTTCTACAGTTGATATAATTGTTTTAGCCGGATATTTCTAAAATGTTCTTTCTTCCTGGTTTACAAATTTCTCTTAAATTTTCCTTTGTATTTTAAATTGTAACCTGATTCCATTGCACATATACCTGCTTTTTTCTCGAAGAACCTAATTTTTTTACAGTGCTAATTTTATACCATGTTCTTTGAAGATCTTCCAAAATTTATGATGAAGTTTTGGATATGTGAATCTGTACTTGTAATTCTCTTTGATATTTTTAAGTGTAAAATTTCTTTTAATGGATTTTTGACTTTTGAATTTGTTAATCTTTTTAACTGTTGTGTTAGTACTGTATCCTTTGATTATTGCTGGATATACATTCAATACAGCAATAATTAATGGGTACAGTACTACAATACCGTTCTTTGCTAAAAGATGGCATACCACCTGAGAAAACAATTTAAGACATATATGCAATAGAATGCTTAGATTGCAATTTAAAATACAAAGAAAAAACTATGAGAAATTTGGAAACCAGGGAAAATGAATGGTGTTTAACGCCTGTTATTGCTACCGTGGCACCAGAGGTGATGGACACTGACGATACATGAGATGAAATGATATATTGGGAAAGGATTTATTTTTAAGAAAAGAATCGTTCCAGGCCTAAGTTTAGGATACCTCCCTGGCATTTGCCATTTATGAGGACTAAAAAAACCTGGAAAAAACCTCAGTCAGGGAGGATGAACCTCAGACCTCCTGCTCACGAGTCCATGCCTTAACAACCTCGGCCACCCGTGGTGGTGGAAACCAGGGAGAAAGAACAATTTAGGAATGTCCATCTACAACAATTGGAAAAATTGTTTGTAGAAAATCACTTTTGGGAACAAAATGTGAAACTATGGAAGATATTTTATTAAAAGAAATACATATTCTAATGATGGGGAAAAAATGTCATTCTAAAAATGAGTAAAATTAATGAATTTTGACATTCCACCCTTGGATGAATTCAGTAAATTTATATTCCAGCCCTCAGATGTTGACAGAAAGTAGCTCAGATCCAACCACCACACCAAACAGCCCAAAACTTACCAAGCGGTCAATCAACTGCTGAAGATGTGAAGGAAGGTTCCAGAAACATGTCCTAATTAAAAACTCTAAGTGAAGTTTGTCAACATTTGAAACATTTTAGTGCTTCACTGAGAATGCCTTCTTTACACATATAAGTATATTTTATATTTTTTATAATTTTTTTAATAAAATATATAATACAGAATGTACAAAAAAATCTCATCTATGTTTTATTTTAATGGTTTTGGATTATGCTAACAAAATATTGGTGGCAATTTGCATCTATATTCAGAAGTTTGGATAAACAAAAAGAGAAATTGCTTACTTATAGCATAGCTGATGAGGAATCAAATTAATGAATATTGTTATTAGCTACATCTTTCTGCAAAATACTTCACATACAGCCAAGTTTTTAGTCTGGTTGAGAGTATTAGAAGCATTCTAAAAAAGTACATTTGCTCCAAATTAAAATAAATAAAGCTAATAATCTGGCATATTTATTACCAATCATCTTTTTGGAACAGTGCCATGCTGCTTGTGTAGCTGGACAGAATCCAAGATACAGTCTAGACTCTACCAAGGGGATTTCCCAAACTAATGGGAGTAATTATCTCACACTACATGAAAGGCTTTCTTGGTAGTGGGGCATATAGAAGATGTAGCAATCAGTTCAAAGCCATGCTACACAACAAGACAGCATTTGATATTTCCATAGTTTTTCCCTATAGTTTCTCCTGGGACATAGCCTAAAAGACACCTTTCATTTTCTATGTATTCAACTAGCTTCTGAAACACTATATATGTACAAGTATTCTAACTGCTTTACACAAAATTTGTTTTTCGTGGAAGTGATGTTGTACACTTTGTCTTCAGACTACCACAGAGAAAGTGTGCAAAACAAATCCTCATACATTGGAAGAACTCAAAGAAAACATACAAAATGAAATTAGAATCATTAAAGTGGGTAAACTAAAATGGAATGTGTTTACCCAATGCCTGTTTAGCTGAGGGATGACGAAATTTCTAGCATTTCCTATAAGGTAAGATTTTATACCAGTTTTAAGTAGCGAAGTCATAGCACAGGTATGGCCGGCTATGGTACGTTCAGCTGCCAAGATGCAAAACCACAGTAAGGACATATTCTAGAAACCTTGTATAATGAAGAATGACGTTATTTGTATAAAAATGCAATTGTGAATTATATAATTTAAATTCATTTTAATTTTTGAAATAATTTGAGATCAGTAATTAAAAGTTGAAGGCAATGATGATGAAGGTTCTCCAATTAATCTCTTGTCAGCTTACATAGCACTCAATTTATTTTTTTTTGAACCTTTGCAAATGCATAGCTTATGAAATGAGCAATAATACAGCTACTGCATGACTATTGCTGTACAATACAGAAAGAAAATATGGAGGGAACATGCAAAAGCACCTTCTGTTCTCATGTATCTCATCACTTCCACGAAAAACAAATTTTGTGTAAAGCCAGTTAGAATACTTGGCACCATTATGGGCAAGCTCAAAGTTAAGCTCTTTGGTGAACAATGTTGCAATCTCTTGCCACATACTTGGAACCATAAAAGAGTGCATTCTTTCCAGAGGCCTGTCTTCTGACAAGTTACATAAAGCTATCTTGCGTTAACTCAAAACCATTTTCTTAAGAATTTGCATATCTTTACTGTTCCTCTACCAAGAAGTTCTTTAGTATTAAAAAAACTGTAATATAACTATCATCCAAATTAAAAGGAAATGAAGACTAAACCCACTCAAAATATGTTAATTCAGTAAATATTTTAAAAAAAGTAAACATGCTAAATGAGGAAGGGATAAAAGAAAATTATTCCAGACAACCCTATCATACCAAGAATATATGGCCTACCAATAAATACATAAACCAGGTCCCCAAAGTAAAATTACTTATTCTAAAAAAAATTTATGTCAATAACCGTACCTGGAGAGCTATAGAATACTTCAGCATCACAGAAATGTGTATCATAAGAACAAACTGTTTTTATTTCAGAGGCAAGTCTCTTCTCTCTCTCACACACACAAAGTTTGGACACAGGTGTTCCACTCTCTTCATGTGTAAAAGATATGTGCATTAGCCTTTTAGAAACACAAATACATACTTTAGGCAATCCCACACACTTAGAAATGCTGACACCATTTTGTAGAGACATTGTTGCAACAGTTGATGAAAACTGGATTTTCAATGTCACGCATAAAGGTATACTTAAACCATTTTACCCTTATCCTCCCAATATCTGTCCCATTCCATAATACCGCCACAGATGGTCAAGGTTGTTAAGGCACAGACTCGTGAGCAGGAAATCTGGAGTTCAATTCCTACCAGGACTGTCCTTCCTGACTGGGGTTTGTTCCAGGTTTTCCTCAGTCCTCATAAATGACAAATGCCAGGGAGGTGCCCTAAACTTAAGGTCTGGTAGGCTTCCTTCCTTTAGAAAAAAATCCTTTCCCAATTTTTCTTCTCACCCCATGCATGTATCATCATCAGTGTACACCACCTGTGGTGTCTCAGTAGTAAAAATGGGCATTAAACACTATAAAAAAATTCATAGTAAAAGATAATGTTGTGCATCTCTGCAGGTGATTTCTGTCCGTATGCTGGCAACACAGAACACAGAATGGCTCATTACTGATCCCAATTCAAAATAGATGGTTGCCCAGACAATTATGCCCATGGTTAATAAAAAATTTGCCACTGACATAAAGAATGAATATTGCTATTCACAACATAACTTTGCCCATCCTCCTAATTGATTATATTTCTCAAAGTAGTCCCTGTTGGATGCAATGCACCTGGCCCAGCATTTCTGCCAATTTCCAAAGATATGCTGAAAACCATTTTTGGCAAGAACTTCAGAATCTCCTACTAACATTCACCACTGCTTCTGATGAAAAATACTTCACACCAAGGTGTTTCTTCAATTTGAGGGGAAAAAAGTCACAAGAGTTAAATTTGAATGGGATGGGAGGAGAGACAATTCATACTGATTGTTGTGAGATATTCAGCAATAAAATTTGTGATGTGGATCATGCATTGTTGTGGTGCCATATCTAGCTTGTAGCATGGGAATATGGCCTAACAAAGTTTTCAGGGCGGCATCTCTGCAGTATTGTCCACTATAGTTGTGTGTGCAGATATGACATACTGAAAAAAGAGAAGACCATAACTTTCCCAGCAGCAGCAATCATTTTTGCTTTTTTCGGTGTTGGTGGTGGAGATTTCCACACAGAGCTTTGCTGTTTGTTCTTAAGATCAGATGATATGTCCAAGTTTCATCAGCAGTGGATTATCTTTTAAAAGAAATTGTATCTACCTGTGAAATGATTTTTAATCACATGCAAACCTGCACACAAATGTCTTGTTCGGAAATTAGCAATCTTGGAAACCATTCTGCACAAAAACATTTCATTTGCAACTTTTCAGTTACCTACTTAAGTGTGGCAGTCGGTGAAATTTTCAGCGGGATATTTTTGTTATCATGAGAACAGTGCCATTGAGGGAATTAGAAAGCTCTATGCCTCTGACACAGCGTTCATTGATGCCTGAAGTTATTTGGCATTATTCAACAAAAAAAGCTGAGATGTGTTGTCAGCAAATGCATGTGGTTATTGACCATAGCATGAGCATTTGTATTTTACCTCTTTTGTAAACATCTCACAAAATATTGCTTAGTTCAGCCTCTAATTTAGATTATTAATCAATACAACAATTAACAAAAAGGTCTAAAGCACTTTCCAACTATTGTACTGGTAATACACTGTGGTACTGACAGAGGTATCTGCTTCAATGTACATGTCTTACTCCCTCCACTTCTGTCCATGTTCAGCCACATTTCCTTATTTCTTCCTCTTCCCTGTTGTTGAACCTGAGCAAAATGCGGGAAAAAAGTAACTGATTTTAATAACTGAATTTGTACTAGCACAACTATGCAGTGGCTTGCAACAGAGCATATCACCTTTCAACAAACAGGGTATATAGTATAAATAAGTTTATTTCACTGCAAGTAGAACTTTTAAGTATATTTCACTAAAATAATATCAATATTTACCAACCCCTATCGCAGGATTCATAAAGATATCTTGAAATCGCTTTTATGTATATTTTGTTGTGATTTATCGTTTATGCGAAAAAGAGTGCTTTAGCTATTGGTTTAACAAGGAGGAATATAAGCCTCTAGAACATGCTAAAACTCTGCAGATTTTTCATCGCCTATTGTTTACTGCTTGAAGGTACTAAAGAGGAAACCAGATCAGATGCCGCGTTGGTGTCTGATGCTAATACCATTCACCACGACGTGGCTGCTATAAGCATGTTTTAGCGGAATGTTTATGGATGTGCTGTACGGTTCTATTTCTGAAAGTTCCATCACGCAAACCCTCGCGTTATGACGTAAAGGATGAATGGATCCTTGCGTTCGGAGTCTAGCGGTAAAATGGTCGTCGATTTCTTTTTACTTGTGATGCTTTTCATTATTTCCCAACGTGTGTTTCTTTTAATAAATTTTGACATGAATACAACTTATAAATAATATTTTTTTTCATTTGCATAGAATGTTAAAAAAAAAAAGGGTCATACAAAGTGATTTAAATGTCACATATTCGTGCTGCTGACCCAGGTAGTTTTTTTAAAAAAAATATTTGTCATTCTGCGTTGCCGTGATAATGACTGCCAACTATACCATATTTCACGTAAAAATTGTGATAGATTCAATATATCCGAACATTGCCTATCCCATTCTAAACAGTATTTCTCGCATTTCAAAGGTTGCAGTTGGCGATGTCGGAACAATTGTCATCCAAGTTCATCACTTTCGCTCTTTTAAGTGAAAATAAATTCTGAGGAAGGGAAGCGTTGCCACTTGAAGCCACTAACTGGCATAAAGAAATCAGAAGTCATTGAAGATACGATGGTGCGGTTACGAACAAGAAAAATCAATTTCCGTCACGTCAAAAGCGAAATTCACATTGACTGGTACTCGGTTTTTCTTTTTCTTTCTTTCTTTTTTTAAACTCGTTTGCTATTCATCTGTTAATCCACGCCTTAGCCAAGGTCTAAGAGTCAAATGATCAATAAGTACCATGCATTCCACGCAACCTTCTGTTAGCCATGCACAATGGCCTAAAGATGAGAAAAAATACTGGCATTATCGATCTGCTGGCAGATAATGGAATGAAATGCATGTTATCTGTGTGTATACCCAGATATTTAATCGATGCACAGTTAGTGATTCATATTCATCTCATCCTCCATTTTGGGTTCTTTTAGCTGTTATGATTCTGATCTGATGACTTTATGTTGTGCTCATGTTGTTTATTAAACCAACTACTCTTTACTCAACCCTTGTGGCATAAGGCGGGTGGCCTATTTCGGAAAATTATACGGCGATTCATGTATCTATACAGGTGTCAATGAATACCGAAATATTTTCACTGTATATAAAAGCATTTTTATCATGCAATTTGATACAGGTATCCTAGGGTTACAAACGTAAAATGCTGAAGATGGCCTACTGATACTATTGCACATGGTGCTGAGTAAGTGACTAAAACCAAATAATATTAACATTTGTATTGGAATGGTTTCATACCACCTTAATGATCTAAATAAACGTGATTGTTAATAACATTTTCACAATTTGGCGTTAAAATAATCTACAAAATTCCAGGCTAAATACATAATTGCAAGCCACTGCATTGTTGCGCTAGTACAAATTCAGTTATTAACATCAGTTACTTTTTTCCTAATATTGCGATATATCTGTCAATTGTTTATGTTGTAATAAAAATATATGATGAATGAACTTATCAAAAAAATTAAAAATTTAAGAAATGGCGATCAGTGTGTGCTTTAGTTGTAAAATATATATATTTGAGGGGATTCACCTCCACTATGGTAGCTTTCACAAGGGCGCTGCGGGGCGTTATACAAAGCCTCTTGCTGCCGTCTCTTATGCCTATTTGATGGCAAGATAATTTCGTAAATATTTGGAAATGTGATAAAGAAAATAACTTTCAATCAAAAGCTTAAAAGTCCACATATTTTGGAGAATGCTGACTCCGCGCAGCCCTCCCCCACCCTTCCTTTTCCTTCCATTTAAAGCACTGAGAACAAATGACAGTATTTATGGGGAAACAAGAGGTTGTACTGTAAGGGATGTTGAGATTTACAAATAAAGATTCCCTTAGATGCCATTCATGTCAATCATTTCAATCTGTTGATAAGCGTTTGCGTGAATTGCCACGCTTTAAGGTGGACGTAAAAATGCAACTCAGTGGCGTGCATAACCTTTTGAAATTTTAAACTCTAACGCGAAGTTTGAAACCGCAGACAGTGAGTTATCTAATTCAAACTGTTTGTGTAAGACCCCTATAGAGCTATTGGGTGGCTAAATCTGGACTCATATGATGCTCAATCTATCGAGATAGATGACATTTTTTCGGTCAAAGTAAGCTTAAAGTGTTGTAACGGGTCATCGACAAGTTCCTCCGCAATCGGATGATGTGCATCGGAAAGGAGAGAGTTGGAACTCCTACATTTCTGACATTCATTCCTTCTTTCGAATACGATTTTTAGCATGTAATCCTCACACTGTTGCTGAGGTTTGGAATTTGAAGTGTGCGCTTGCCTTGGTGATTAAGTGAACACAACTTTACGCTCGTCGCGCTGTCAGTGCTGCCCCCGAATTCTCTTCCCTAGTGAAACCTCGGCAATACAGTGGCCGCTGGGCGACTTCTTGAATATCCTTTATATACAGTGAGGTCCTTTGAGTTACAGACCGCCTGAGCGCGGGCTGCTTACTGATAGCCGCCGAAACACGTAACAGGAAGATAGGGGTCTCGGTGTATAGAGTTAGCATTTTTATTTTAGTACTTCTATTTCTACTGAAAGCATAAAACGATACTGTATTTACAACTGGACAAATATCTTTTTGAGAAGAACTGTTATTGCCAATTTATTACCAGCAATTCCCAATTTTTTTCAGGAAAACTTATATTTATTTACTTATGTTGGTTATTTAATTTTAATTTGTGTTATGTATTTATTATAATTTTTCCAAACACTGATAATTACCACAAAATGAAAGCAACCAAGTACCACGAACGCACAACCAAATTCCTGACGTGGCCTCCATCAAACTACTTACACGTTTCTACCTGTACATGCAATATACGACCTTAACGATTGGCTTCCTCATTATGCAGCCGCGCTCTGCCAGCCCCTAACTCATTTTTCTGGGTTACCAAAAGTAACCACATCATGAAACTTGCACCCGCTCCCTTAAATGTATTACTAACCGTTTTAGAATATATGAAATTTAACCTGAGTTCTGATTCTGGTAGCAAAGGGAAAGAGTTACTACTGCACAATAGAAATCCGACTTAACGCTGTCCAATATACCACGAAGGAATGTATATGCCCCGATTAAAATATCAATTTTAGAGGAATTCTTTCTTTTAAAACTTCATAGAAACAATGTAACCGACATAAAGCTTTTCTGCACTAACCACCAGTAGTCAGGTACACCACAACCCTCGGTATCGATGACTTTTGTTTCGGTGTTACAAATCACCTTTTTAAAGGACTTCGTAACCGCCACGGGTGGCGAGGTCGTTAAGGCACGCACTCATGAGATGAGGTCTGGGGTTCGAATCCCACAGGGCCGCCCTCCCTGACTGAGGTTTTTTCCAGATTTTCCTCAGTCCTCATAACTGGCAAATGCCTAAACTTAGGCCTGGAACGACTCCTTCCTTAAAAAAGCCTTTTTCCATATATCATTCCATTTATCATCAGTATTCACCGCTTGTGGTGCCTCAGTAGTAAAAACACCATTCAAAGGGGGGGGGGGGACTTCGTACAACTAAAAGGAAATAAAGCATGCCCAACACATGGACTGAAATGCTGCCTCTACTTTACAGAGATATCTTTTAGTCCGTATCACACGCCCCGAGGTCAGAAATGGAAAGCGTATTCAGCCAGCAATAAATTGAAAATCGCATGAATTCTTGGATAGAGAGACAAAGTATATGAAAGTGCTCATCTTTTTCATTTTGCTAGTATAAGAGTATAACACCTAGTACTAGAAAACAAACAACGTACGGACTTTAAGATGGCACAAAATTGAATTCACGAAATTTAAGTTGTTAGAAAGAGACAAAAATTCCTCTCGTTCCTCTTTCCTCGGGCATTACTGAGGTGACGAGGTAAAAAAGACAGTCCCTCTATTAAGACCGTGTCGTCAGTGGCGGATGCTTCTCTTCGCTTTCAGATATTCCAAACTGGTCCTCATTTTCATCAATCTTGTCCTCTAAATTTATTATGAAATGTATCACTAATTATATCCATTAAACCCCATATTTTCCAGTATTTTTTTTTTTCAATGGCTTGTGCATGTTTAAGACCGATTTCCAATTTTCTTTGGTCACTTTCGAAAGACTTTTTTTTTGAAGAAATACGTGAGATCTTTGTTTTTAAATGTTATGTTGTGTTCCGCGATATCTTCACTTGCATCCATATGAAATATATCGCATTTATCACAAATGGTAAGGAGGTTGTCTCACTACGATATGCAAATACTATAACATTTTATATCTAAAAAAGATGTCATCTTTCAGTTTAATTAACCCATATAATACAGGTTTCGTAAACTGAGGTTCGAACTCAATGTTTTTATTACGAGACCAAGTCATCATTTCAAATTTACGAGTCGATGACGCTATATTAATCTCCTTAGAATGATAAAGGTCATTGTTCATAACAATAACACTATTGGGAGGAATGTTCGGTAATAGATATCTACGAACTAATTTCTAAAAACAGTGCTGTCCAATTCCTAGTGATAATCCTTTGTCGACTTTGATTTGAATGTTGTTAGGGCAATGGGAATAAAACCAGAGAAATATCCAGCATGTCAAATAATAAGCGCCCACCTTTCCAAATTGCAGTGGGGGCGGGGGAATCAGCCTCGTTGTTCTTCCAAATTTTGGTTTATGAATGACTCGCTAATCCAAGTTTCATCTAAATAAATAATAGTGCGACCGGTAGCCCTCAATTCCTTAATTTTTCTTAAGAATTAAATCTGTTAGAAACAATGTCCGCCCTTTCCATTAAGAAGTTCCTTCCCTGGTGGTGTTTCCCCCCCCCCCCATATGTAAAATTTATTTTCTTTAGGATTTACCTTAAAACTCCATATACTCCTCTTAAAGAAAATGTCCTTTATTAATGCATATTTTTATCCTATAGATCTGATAAAAAAAATTAGTGCATATAAGGAATATATCACATGTCTTCTGGCGGCGGCAGTGAATGAATCTAAGATGCATTCAAGTTATAACACCTCAGATTTTTTTTCTCAGGACTGCATAAAGATAGAAACGTTTTAAACACGCCGGTACTCGTCAATGCGTGACAGAGATGGCAGCACTGTATAGTAAACAGACTCAAGCGGCAGAGGCGAGAGTGAGGAATGTTTTTGATAATTCAAAATGGCGAGTTTTCATTACAAGAACAGAATGTAAACATTAGTTTTCTCCGTTGAAATTCATCACCAGTTGAGTGAGACATGTGGTGATTGTGTCGTGGATGTTTCTAATGTGCGTTCATGGGTGCGACAGTTCAAAGAAGTCATAGTCGTGTGACAACAAACCAAGGCAATCTCGGTATCGCACAAGCCGGTCTGATGACATGATCTAGCGATGGAATAATCCTTTTTCATTGCGTTCCTAAGGGCACTACGGTGACAGGTGCATCCTACGAGATATTTTGAAGAAAAAGTTCCTTCCAGAATTGCGTGAAAAACGGCCGTAAAAGACTGCAAATGAGCTCTTTCGCCAAGACAACGCCCCAGCGCATCGACCGAACATGACGCAGCAGTTTCTTCATGAAAAGAACTTTGAAGTGATTCCTCATACTCCCTATTCACCTGACCTGGCTACTAGCAACGTTTGGCCGTTTCCAACGATAAAATACACTCTCCGTTGTCGCTCATTCACTAGCCGTGCGCTATTGCATCAGCGATTTTCCAGTGGTCAAAACAGACTCCTACAAAAGAGTTCGCAGCGGTCATGGAATTATGTCGTCGACGCTGTGAAAAATGTGTACGTCTGCAGGGAGATTAGGTAGAGAAGTGACACAAGTTTCATAGTTTTCGTGTGATTAGTTCAGTGAGAAAAAAACTCGGAGTTGTTATAACACGAATGTATCTCATATTACAGTTTTACTTGTGGTAGTTCGGATATTGTTTTCCTGGAGTCCGTAAAACAATCCACTCGACAAAGATTGTTTTTGTTTTTGCAATATCCTACTCACCTTACGAGACGAAATGCCTGTTCAATTCTAACACTGGACGTCGATATTGTCTTACTGCATTTCAGGGCCTCATATTCATCCATTAAAAAAAAAAATTATGAACCTATACAACAATCTCCACGCCATTTGGCTTAAAGCTTTCTCACTTTTCCTAACACTTCCTATCATTATTGTTGATTAAAATACTCATTACGATATTTAGAGTGAAGGCATAGCTCTCCAATTCCAACATTTTGACGATTTTTAACAAAACCAACAAAATAAACAATAGCGATTCACTAGCCAGACGAAAGCCTACTTCGAAACAAGCAAGTACGTTACTGACGCCTGAATAACCATGTAAAGGGCTGTGATACAACGAAGGGGTGCAAACTGCCATTTATTTTCAAGAATTATGACAAAAGACTGTTGTCCTTAATGATTTTACGATCTGTGGAAGATAAGGACAATAGACAACATGCCACTTAAATCTCATGGATTCTTGACCTAGGCTATGAAAGATATGTAAGCATAAGCAGTGTTCTTTAAGTTTTGTGGATTAAGTTGTATCATTTATGTTTTAAAATATCTCTTATTTTCCTACAATGTAAATTTATATACTGTACAGTAAGAGTGCACTAGATTATTGACTTACTATGCCTTCACGAGACTCGCAGTTCGACATTCTATAAACCTTTGTGGTCACATTCAGATATACCGCGGTGACACTATTACACAATGTTCCCTGTCAATCGTGTTATATCGGGTGTCTACTTTAAGTTTAAAAAAAGTATTAGCAGATGTACGACAATCCAGATTTTTAAAGGAATGTCCTACATCATATCAGACATTTCTCTCTCTTTAAAACAATAGTAATTTAGATATTCTCCAATTATACCTCGTTCGACGTGGAAAGAAGTGTTTCAAGATATAAAACGGACAAGAGTTTTTAAAATGAATGCCTTCCTTAAGTGTTGGTGCTGAATTGTACTTTATTGATAATTTAGCCAACGAGAGCAGCTCTGTTTCAACCTCTAAGAATAACTTAAATTGTGACATAATTATTCGTACCGTTATGGGAAACTTAATTCTTTAAATTTATTTGTGGCATATTTCTAAAGTATACCTTTAGTAGTTTTAGGAGCATAGCTTTTAGAGCCCTATTAGAATTAAACCTTCAGAGCTAGTGACCGGTTAGTTTTCCAATTCACTGTTTGATGTTCGTCTTGAAACAACGCTAACGAGAACTTCCTCGCCAACATGCCACTGTACCAGACAAGCAAGCGGATAAGATTTATTGAAAGTACTTTAGTCTTAAAGGTTCTCATTTCCTAATACAGTTATCTACAGCTCTATATCATATTTCTCACAAAAAATAAAGTTTTTTCTTCTATACCAGTTCATTATTTTCTCATCGCTAGAAATATTGCCTACATAAGGGAAATTAATAATATAAAGAAGTCAAGAAGATAGGACATCAAGATTCTATCCGCTTTATTAATAACGCAAAACACAAGTGTGACAATTCTCTGCACATCGTTGCAAAACTTGCGGGTTTAAGTTGGAACTTCGTTCACCGATGCAACGCCTACAGTCAACTGCGAAAATTAAATGAACTGTGCATGACGTGCTTTTCCTTGTTAAATACTTGTCCCACGACCGCCATCGCTGCAGTCAGTAAAAAAGATCTTGACTGTAATTTAGCTATAACAACATAGTACGAGAGCAAATACTTTTTATACACCTCTTGGTCATTAAATTGAGAATCCGCCTCTGTTCAAAAAAATCAAGTATAAATTGTTCAAACATGACCATGCCCTTTAAACGTATACACATTTTGTCTACACTGCCTCTATGTCATATATAACATTCGGAGTAAACCTGTGATAAGAAAGAACTGGTGGTATGATAAGCGATAATTACAGCTCTCTCCCTAAGTCGTCTTATGGGTAGAGAGAAAACTTCGAATAAAACCTTCATCTACCTGTGTTTATGATTGTAATTCATCTATGGTTCACAAAGAAAAATTAGTGGGCGTTTATTATAGGGTGTATCCAAAATCCCCTTGTATTCTTATAGGGCTTGTTTAGCAAGGTTACCGGATTTTTTTCACGGAATCCGGGGACACTTTCCAAATTTTACGCCAGTAATTTTAAACAGGAAAAGGGGATCTCAATTACATAATTACAATTTTGAGCTTTCTATGTCAAAATAATACTTTTTAATACTGATCCCTTTTTTTTTTTAATTTTAAATCAATGAAAATGCTAAGAATATTTAGATCTATTATGAAAGCACCCTCTCCATTAATAAATTACTTCCTGGCAGATATAGACACAAACGTTGAGAATTGTATTTGCATCCATGATATAGAAAGTTTCACTTTTAATATTCAGAGATGAATGAACATATCTCTCTGCATTTCAGCACACATTAGCACCATCATCATTCCATTTATTGGTCACATGTTTCAATGAAGACAGTTCATCAAATAATTTATCCTCATTTAGATCAACCCTATTTTACTCAAACATGGAGACACTTGCCTAAGCTTTCCCTCTGTGGAGAAATTCTAATGCCATACATGTTATAACTATAGAATGGCATATTCAATAGCTGTACTGTAGAATTCACTTGACAATGAGAAATACTAGGTCTGTACAGGAACCATCTTCTTCGTGTAACAGCAAAAGTTTTTTACAGAGGCTGGAATGAATTTATCATCTTTCCTTGACTGAAGCTTTTCCATCCAATTAATTAGAACTAAGCAAGATTCCACTGCAGTTAATTCTCCCTCAGCTTGAACTATAGCATTATGGAAGAAATGAGTTAACAAAATTCTACCATAAGAAGATGCACGGACCATTGAACCATGTCTTTAACATCACTGGACATTTCTCTTCAGAATAAAGGAAGATTTCAAGGCAGAATATATTTCACAGATCCTTGTGGCAGCTGAGTGTAGTGACAGCCATCTTATATTGCTGTAACTGACAATGTTCTTGTGTTCCTGTCCAACAAAACTGCAAAAGTGTTTTAGTCATTCAACTCTTACTGTAAATATATGAAACTATTCAAAATTTTTTCACGACAAGTCCTTCAGTATCTACAGGGATTGAATTAATTGCAGAGCATGCACAGTTGTATTATATGTGCAACACAACCCAAACCAAAGAATATTTCTGCCCAAACATTTCTTCAGTCTGTTCAGAACATTGTTTGCAGCTTTACTCTCTGAATCACCAAAATTTGTATTGGTATTGTCTGCAGAAAAAGCAATCACTTTCTTTTCCAGTCAAAAATCTTTGATATCTGAAATGATGAATTTGTATATTATTTTAGCCATTTCTCCAGTAATTTCAATAAATTCTACCATTTTACTCCTAATTGATATTGATTCCCAGTATTTACATGCAGATAATGAGCTAGAACTGGAAGTAATATAATATGAGCATTAATGGATGCATCAAAAACTACAGTCACAAATGAAGTTCTGTCAATTACTTTTAAGGCTTCAGCCATTGCCCATAATGCAAATCAAGTGTTTAATTGTGTCACCTTTGTTCTAGAACAAGCCAATTTTGCCTCATTAAACTTTTTGATCAAATTGGAAGTGCAATCAATAGATTTGAAACTTTGGTGGTGCTTCACTGCATGGAATGTGAAAATTCCTTCCTAGAAAGCAATTAATTTTATCTTTATATGGCACAACTTTCTTAAAATATGACAGTTTTATGTTACTGCTTTCCTGAATTACAGAAATTTTATGTCTTGGTTGCAACATAATCAACAACTGCTGTTCTCTCACCACTTCTGACACAAAGTTATTTCACAAAGTGAACAAAATGCAGTGTTTCTTTTATTACTCTTCTGAGAAAGAAAATCTTCTAACATAGAGTCACTAAAGTTCTTTTGATATCTTGCTGACTGCAACATGCTTGAACACAAGTCGACAAAGTCAATGAAGCAACGAGTAGATATGCAGTCAGTGTGTCAGGTTGTACAAAACCAAAATCCCTTTCAGTAAAGTAAAAAATGAAAATCCATAAATCCTTAAATACCGATAGTGGAACCAATTGCACGTCTCCTCTTTGCCAGTTCCAGTGACATTGCAATTCAGGAGCACAATCATATATACTTCCCTTCCACTACAAGGATTTTAGTGTTTGAAATTACTTTTAGATTTAGGATAGAAAATTATAATTTCAAGAGATATAAAATAAAATCAAGGAACTGTCACGGGAAACAGAGATGTGTGATAACCTTATTGCAGAGGGGACCCAGTAGTTAACATTCTGAATAGGAACCCATGCCCGAAAACATAGTTTCCCTGCTACAAACAAGACGGCCCACATCTCTGGTTTTGAAGAGGCTATACTCCGTACAGTTGAAGAGAAGGCATTGATTAGTAGCCGAGCAATAGTACGAGCTCTCACTGTGGATTTCACTACTGCCTGGTATGTTATTCATGAACAACAGCTACACCCGTTCCACTCCCATAAGCTAAAAGCAACAAGTTCAGCAGATTTTGCACCATGCTTCCAGTTCTGTGCATGGTTCTTGCACCGTTGTGTTGAGGACTTCCATTTTCTCTTCACAGATGAAGCAAAACTCCCCAAAGAAGGTACATGCAATTCCTGCAACAGTCATGTTTGGACTGAGGAAAATCTGCATGCTATGCGCCTCCTTGGCACCAGATCAGCTGGCCAGTAGACCCATCTACCTCCAATCACTGGGAATCCCCGCGCGGCACGATTCTCTCTTCCAGTCAGTTGCGAGTGGGATTTCGACAGAGTGGAACAGTTGTGCTGTGCAGTCGAGAGTGAGATTTCAATAAATAATGCAGCAATGTTGTGCAATAATAAAATATTCAGTGTTTCGTAGTATTTTATCTTCAAAGCATACAGAAAGTCGTGCGGAGGAACGAGAGAGGCATTTAGATATAAATTTCCCGGCAACACGAAAAACTTCAAGTTAATACGGAAGTTTAATGAAAGAGGTTTTGTGACCGACAGGAAAAAAAAAAAAAAAAAATCAAAGACGTCATGTGCTTACACACGAAATAATGGTGAAACAAGAGCTTCCATTAAAGCTTTTTATGGTTTGTGATATTTATCTTTGGTGGATAATAAAAAAATAGAATGTATTCAACTAACCCTTACACACTGGAAGAAGTGAACCATTTGTAACGAAGTTAGATACTTTAGTGATAAGGAAGTTCAAATTATGTCTAAATATACAAATAAATTTATAAATTCCTTAGAATCAAACTATATTAAAGGAAAAATTAAATATCTAAAACTAATCATGCAATACAGTGGAACAATATGAACTAAATATGCTTTCGTCATCACTAAAAGATTTATTGCTAAGGTTTCTAGAAGATGACAGCGAATTACTTTGGCTGTAACACTTTTTTTTATTTTACATATTTCGTAATATAATTTAAATAAGAGGTTGACATATTATCAGTACGTTGAGCATCAACCACGCATAATTTGAAATACAAGCCTGTTCAGCTATCTCCATCTCTTTCACATGCTGATTACAGGCGATTGAAGCCGAGACTGATCTGTCAATACCTTGCTATTGCATAATCGTGGAGTGTACTGGGTCAGCGACTCGTGTGAGCGCCAAATTATATTTAAAACAGCCCACGGTCAATGCGGCAAGCACCGATTTATTTATGAACTGCGAGCGGGCTGAAACTGCGCCAGACTACCGGCAGATTGATTCTGTGTGTTTACGTCACTAACATAAAATAAAACTCTCAAGCTGCGATCAATCCAAAGGCGATGTGCCGAAAATCTTGCAATTCAGAACCTATGTGGAACAGATCAACAACGGCTCCAAGAATGTTACTTAATTCTATTAGAAAATGATTTTAGTAGTATTTGCTAGGTTGCGATTTTCTAATATTCATTTTTGAGTCATAAGGGAAGTATTTTTTAATATTTTCCCCCAAAATCTCCGTACAGAAAATGCTTGCGTAGGAGCGTCTCGAAAACTTCAAAGCTTGTTTTGATATTTAGGAATAAGAGTTGTAAGATTTTTCTTTCAAACTTTGAGCTTCATGAGTTTGGAACTGGTGCTTTTAAACTTTTTGAGATTGTACGCTGTCAGGCGAATTGTACTACTGCAAGATTTACTATCAAGTCTCTTGGCGACCGTAAATACAGACTTTGACACTTAGAGATGTTATTTCAGCATTTATTGTGACAACTGCACTCTCTTACATACATAAGTGAATAATGTACCAGATGGTTGCACCACCATTCAAATGAGGTTCTATTTTACATTTAGAGTTGCCACTTGATAAAGACATCCCTTGGGAAAAGTTCAAGTGTGTGTGTGTATATATATATATATATATAAACTAGTGATCTAGTCTCCATTATAATATTACTTGTTTATTTTACAGGTATCTGTTTTTAGAACTTATGAGCGTGTGGCAGAGTGTTTTGTTTCACGAAACATTTTGTCTTGTAATACTACGCATTGTAAATAGTAGAATTCTAACCGCGATACTACTCGAACAGCGAATTTACACATTAGTGTGCATATTTTAGGTTAGGTATTGGTTCTATCAATTAAGTTCGACGCATTTTAATTATAAAGCTCATTAACGGTTATTTATGCAATATGTGGTCACAAATCCACCAGCCATTATCGTACTTCTTGAAATATATTTCACTTGAAAAAATACCATAGAAACTGAGATACGCCATTATTTGCAGACAATAATATGAATATAAAATAAAGCACTAATCATTGTAAGTCATATATGCATAATCTTTCTCCGATATAATTAACCCCAACACTTTCACAGTTTGCGTTATTATTTTTCACATTTCGGTTTTGTCTTTCTCCGTAATTTTGTCTGAGAATTTCCCAAATAGTATTTCATGTTCACTAATGTGACTTTGTTCTGAATACTAAATTCTTTTTGATGTGGTAGAAACAGTTCTATTTCCTGGCTAAAATATACTATTTAAAATGCATTCCGCGTAAACAAAATCGCATCAACAAACAGTCCACGAAGTGTATAGATACAGTCGTTACACTAGTAATTTTGACAAGTGACTAATGATAAAATTTTATGATTCTAGCACTATGGAATAATTAATTGTCCGTGAAACATATTTCATTAAAATTGGTGGAATTACGGCTAGAAACTAGAACTAGTTGTTTCGTGAAACAGAACCATGTAGCAAAGAACTTATGATTGTTACCAGTAACCATGAACAAATGTTACAAATATAAATGTTTTTTTTTTAATTTATTGAAACGAAATTAATTAAAAATGTAATACATCTCATTGTTTTACATAACTTCCGGATTCACAAACATATTTTCCACAGCAGATAGATTCCATTATCGAAGAAAGATTGGAGCTAGGTTTCTAGTCAGTTGCCCACGAATGTTTCCACACCTCCGTCACTATCGAATCACCATCTATCAATGCTTATAAAGGTACAAAACATACGGTAATCGAACCACACGAAGAGTATTACAATTTCGTTCAATCGATTTCCTAGAGTTTTGTCCTTGTCAAAGCAGCTGTATGGGGACGGACGTTATCTTGGAGAAGAAATTTTCAAATTTGCCGAGGTTTTTTCGCCGATAAGCATACTTTGCTCAACATTCATAAAGAAAATCGATGAACGAAATGCCTTGGGAGTCCCAAAAAGCTGCCAAGAGAACCTTGGCAGGCGAGTTTTTCTATGACAAGAGCGGATTCCTCTACTTTTTATTCACTCCATTATCACTTGTTTCGGCTAAGGAGTATGGCGGTGCTCCTATTTCATCGAAGGCTACGATTTGATGCAGAAACATTTCTTCTTGCTCCCAAAAGCCTCCGATACACCCCTGCACGTGCAACCTTTTTCGTCTCGGTGAGAATTCGGGGAACCCAAATTGCAGAGAACTTTCCGTAATTCAAAATCTTGTGAAATTATTGACTGAAGCTTCCATAGCTTACACAGAATTGATTTCAGAAATAGTCAGCCACACTCGCCAAGGCCTTGAACGACCTGACGTATCTTTCCGTTACGGTCATTCGCGGCTGTCATTGGTCACTTTAAAATTTCCGCAGTTTCTCACGCTTATGCTAATCGTTTGTGTCACTAATGCACTTGGTTTATGACTGCGTCTTATCCCCAAACTGTGCTCTTAATCTTTGTAAAAGTTCGGCTGCCTTTACGCCCTCCCGTGGCAGAAACATTATGCGTTGCGCAATCAATGAGTGAACTATTGCTCGGACATGATACTAATGATAAACGAAATGGCCGTTCGAAGCGAACCGGTTTTCCCCTTCTCGCAACCATTCAAGGTAATGTCTCGCTGCGTACTACTTACAAGCCTTATAACCAAAATTTTTGTTTATATTTGATTTGTCTTTCTATTTTTGCTCGCTGAATCTTGTTAACAGCCAGTTTCTACATTCCGAGAAAATATCCCAGAGATTTTTCTCACATCTTATGATCGGAATTATTATTATTTTTTTTTACCATACTTGAGTACATTTTCATCTCCTCATTAAGGGCTTAATATTCTTGTTTAAGGCGAACTTTTATCTATTAAGTGCTTAGAATATGGACAATTATGAGCATCTACATTACAGAATGAAAAAAGGAATAACAAATAAAAGTTAAAAATATAGACATTAATCTAAAAATAAACAGATAAGGTGTTTAAGGAACATACTTGTTTGTTAGGGACTTGATAATGTGCAATAAGAACACGTTTTCTAGACGGACGATTCCATCTCTCCTAATTAAATCTTAAGCTCGAATAGTTATTAGGTAGTTGATCTAGCTAGTTACATGGATTTTGATGGTTCAGATACTAAAGAAAACTATAGATCCCCTTTGTCACTCTACTATGTGAATCTTCCTAACAACAGTGTTCAGTTCAAGCCTAGAAAATGCTACTTAGGAGGACACAAGTAAACAACTTTAGGAGCATTTCACAAGAAAGTGTTTATGTTATTAAAAATATAGATTACTTTAAATTAAGATTTCTTATGTCACAATGCATGTATCCTGCTGTAGAATTATTATTGTTATAACTACCATAAATGTTTCTAGCTGCTTCAGTATTTTTAGGGTTTTTAATTTTGTTTTGCTTGTATATTTATTTCCACTATTAAGATTTACATATGTGTATAAATTGTCATTGTTAGTGCTTGTATTATTTTTCTTCTTCTTAAGTTTATATTTTCATTATTCCTATTTATGAATTAGCATACATTTATTTAACTACTTCATGCTTTACATTAGTTTATATGTGTATGAGTAATATCCTCATTACTGCCAATGTTATCATTGTAATATTGTAGCTATAACTTAGTGTAATTATTATTATATTGGTAAGTAGAAGAGAAAGCCTAATGACCTTAGCTCTAACAGAATAAATAAATAAAAGAAAAAATATAATTATTTAAATTACAAATCATATTGAAGTTGCCATCAACATAAGTATGCCAGGAAGTTTGAACACAGTCTGACAGAAGGCACAGCTCTTATCTAGAACTAAAATAACTTGGATGTCTTCAACAGATAATTGCTGGCTAACACCCAAAGGATCTTACATTCAAATCCAGGTTAGCCCAAGGTGTTTCATGGCTTGGCACCAGCTGATCTTATTCTAACTTCAAGGTTGCACAACATGACTATATCTAATATCTAAAGATAAAGATAACTTCAGAAGTTGTGCATTCTATAAAAAAGTATATTTTATGAAATATATTTATAGATCAAAATATCCTTAATTTTGCTCAACCACAGTATTAAATGTTTGGGTCTGTCTTGTATTCTTCCCTTATCATCTTTGACAATAAATGCATGATGGTAATCATTCCACAAGATCCAGCCTATGACAATTTCTTCTTTCATTTCAAAGTTCTTAGGACAGATAGCATTTAATGTCAAGAAATTGCTACAGTTTCTTGATTGTCAGGGAAAAGAACAAAAATAGTGCATATTTATTTACATACTTACACCAACATTTAATATGTTACAATTCATCCAATTATGTTTATTAAATAGCTTTCAGTTTATTTTTGAAATGTATACCCTGTATTTACATATGCAGGCAGTTTACTGTACAGAATCGAACCCATAACATTGGCATCTTTTTCTGGAGAAGCTTTATTAAATCCTGTTTAAAATAGTGATTGTTTCATGATGAATATTGTTGATTCTCAGGTTTTGTTTTTTATTTGCAATTGAAATAAGCTATAAATTTATTTTTATAAATCAAATATTTGTTTATCTTTCTAAGTTCCCTGTCTGACTCCCTAGCATTTAGGTGGTAGATTAATCTGATCACTTTCTTTGTAGATTTAAGATCCTTTCCATGGTGGTTCTTACTACACAGCACCAAATTTCTAGGCCATATAAAACACAAGGGCATTTCAGATCATTTTCATCTAAAATGTTTCTAAAATGCATTAACAGGTGCAAGGACTTGCTGATTGAATTAAAAATGTGATTGATATGTTCCATCCATGTGAATTTACATAAAAACATTCCTAGAAGTTTGTGTTTGTTTACATCTGCAATGTTGCAATGGATACAGTATGTCGTGCAGAATTTGTATCCTTTAAATTGAACTGCATTAATACAGTTTTTGTCATAGAAAGACGAGGCCTCTGAATTTTGCACACATTATCTCAAATAACATGTGGCTCATAACTGTTGCAAAATAAAAATGCTTTTGGTCACCATGTGTGCAGCACTTTGCAAATGAATCTCATACAATTAAGAAAAACATTTTCAAGTTCCTGATTTCCCCAACAACCGAGCTCAGCTGAAATTTAAATGCATTTGCAATTACATCACATTCTAAATAAATTTGCTATAATTAAAAATTAAGATCTTCGTTAATCCTCAAATAAGCAATATTTAGTACCTTTCATTATATGGATCTTAAAAATAATAATTCTCAGCTGTGTTCAAAGTAGAAGAGATGTTCAAGAAAGACAGAGACTAAAGTTTTTTTTTTTTTACAGTTTTTAAGTTATTTTTAAGGTACTGTATTTGAAAAGAGCAGTCTTTCATACACATTCATAGATGACAGCACAACATTGATCAGTGGTTGGTTGCATTGCTCATTTAAGTGAGTGTTGTTTATTTTTTGCCTAACAAAAATGGAAGCAGTAAGTGATGAGCAGTATGCAGGAATAAAGTTCTGTTTCATTTTCAAACAAACGGCTGTAGAAAGCAATAAAAATCTTAAGCAAGCGTAAGTTGAATGTGCGCTACTATGTTCTACTGTGTTTAGATGGTTTAAGGAATTCAAAGACAGAATTTCCGCTGTTAAGCAATTTGGGCCAGGTGTGCCAACAAGTGTAGTTACAGATGTAAACATCAATGCAGCTGCGGTGATTGCAAAGATCAGCAGGTAACAATATAACTCAGTGAAGCCTTGAGAATTTCTACAGATAGTGTTTTCACAATTATCCATTATCATTTGCATATGACATGGGTTTGTCCCTAATAGATGCAATGTCTCTTGATTCCAGAACAAAAGGCTGTTTGAATGGAGACATGATGTGAGATGCTGCATCTAATTGCTGATGGAGGCGAAGTTTTCCTTCAATCACCAGTTACGAGTCATGGTTCCACCATTATGATCCAGAGGGAAAACAAGCCAGTATTGTGTGGAAACCACCATCATCTCCAGTACACATGCACGCACTCACACATGAAAAAAGTTACAAGTAAGCTCAAGTTGGTTGAAGATGGAAAGGATGTCTCTTAGAAACCGGTCCCACCGTATTTAAAAGTAAGTGAAGCATAAGAGTGTGTTAGACGACAGATTAGATAGAAGTTACATTTAACAAGCTTCACTGTGAGAGTTCCAACAGAATTTTTTAAAAATTTCTTATAATTTTTCAAAAGTTCTTAAATGAATACGGTGAGATGATCCAGAGATTCATTTGGATGGATGGATGTGTGCTTCATGTGACCATGTGAGGCTTCATGTGGCAAATATTGTTATGAAGTATTTACACTATATACCACACCTGTACAGTCCGGATTTGGCCCTATGTGAAATTTTTTATTCTCTACATTAAAAAAAACTATGTAATCATAGATTTCAGGATTCAAATACAGTGATTAGAGGTTCGATGCAAAAAGAATGATATATGCCATGTGTTTGAGGACTGGCAGAAATATAATAAATGTGTTCAAATGGAGAGTACTATGAAAATGATCATGCTAAGTTTAGGTATTATAAGTTCGATGTGATCTTTCGAATTCAGATGGTTATCAATTCTTATACCAAGAAGTTGGTCCTGATGATCTAGTAGTAACTATACTTGCCTCATAGACCCAAGATCACAGGTTCCATTTGGGAAGGATCAATGGAATTTTTGGGAAGTATAGCTTCCTTTGGAAGGGAAATAAACCCATGGGTCCTGTGTCGCATATTTATGGCACGTAAAAGAATCTCAAGCATGAAAGAATTGGCCTCTGAGCAAAATTTATTAGCTATTTCATGTCTTGATTTGAATGGAATGCTGATGACATGAGAGGCAAGACTAGACCACAAGGAGTAAAAATCCTAAGTAAGGCTTCCTTCGGAATGGAAGTAATGCCGTGGGTCCCATGTCGTACATTAACGGCAGGAAAAAGAACCTCAAGCCTGAAAGAAGAGGCCTCTGAGCAAAATTTGTCGGCCATTTCATGCCCTGAATTGAATGGGACACTGGTGACCTGAGACGTTAAAGAGCGTCCAAAAAAATAAATAAGAAAATAAAAAAAATAAAAATAAAAAATCTCAGCAAAAGCTTTCTGCCTCATTTACTGGAGTCACTGACAGATGCACAGAAGTGGTGGTTTGAATGGAATAGCACAGCTGTCTAAACTTTGGGACTAGGTCACTGAGGAGCCAGGGTGACTGTACCTATCAAAGGACAGTAAAGAAATACTGTCACAAAAATATGCATATGTAAAAAAAGAAGTATATCTTATTTATGAAATGACCCTCATAGATAAACTGACTGAATTTGCCTGTGTCATAGGTTTACTGCATGCAATAGAATCTCAAGTTTAAAAGAAGAGGACTCTTGAGTGTAATTTATTGGCCATTTTACACCCTGAATTGAATGGAATCCTAAAGACCAGAAATGTTAAAGAATGTCCTTCAATAAACTTAATAATAACAATAACTACAACAACAACAACAATATAATAATAATAATAATAATAATAATAATAATAATAATAATAATAATAATAATAATAATAATATGACTGAATTGGTTCGTCAGATTTTAACACAATTTGAACAAAAATAATCTACTTGGTTTATACCTTTGGTTTAAAACAAGAGAGATGTGTCAAAAAATTTCCCACACGTCCAGAAAGAATCAAAATATAGCAGTATCCATCATTCCCATAAATTTTACAAACTTAGATTTCTTTGAAATTTATCAAGACTATAATTTCATTGGGTCAACCATAACATTTCATTTAAAAACTGCTATCCCAAATCTTATTGCTTTGTCAGTGCATCATATCCTCCATGCTACTGGGAACTGATTCTGTTAAGAAGTAAACTTTGCTGCCATTTCTGTCATATTATTCATGTTTTGAGGAAGCCATGATAAGTGCACAAAGAAGTAATAGTAGCTTAGAAAAGTAATTAGTGTTTTGAAATGGTGCAAAAAGGAGTGAGGAAGAATTTCAAATACTGAAAACAGACTACTAGTAATGTTGCAGTAAAATATGTGCAATGAAAGATTCTGGCATATTTGAAGTTATGCATAGTAAAATATTTTCAAGCACAACGTAACTATTTTTATAGTATAGGCCGAATTTTTGATCTGAGAATGACATTAGGGCTTATTATTTTATTCTCTAGGTGACAATTGTAGTGGTAGCAGTTCTTCAGACGACAATGAAGAAAGTTATGCTGATATAAGAGTATTTTATGAACAAAAAATGTTTGAAGATATATTCTTTTTTGAATTTACAGAGCATAAAACAATATAGCAACACTTTTACGCCACTTGAGATATTTAAATGTAATAAAAAATATAAATGTAGAAAAATGTACCTTTTACATAGTATATCAAGTTAAAATTCGTTGATTATGTATGAAAGAGAAATTTTCTCAAAATCAACAAAATTGTCAGATTTGTGAGGAAATGTACAAAATATGAGCCTGGTATTCATAGTGTACTCATATTTCTAAATAGAAAACACTGCAACCTAAACTTAGGTATTCATTTTTTACAGTAAACTCCACTTACTTAATAAAAGTAAGACGCGTTTTGGGAGAATCTCTCCCATCTTCAGTTGCTCACTGAACTGCTGTTACTCGAAACGATGACTGGACAACTGGATGTTCCTGTGGTGGCCTCTGTTGGTTGGAGTAAGAAGTTGCTGAGTTCATTCATAGGAGGAAACTCGAAATTCATTAGGTTTTCTCTATTTTTTAATATGAAATTTTTTTTCCCAAGGGGATAACTCCAATGGGTTGACAAGATATTTCAGCAGTTTAATTCCCAGTTTTATTTCATGGTGTTTGGTCGATAAGTAAATTGCTACTGCTGATTTATCCACTTGTTTAAACCGAATATTCCTAATGTAGCTCTGTTCACAATCTACATATTTTATTTCGTAAATTCCTGATTTCTGTTCTGTTGGTATGGAGTCTTTTACTGTCAACCTAACAAATCCTTGATGTTGTATCTGTTCTTTGGGGCTAACTTTATCCCATGTTCTTTGAAAATTTTCTTGAACTTATGGAAATTGGATGGTAGGTGAAACTTTTGAATTTGTATTCTTCTTTTGTGTTTCTCAGTGTGGAAACTTCCCTTATCCCTTTTTGCCTTTTAGATTTATTGATAATTTTTATCACTGTGTCTTTGAAACCATTGATTATAGATGTCTTTATTATTTGTTTGTATTATATTTTGTACTCTGCTTCTGTGAGTGGAATACTCATCAATCTGTGTGCCAAACTGTGAAATATTACATATTTATGTGGAATGGGGTTATAACTCTCATTTTTATGTAGTTTTCTGTGTGTGTTTCTTTTCTGTAAATTCCAAAATTCAAACGATCTCCATTGCTTATAATTTTTAAATCTAGAAATGATAGCCACCCATTTTTTTCTTCTTCTATAGTAAATTGTATAGATTCATGTTGCCCTGAAACTTCTTAATTGTCAGATTTGTGAGAAAATGTACAAAATATGAGCCTGGTTTTCATAGTGTACTTATATTTCTAAATAGAAAACACTGCAACCTAAATTCATGTTGTCCTGAAACTTTTAATTTGCAACATGAATCTATACAAATTACTATAGAAGAAGAAAAAAATGGGTGACTAACAATAAACTACATAGGCAAAACAAAAAGAAATTTGGAAATTCGGAAAGAACATTTTAGGAATATTCAGTTTAAACACGTGGATAAATCAACAGTAGCAGCTCACTTATGGACCAAAAACCATGAAATAAAACCGGAAATTAAACTGTTGAAACATCTTCACAACCCATTGGAGTTATCCACTTGGGAAAAAATTTTCATATTAAAAAATAGAGAAAACCTAATGTATTTCGAGTTTCCTCCTATGGATGAACTCGGCAACTTCCTACTTCAACCAACAGAGGCCACCACAGGAACATCCAGTTGTCCAGCAATCGTTTCGAGTAACGGCGGTTCAGTGAGCAACTGAAGAGGGAGAGATTCTCCCGAAACAGCCTTACTTTTATTAAGTGCAGTTTAGTGTAAAAAATGAATACCTAAGTTTAGGTTATATTATCACTCCATTGTCAACAGGTTCATAAGTACAATAGAAAACACTGCAACTGATAAATTAATTTTTGACACAGATGTCAAAACACCACTTTCCTAAAATGCCTAATGTATTTAAATTATTTTATTTCCTATTTTATGAAAAGAGTTTATTTTGAAGTAGTATCAATTCTGAGTGATACCTGTAAATTGCAAATAGTGATACATTTAGTTTCACATAAGTGAAGGGAAATTGTTTCACAGTGGAACACTTACAACAATTTGTAGCATGAACAGTTTATTCTAAAATTGCGTGCCCTTTGCATATTGTTAGCTAAATAACCCTTTTGTATGACATGCTAATGTCCTGGCTAAGGGACTGTTGCCAAACGAAATTTTTCTTCTAATAGCAAAACTTCACGCAGCTGGGTATGGAGCAACTTTCCTTCTGCACTGTACTTATATTTGCCATATATATTATGATAACAATTTACAGTATAAAACACAACAGTACTCATTAACCCCAACATTACAAATTTCACACATTACATAATGGCTGAATTTGAATTAAAAAAAATCAAAAGCTGAGTAACATAACAAAAAGCCATGCTCATATAAGATGCGCATTTGTCTGGGTTCCAGTGCAATATACCTTATTGTCCAAAAATAGCATTTAAATAAATTCAAAAGAACTTCAAAAAAGTAATTTGTAATAAGATGTAATACACATTACCCTGAGAGCTGAATAATAAGGAAATTTCATATATGTTGCTGGAACACTATTTTTTGGTCCTGAAGACACTAGTTGTTAACCCCCACATTCAGTCCCCTCCCACACACCTAGGCAGTGCATTACTTATATAGCCACAGGCTCTACCCACTATCTGCTACCATTGCACCACTGGCTTCATCCACTATCTGCTAGCATTGCACCACTAAAGTGGGAAAGGGTGGGAGCAGTAGTAGATTTTTAGCAGAATTTTTAATACTTAAATGTAAATTGGAACTTGCACAGTGAAGCCAATCATATTAATTGATATCATTGTATGATTCAGTTGAACTACACACTCTTAAAGCTTCACTTACTTTTCAACTGAGTTGAACTTTAGCATGGCTGAAGATGGGAACAAAATGTTCTCGAAACCGGTTCCATACATTTATGAAAAGTAAGTGAAGCTTTAAGAGTGTGTAGTTCAACTGAATCATAGAATTTTTAATGTTTGTATTATGTGCTTAATTCAAAGGCACATTTGGCACAACATAATAAATCAATCAAGGTAAAACTTCACTATCTGAATACCACATGTAAACATTTTTAAACTTACCTAGAATAATAATAATAATAATAATAATAATAATAATAATAATAATAATAATAATAATAATCATCATCATCATCATCTTGCCTCCTTTTCCTAAGCACAAACCACCAAATAAAATATATGACAAAAATAGAATTCCTAATCAATTTATATAGTAATCTAGACCTTACCTCAAAGAAAACCTTGAAATCATAGGACCCAGTGGTTTATTGCAGCTCCCTATGGCCTGATGGGCTCCACTTGTCTCCTTTTCATACTCGCATAAACCTGCATCTAACTTCAGGTGAATTCAAGAAACTGAAGGACCCAATAGTTTATTACTTTTGTATTCACATCTCCACTTATGCTACGCAAGTTTAAAACTGGCTCAATGATCAATGATGTTAAAATGTAAACCCTATGTTAGGTTTAAATTAGCTACTAGAGGGTAAATTGTTGTAATATTGGCAGAACTGCTTTATATACCATTGAAGTATTGTAGCATCATCTGGTGGCATATGTGTGTTCCATTTAGCAGCATAAATCACAAGCTTCAGCATCCATCACTTGGCTGCATCAGAGTGAAAGTATAGGAGAAGATAAGACAAAGAAGGATAACATTGTAAAAATGCTATGCAAGTGTTATTTGTGTGAAATGTTAGTTGTAGGACAGATATAGAGAAATGAATAAATGCCGGTTTTATAATCGATAAGGATTCAGCAGAAGAATCTTTGTCTGCCATAGAGTTTAGTGGTGTTAGATGCATTGGCACAATGAAGTAACTTCTAATAAAATGTACACTTTTCATCTAAAATTAGCCATTGAGCATTGCAAATACAATGAATGCATTATTTTTGTGATGTGTGTACTCACAGTATGTATCAAAATGAGTGTGTAATCGCCTAAGGTTATGACTCTAGGGATTCAGGGATTCAGTGAGTTACACCATTAAATATACTACCCTAAATATTTATAATGTATATTCCCTATTCCTTCTCTAGAATTATATTAATAACCTCACTCATCAAATTCCTTTACAGCACACCTCACTACTGTGACATACACTCATTTTCACACAGCCACAATAATCCTAATTTGTGTATATGAAAATAAATGTCCATAAACAATTTTATTTCCTGCTTTGAGTCCTTGATAGTGTGAATGAAATTAAAGGTGATAGCTAATGCTAAGCACCATATAATTTTAAAATTATTTGCTGAAAGTATTAATATGAGCATTAATTACATGTGCCAGTAAGACACATCTGTTCTGATTGATTTTATTTTATTTGTTTATTTAAGGACACTCTTTAACATCACAGGTCATCAGCGTCCCATTCTATTCAGGGCGTGAAATGACCGGTAAGTTTTGCTCAGAGGCCTCTTCTTTCAGGCTTGAGGTTCTTTTTGTGCCTTAAATGTACAACACAAGACCCACGGCTTTACTTCCCTTCCAAAGGAAGCCATACTTAGGATTTTTACGCCCGAAAAAATCCATCGATCCTAGCCGGGTTTGAACCCGCGACCTTGTATTAGAAGGCAAGTATGGTTACCACTACACCACCTGAACCGACACACATCTGTTCTGGGCCCTCTCCTTTTTCTGATATATATAAATGACCTCTCCTTATCTGCCCAAGATGTAGGAAATACTGTTCTATTTGCAGATGACACAAGCATATTGATAAAGGGAAAGAGTCTTAATGATTGTGCCATTAAATTAACTCTGGTTCTCAGTTCATTGTGTGTATGGTTCAAAGCAAACAAATTGTCTCTAAATCTAGATAAAACAAATATTACGAAATTCATTATTCACAGATCTCCAGATTTGTTCACAATTACAGATAGCATATTATAACAGTGTACTTTCACATCTGAATTAGAAAGATCACATTGATCTTATTACATCTAAACTTAGCAGTGCATGCTATGCAATATGTGCGTTAGTAATGTTGGAGTCAATTAAGACTTTAAACTCAAATAAGTGTACTTACGAAGCTGTTGACAATGGAGTGGTATATATATATAAACAATGTATACAGTTTATATAAGACTTTAAAACTTGTTTATAATGCTTATTACAACTCAATATTGAAGTACGGTCTAATATTTTGGGGAAATTCAGTTAAAAGTGAACATGTCTTCCTGTTGCATAAAAAAGTCATACGAGTCAAAGTCCCTGGTACACATAGCAGGCAGACATGCAGAAACCTCTTTAGGAAATTTGAAATTTTTGTAAATATATTTTATCCCTCATGAACTTTTATATAAGAAATAAACCAAAATTTGTTCAAAATCAAAATATACATAACAAGAATAGTAGACAAAAAGCAAACCTACATCGCCCCATTTCAGCACTTTCATGCCATCAAAAAGGCATTTTTTATGAGTGCATTTTGGTATACAATGCTCTTCCCTCTAGCCTAAAAGCCTTAATAAACAATGACAATTCCTTTAAATATGCTCTTGGAAAATACCTATGTAAAAAGGCCTATTATTCTGTAAAGGAATATATGAGTGACAATATTATACTGCACAACATATCAATGTATATATAAACATGTATATAATTAAATTTGTATGATTAAGTGATTTGTCTGTTTTTGTTGTTTGGTCGAGTTCTAGATGTTCTTTTTTTATCTTTATTGTAATTATTTATGTAGATGCAGACAAATTTTTGTAAATACAGATTGAAAGCTACTGTGGTAATTGTATATGACAAGTTCAATGTTCATAGGTCTCTGTGGCAGCTCTATGAACTCACTGAATGCTCCGAGAACTAACTAACTAAAATATTCAGTGTTGAAGTCTGTTCAAAATGGGAAAAAACATAAATGTCTCCAATTATAAAACCTGTAGCTATTTCACCTACATTTTTTAAGGTGTTTGAGAAAGTAATGTACAATAGGCATTACCACTACTTTGAAAGTACGAGGTAGGTCCGTAAGTTTCCGGCCTCGCCAACAAGGATTATTGCCTTCACAAAACCCTTATCTGGTGTCATATCTAAATAATTGCAACTATAACTTCCACTCTGCTGTGTTCAGTTGTTAAGATATATTTACATAAAGAAGGTTATGTGTAGAAGATTGTGACATGTTCAAAAGGAAATATCGAGCTGTTATTGAGTTCTTCATAAAAGAAGGACTTACTCCAAATGAAATTAAACAGTGATTGGACAGTGTATATAAGGAAGCATCCCCCCTTATATTCTACTGAAAAAGAATGGGGCAAACTTTTTCGAATGGGTCGAAAAAGCATTGAAGACGAAGAGGTCAGCCCTTGGAGGTGCTCACTTCTGAAAACATCACTCTTGTGGAAGGAGAAATTATGGAAGACCTGCAGCTTAAAGTAGCAGCAAGGTTGGGTCTTTCTAAAACAGTCCTTTGGATTATTCAGGAACAAAACTAGTGTTTAGGAACATGAATTAGGTTAGTGCAAGATGGGTGCCTAGACTTCATTCCTCAGTCCAAAATCAGGAACAAGTCATCTGTTGTCAGGCATTGTTGGAGCTCTGCTGTGGCAATGAGAAAGAAGTTCTGCAAACCATTGTTACAGAAGGTGACACTATCATCCCTTGTCCAAATGTCCACTCCAATGGAGTGGAGTAAACATGGCAAACCACCACCTTTAAAGGCCAAGGTCACTCAGTCAACCAAGAAGATCATGGCCACAATCTTTTGGGATGGTGAAGGAATACTCTTTATTGACTTCAAGGAGAGGAACACCACGGTAAATGGGAAGCACTATGCTGGCCTACTGCACAGACTACACGCTTCCTGAACAAGAAAAGGCGAGGAAAGTTGAGTGGTGGTGTGTGCCTTCTTCACAACAATACGCTTGCGAACACAGCTCTTGTTGCAAAGGAAGCTGTGAAGAAATGTGGCTTCAAGGAAATTGGTCATCCACCCTACAACCCAGATCTAGCTCCCAGTGACTACCTTCCTCTTCTCAAAATTCAAGAATAACCTTCGAGGAAGAAGTTATTGATGCTGTTTATGCCCATTTTGCAGACAAGACTTTTGACTATTTGGGGGGGGGGGGGGGGGATTGAAATGTTTATTCAAAGTTGTGAGAAGTATATTACAATAAAAGTTAACTATGATGAAAAGTGAAATGTAGTTTTTGTCTTTATCATTCCTAGAAAATGGTTGGGCCAGAAACTTATGAACCTACCCTTGTAACAATATTCTAGTTAATGATCAGTTTGGCTTTAGAAAAGGAATTTCAACAGAAAATGCAATATATAAACTTACTAATGAAGTTCTAACTGTATTTAATGAAAAGAGTACATGTAAGAGGAATATTTTATGTTTTAACAAAGCCTTTCATTTGTGTCAATCATGGAACTCTGATAGATGAATTAACTTTCTGCGGAATAAAAAATCAATGTTTAAAATGGTTTATATCGTACCTTGATGATGTCACCTTACCTATCCAAGATATAGGTAATACTGTTCTATTTGCAGATGACAAAGCATATTGCTAAATGCAAATAGCATTAATGATTGTGCCATTAAATTAAATCTAGTTCTAAATGCTTTGTGTGTATGGTTCAAAGCAAACAAATTGTCTATAAATCTAGATAAACCAATTGCTATGAAATTCATCACTCACAGCTCTCCAGATCCACTATTACAGATAGAATATTAATTGAATGTACTTCTACAAATAAAATATATTGAACTCCTTGGTTTAATAATTGATAACCATCTTCATTGGAAAGATCACATTGATCTTATCATACCTAAACTTAGCAGTGCATGCTATGAATTAGTAACAGTGTGAATTAAGACTTTAAAACTAGTTTATTATACCTATTTCAATTCAATAATGAAATATGTTCTTATATTTTGTACAAATTCAGTTACAAACGGCAACATTCATGCGGAAACCTCTTAGGAAATCAGAAGTTTTAACCCTTTTATATGAATATACATTATCTCTATCTTTCATGATCTTTTATATAAGAAATAAAGAAAAATTTGTTCAAAATATACATCACAAGAACATTAGACGTAATAAAATCTACATAGACTAGCTTTATCACTTTCCTGCCATCAAAAAGGATTTATTATGAATGCATTTTAGCACAAAATGCTCTTCCCTCTATTTTAAAAGTCTTAATGAACAATGATAAATTCTTTAAATCTGCTCTTAGAAAATACCCATTATTTTGTAAAGGAATATAGAGTGACAACATACTATACTGAATTATCAACAATGCAATAATTTTATATCAATGCATATGTAAACATGTATAGAGTAAAATTTGTGTTACTCGCGTGATTTGTGTGTTTCTATTTCTGTTTTCCTTGTATTGGTTGAGTTGGTCTAGGAGTTGCTTTTTCATTTTTTGTGCCTACTTATGCAGATGTGTACGCTATTTTTTGTAAATGTAGAATGTGTGCTGCTGTCGTAATTGTAAATGGCAAGTTCTATGTCCTTAGGTCTCTGTGACTGCTTCGCGAACTCACTGAATGCTCCATGAACTGAACTAAACTGAGCTTCATGGAAGTGTCAAATTTTAGAAACACTTCCATTTTGGGGCCACCGGCGACCCAATACAATACCTAGGCTCCTGCTCCCACTCTGCTCTTATTTACTTAGCCTTGAAAATTTCTGTCCATGTATATCTTCAAACAAATTGCATGAAGTATACAGCTGAGTGAAAACTGACGGCCATCTTGTACTAAATAATCCGTCCCACTTCTGTAGCCGTCAATTTAAGCAAATTGTTTAACTCTGTTTAATGAAACCGGTAAACATATAGATAGTTGAAGTTCAATGATGCTCAATGAACTGTCATTGTTACCTGGTGGAGGGCTGTCAAGCCGTCAACATTAGCTGTGTCGATGTCAGCCCCCATTTGGATCAGCCGTAAAACCTCTTCCTTGTCGCCTGCTGCACATGCTGCTAGAAAAACACATCCTGCAGAAAATTGGATTTTTCTGTTCTTGTTTTTAGGCACTGGAGTTTCACGATTAGTTTCCGATTCTTCCCAACGTCTTAACTGTTCAGCTCTTTTAAAAAGAGCTGAATTAGACCTAGTCTCAAGAGACATAATAATCTACACTGCCCATACGTTCCTCAGGTTAACATGGAGGGAGCGGTCAAACTAAACTCGCCTTTAAGTATGCCGTCTTAGTTGGTACCTTCGCCTGCCCAGTAACTGAGCCTCTGAGACAAGTCACATACACAAACCTCGACGACGCAATGCAGTGGAACTTGCGGAGAAATAAAGAATAAAATTCACGTAAGATATAGTGCGCTTAAGAAAATCGATAGCAGTACAATGTAGTAATGATTTCAGGATATATAAACTATGCTATGTGCTCCTCTTTCCTGTCATTTAATGGAATAATTGACAGTAATTGTTCATATTATGTTGGTTGCACTGAATTCAGCATATACCGCTTGTCTTTTTTTTCTTCTTCCGCTTTTTTTTTAAAATAATGAAGAGGAAGCCGCTGTATAGAAAGTAGTAATAAAAAAAGTAATCAGATTAAAGTCTTGCTAAAAAGTATATTATCTTTCACTGTCAGGATTAAAATATGCAAGAAAATAAGTATGATGCTTATATCGCTTAAATGTATATTTCTTAGTCAATTAAGTATGCAGTTTAGAAGACTTATTTAGAAGCAATGTATTTATGATATATGTTTTAAGGTAGTCAATATTTAGCGCGTTTATACATGCAGTTACATTATATATTATTATATACATTATATATTCTTTAGTTTAACTAATTAGTCAAATAGACTTTTCATTTTAATTGGATTTTCTACAGTGCTTAGTGAAAATCTAACAGTAATCATTTTCATAATTTTAAATATATGATTTATTCGTAGAACTGCTTATATATTCGCAAATTATAAAATATTCATCATATAGTTAATTACATCTAACCAGTCTATAAAATCCCTGCCATATTAATTCTCATTACTTGTGCAAAGCTAAAATAAAAAACAATTAGGAGAAGGATTTGACATGCTTAATGTTTTTATTTTTAAGTACATTTAAAAATAATTGTATAAATACTTTTTGTAAATACAGATTGAAAACTACTGTGGTAATTGTATATGACAAGTTCAATGTTCGTAGGTCTCTGTGGCTGCTCCACGAACTCACTGAATGCTCCGAGAACTAAACTATTGGTCAGACAGTGTACATTACTACTGGTGATTACATAACTGATTTAAAATCTTCAAATAAAAGAAACGCGGGAAACTTTATGTTAGAAATGGTAACCCTCTAATTGTAAATGTTGGTTGCAATGGCAGTTATTGTTCTTTATTTGTTTGTGCTTGGCTAGTTCGTGTATCGACCGCTGAGTGTCGCGCTGTATATGGATTCTAGGAGTTCGTCATCCGTCGCATCGCACTCCATTGGGCTATTAACAGTTTGGGGGATAGTGGCTTCCTTGAGCTCGAAGAAAGGAGGTTTGGTGTTTTTAAAGTGAAATGAAATTGTAGAGCAGTGATTTCGGTAGCGTGACAAATTACGTGCTAATCATGTGAGAGTAATCAGAACAACGTGAACCTGGATCAAGTATGTAAACACCCAGATTTTTTTGTAAAGGGATTGTATTGTTCATTTTCTTTGTATTCGTTGCTTAATGCCTTATATGGGTTATCAGATAATTCATCAAAGAAACATTAATTTGAAGCCTTACTTAACTTTCGTTCCGTTTTGTTAATAGGTAAATGTTGCTTTGATGCAATCAGTAAGAGTTATGTTTCATTCATTTTGCTAAAGGCAAGTGCATTGTCAGTTTGTTATCAAAGTATTGCAGATGCAGTAGATATTAGGCATATTTGTTGCTGTATGAATATCTTAGCTGTTAAATGTTTAAATATATACCAGAATAAAACATGTAAGAACTCATTTAATTATAATTTAATTATAATTTTAACTGTTCTGGATTAAGGATAATGAAAGTGACAGTATAAATAAATATTTTTAATAATACTGAAGTAATAAGTCAGATGTATGCTTAAATTTGCCTGCCTTTTAAGTGCACCATGTCAGTTGTTACTTTTTAAACTGTTGCTAACACAGTCGTTATATATGTGAAGTGTATGTTTGAACCTACTATTTGTTATGATCCACAGGATGCAAGCATGATATCAATAAATTTTAAATATTGCACAAATAAACTCCAGCCTTTCAACCTAGATTATTTCTGATATTTGGTTTAACAAAGGGTTTCTAAGAAATTCATTTAGAAACCATCAGTTTATTATTAATATTATAGTAAGGGTTTTAAAACAATATACAGTATTTAATTTTTAATTGCTGCATAAATAGTTGAATTTAGTTCCTGGAGCATTCTGTAAGTTTGCGAAGCAGTCACATAGACTTATAAACATTTTTCAATTACAATTGCCATAGTAGCGCACATTCTCCATTTACAAAAATATTATGTACATCTGTATAAATTATTATAATAAAAATGAAAAAGCCATGCCTAGAACAGCTCAGCCAAAAAACAAAAATCAGAGATTCAGAAAAAGACAAATCACTCAGTTGCTCAAATTTTATTTTATACGTGTTTACATATGCATTGATATAAAATTATTGTAGTGTTTTTAAATCAGTATAATATGTTGTCATTTGTGTATTCGTTTACAGAATATAAGCCTTTTTACATAGGTATTTTCTAAGAGCAGATTTGAAGGATTTTCCATTGCATATTATGGCTTTTAGGCTAGAATGAAGAGCATTTTGTATTAAAATACATTGATAATAAACTCTTTTTTGATGGCAGGAAAGTGTTGAAATTGGTATATGTAGATTTGCTTTTTGTGTAGTGTTCTTGTCATGTATATTTTGAATAAACTTTTCTTTATTTCTTATATAGAAGTTCATGGGGAATAGTATGTATTCACATTGAAGAGTTATATTTTCAAATTGCCTAAAGAGGTTTCTGCATGAATGTCTGCT